>OX103892.1:43393818-43993818 GCA_944470375.2 Schistosoma guineensis | reverse complement strand
GTAACAGGCGTAAGTGAGTAATTATGGATTATGTAAATTTAATCCTCGGATTAATTCAGAAAATCAATGTAGCAATCGGTAATGAAAGAATGGTTATCGAGATGATAAAATGAAAATAAAGAATTTAAAGATGCAATGGACAACCATTACCGTTAATTCATCACCACATTTTTAACATATAAAATAAAGTCTTCTTTAAAAAATTACAAAGTGTCCCAAATATCAAGACTAGAATTCTTATTCATGTAATATAGAAACTAGATAGGACACACATTGAGTAAAGCATCCAACTACGTCAGAAGGCGCGTCCTCACTTGGATCCTTCAGGGCCTAAAGAGAAGAGGAAGACCAAAGAACACATTACTCTGAGAAATGAAGACAGACATGAGAAGAATGAACAACAATTGTATAGAACTAGAAAGAAAGGCTCAGGATAGAATGGGTTGGATAATGCTGTTCGGCGACCTATGCTCTATTGGGAGTCATAGGCGTAAGTAATACAGAAAGTGAATTTATAACTGATGCGTATAAATGTGTAAACACATTATTATTATTGAGCAAAGTCATTTTATATACCTAATAAAATATACTATGACCTAATGACTAAGGAATCCGTTATAAACACTACTGACTTCATTGACCTTGTGAGAACGTTCTATAAACTTTCACTTTGAAAAAACAAGGGTTTAAGGTCAAATTAAATCTGTTGTAATAGACTCATTTAAAGGATGATGCAGAATGAAGATAGCGAATAGTTTTCCCAATGATTGTAGATAGGATATGGAAAACTAGACAAGGTTTCAACATTATATAATACTCAAATGTTATTTAGACTGTAGTGTCGGTTATTATGTTAAGCCCATATGCCTTATTCTGGCTTTCGGACAGCCCAATCTACTCATTCTACTTAAGTCATATTTTGACCGTGTTAATTATACAAGTATCAACATTGACTGTTTTTATATGAGCGCGTAGTTGTATGTACATTTCTTATACCATTACTCATCACATGTCTGCTTTTGTGTAACTATAAATATTGATTAATGCTTGGTTAATTGCAGTTGGCTTGCCCACCTTCTCCGCTGTACGTCGTTTTGCGAGTACGAGTATAGTGAACGAGAGTACAAGTGGGGCCAATTGAATGCATTTAAACAAAAAGTCTTAGTAAAATCTCATAACCATAAAGTAAATTCCTCATTCACAAAATGTCAATCAATTGTCTCACACTTGACAGTTGCTTTTGCAGATATCAGTCAGTCGTCTCAGATTTTATTATTCTTTCATTTACACATCAATCATTCTTTCTTCACGTTATATTTTCTTTGATCTTCTTAACCTTCTGCCTGCAGGCATTTCACTTTCGGTTGACGATATGTACTACTTATATCAATCGATATCAGTAGCACACACCATACTACCGATGATAGTAATAGGTGGTTGATTACAGAAATTTATTTGATTTGAAAGTAATTGATAAATAAGTTTAGTGCTTCTTACTGAATTTTTTTTCCACCGATATCTCTTTTTCATTACGGCTCATACTTTTACTACCTCTACCACTACGAGATTTGAATCGACAACTGCAGCTCTGTGCTAATGTGGTGTGACAACTCGAACTGATGTACGTACGTACGAATTTCTACGTTGTTACTGACTGACTGACTCTTTTTCATTAAGATGTCTTGTCATTTTAGTGTTGTTACATTTGTTAAATATACTTACAGTAAAATGTCAGAATGCCATTTTCCACTATGATTCATTCTTATCAGGATTGATTACTAGTTATTACATCAGTGTGAATAATGCATTGATGATATTGTCCGAAATATTAATTGGAGTTTCACAGTTAAACCATACAAGTCTCAAAATACAACATAATTAAAACCTGATTGCTACTTTCACCCACCATTAATACATGTTATTTTTCTTGAGATCACAAACTGATCAAATTTAGACTACGATTGAATACTTCGAAGCACTAGGTGACCATTTCGTGATAGTGTGGAAGGTGTCCATTGACGAAAATGGAGGATGTTCAGACAATATTGTGGATTAATTGAAGTTAGACTTATACACCACTGGATTCCGGCTCAGTGATCTAGATGTTAAGCATTCATGTTTAAGATCCAATGTCCTGAATTGCATTGCGAATTGCAGCGTCATGAACGTACACTGCTGAGAATTCCAGCACTGGGATGCAGGACCCATCATTGATCAACGGTCACCATCAGACTGCATCACCTTACATTACTCCACTACCTTGTCGATCAGACCTTTAGGTCGAAGGCTCAGAACTTGGCCAATTAAAAAACCACCTACTTAGATCTGGACACCCAGACAGTATCATACCCGATACATAAATCAAGTAACTTGTGTGGCGCACGTGTATTCAGCGCCTCTTTCTACCAATAAACTAATAAATACACAAACTAAAACTGAATATTCCACAAGTTTAATAAACATTTAACTCTTAAGTAATATTACTAAGCTACCAATATTCAAATGATACTTCATTTATACACACGGTAATAAACTAAATACATAAATCTTTATACCTGAACACACTAATCTTTCATTTTTCTATTTACATATTCTGATAAAAGATTAAATTTTCAATAATCCAGTTCATATTTCACATTTTCTTTTCTTCTTAGAATGAATATTAGATCCTATTCAGATTAACTTATCAATGTTTGACTTATCGAAATCTGATCAACATCACATTGTTTCTTTGTTAAATATTCTTTGGTGTTGTTTTTACTTTCTTATCCATTTCACACTTAGATTGTGTCAAGTGGGATGATGAGGCTTAGTAACTAATCCCATCATATTCACTATTAATAACAATATAATCCATTATATGTTATCATATTTCATATTTCTTCATATATAAACTCTTTCATATAATGAAATTCATTTCTAATTTCTAATTTCATAATTATGTCTACTAAACGAAGTGTTTATAAAAAGAATAGTCCTAATAATAAATTAGTAGTATATTTAATACAACGGGATATATTTGATGATTTACAATTGATTGATCCAATTGAAGGTATTGTCACAATTGAGAAGAATAAATTAAAATGTTCTAAAATATTTGCACGTATACGTTGTACATTTCGTTATGGGGAACAACAATTAGATGATGTATTATCGGGTGTAACATTTTATAAAGAGTTTTTTATACAAACTAAACAAATCTATCCAATGGATATAAATGAAGATAATGATAAATACAGTGATGTACAAGTAAGTTTATTTAAGTAGTATATTGATAAATGTTTCATATGAATATATATATAATGTTATAGTTGAATTCATGAGTCAATTGAAGCTAGACCACCATGGATCCACTGGAGAGTCGTTTCGTCCTAGTATGGGACTCCTCAGTATTATGCATCCACAATCCCCCCAGCGGGATTCGAATTTAGGACATAAGTATTGGTTTACTTTTCCCACCTAAATACGCTAGTATGTATCTAGACTCAATAGTTCAATTCGATGTCTCTTTAGCATAAGAAATGGAAGTTTTTAAGTACTGAAGTTTAATTATCTGTGTGAATATCGACATTGGTATTCACATGTGTATGTATCCAACTGATAAATCATTGACAGGACGAAATGCTCGGTCTAAATTTCTCCACTAACCACAGTTGAAATACAATCGTATCCGTATGGATTAGCACAAAAACACTGGGTATTACGGTGTTTCACGTTGACTGTTCTTTAAGAATCAGATGATCGTGATGTCGTGTATCATCAATACAAAAGAGTTCAATTTACAGTTCATGTTAAGAATAATTGTGAAAAAGTGTTGGAAACAACTATGGACTCAAACATTTCAACAATGTTCAACCACACACACTGAAAAAAATCCGAAGTATTCACTATGCCATTAAGGGATTAAGAAATGATATCGGACAGTTCAAATATGTAATTTAATTCATTTTGTAATAAATGAAAGATCTATATATCCAGAATACTATGTCGCGTTAGATTTTAGATGCGTATTGTTAAAGCATCTACAACTTGAGCATTCGTATTGAAAACTAATTTTATCCTTCCTGTTATGTCAACACTTACAATAATGTGTATTCAAACAAGGTTTAACATTATAGATAGCCATATTGTTATGATAATGTGTTACTTTTGTTATATGAAAGTTGTATTGCATCCATCGGAAATCTTTGATTTCATATAAAACGATGAATTTTATATCCCACTAATCTTTAGATACTAATTTCATCTACAAAAAACATCTCACTAATGATGGACATATTTCAAATGTCTAGTCTATCGCTGAGGTTCTCGATGAAGTCATTATAATACCCAGGTTAGATTTCTTTCACGAAATAGAATATACTATCGAAGAAATATAAAACTAGACATTGGTTCTACAGGGAATCGGTTGTTGCTGTTATGATTCAAAATCAATTTATCTAAGAAATGATATTTGGCCGACTAAGGTTCAAATCCCACAGTAAGCATCAGATTATATAACATTATAAGTACGTCTTAATAGTAGCTATCAGCATTCATGCAACCCAGTCCTCAAGTTTATTGCTGACCAGCTCCAATTATCTAACGTTCTATGTTTGATTATTATTTGTTGGTTAGTGTCCGAATTGTAGTTCAGTGTTTATATTTTTACAAGTGTCTTTGACGCTTTACAATTAAATCAATTAATATTGTTTGATTTTCATTTGTTTTCATTAGAAACAACTTATTGAACGTTTCGGTGATAGTGCTTTACCGTTTCGTTTCACTTTAACCCATGATATTCCAGCTTCCATTACATTACAAATGGATAATAGGAATTCATTAGATGATAATCCATGTGGAATTGAATATGTTCTACAAGTAAGTGAATGGTAATGTTTAAACAGGTAATATCTTTTATAATCAGAGAAGGGTTTTAGTGGATATTACAGTAATTCAATAGGTGAATTCATGAGTGAATTGGAGTTAGTCCACTATGGAAACCTGAAAGCACTGGATGGCCGTTTCGTCCCAGTACGAGACTCCTCAACAGTATGCATCCACGATCCCGCTCGCGCGATTACAACACAGGGATTTGAGTTAAGCGCGCGGACGCTTAACGTACTGGAACACTGAGCCGGGATCCAATGGTGTTAATATCTAACCTCAACCAATCCGAGAAATTTTGTGACCACCTTCCATTGTACTGAGGAAGATAGCTATCTCTACCCGACACAGATTAGCTCCACTGGTCACGGCTTCTCACTAAAACTCCCTCACGAAGCTAGTCACCAGTGAGCACATGGTAATTATCAGTAATATGAGTTATGGAGATTATTAAGCTTTTGATTGTGATCATGATTTTATTAGATTTTTCATATCTATAGAATTAAGGTGCATAACATGTGATACCAATGTTTTGTATTAATTATAAGTTACCCTTGATCTTATTGGTGGTCTACTTGAGTATCTAAACTACCTGTTCCTGACATCAACATATCTCAACAAGTTATCTGTCTTTTGCATGTTTTAACGCATCATCAAATAGGCAAACGAAAGTTCTTGAAATAATTTGCACTGAGAATTCTATATCCTATCAAAAATACAACGTTGAATAAAGCCACCAATAATAAATAAATAATAATATAGCAATCATTTACGTGTAGATAAAGTTAGTTCGGTGTCGGAAAGGTTGTCCATCGCATATCTGTAAGATAGACGCTGTAATTTAGAGTCTGTCGACTGAAAATTGCATTACCGCAAACAACTATTGTGAAACACTGTAATGACTTATAAACTCAAATATAAAAGAATCTGTTAATCCAATTTTACTTCAAAATGTCAGAAATTCTAATGTTTTCAGAGATTTAAACTCACATGATAAGAACAAGTAATGACCTTACAAAGATTCAAGTGACCTCTCACAAACTTATTCCCAATTGCAAACACATAGTTCTTTACTAATGAGAACATAACGATCGAATTGAGCGTAAACGTTTCATGGAAATAATATATGGTCACTCTGAAACTACGATACTGTTATAAAAGTAAAATACGTTATGGGAAGTTATTCATAAATCTTGTAAGGGAAATCTATCCTGGAAATAAGTGAATCAAAAAAGTGTGATTCACATTGAAGGACAGATATATATGAACAATTAGGTTAAGTACAGCTATATAGGAGCAGTTTTCATAACTCGATAAGTTAATCATGGCAGTCAGTTTCAAAGGGAACTGGGTAAGAATACAGCAAAACTAAAACAGAAGGAAAGTTTTCTACTATGTGTATGTACAGATAACACAAATTGATCTTGAATACAAATAAACGTGGTTTCTTCCTGTGTTTAATTCGCACAAATGAATAAATACCTACCGAAGACTATGGAACATGGTCGCGCAATATCGTTGATTGGTTGAAGTTAGACATGAACTCCCCTGGATGATTGCTCACTGATCTAGAGATTAAACGAATACAACAGACAAAAAGTTATGGTTAGAATCCTACGTGTGGGATCGTGAATGCTCACTCGCATGAAACAACCGTACAGTGTTTCGAGATAGTCAATAGTAGTCTAACATTGTTCGGTTTTGATCTCAACAAAAACTCAACCAACTCCGCAATCCTATGCCGATAAATAAATACGAACTACTAGTTGTTAATAAGTAGTAAACAATGACAAACAAAAAGAATCAAGTTTGAAAGTGTGTATATTATAAACAGTTTACTAGAACAATAATTAATCTGTTACCATAAAATTTATACCCGTCTTTAATTTATATCTAAATTTATAGGTTTATGCATCAGAAACACCACAATGTACAATTGGTAAACGAAATGCTATTAATCTGGTTATACGTAGACTTACATTGGCTATTCCAAAACCAGATGATAATGTTTATACTAAAGAGATCATTCGACCATTTCATTTCCATTTAGGTCAATTGCATATTACAGCAATATTACCAAAAGATGTATATTATCATGGTGAATCAATACCATTGAAATTGTTAATTGATAATGAATCTAGTAATATTGTGCGTCGATTAAATATACAAGTTAGTAGTAGTTACCATTGTTAAGTAATTAATTCAGGGTTTTTTTTCTCCTTGATTTTGATTCATTCAATGAACATGTTACAATACATGAAAATCTGATTAAATTATTCTATATACTGAAATGTTACCAATAAATGAAACAGAATATTTGGTACTATTCCATTAGGTTAAATCAAGTTGATGTCATGTGATTCCAGTCTATTTACAATTGATTGATCATTGGACGGTGATCAATGTCATATGTGTCAAGTCTTTCTTAATGCAGATCGAATCCTATCGATCAAGTTCCAATATGGTCACTAGTCTAGGTGACTCGAAATTTTAAATACATCGCAGTCCTACAGGAAGTCAGCTGCGTTCCGGATAGCACAGTGATAATGTTTCTGACTGTGAAGCAGGAAGTGCCATTTCCTTAAGATTACATGTACATCTTACTGACGAGTGTAGCTTAGATGTTCTTTGGTACGAGCCATGAATTCTTGTAAAAACTTCAGTATTGGATGTATCAGAGTTAACACAATCTATTTTCCAGACACAGTTCAATTTAGAGACGGTAAGGATCTGCTTTTGTTGAAACTGAGGTAGTCTTTCGAAAAGGATGTGTGGGAACATTTGAAATTAACAATCTCTTGATTACTGTCAATAGAAATGAATGGGTAAATTCAAAATTTATTCGTTGATCAGGGTAGAGAGAGATCTATTAAAGCTTTTAGATTTGTACGTCAGTTGAATTCTTTTAATATTCGTGAAGTATATGAGGGGATATCTGGAAACACGTTACAAACTGGATTGTAATCGACAAATTGTTGTGTATTCTTTGTTAGCATAAACCCCACGTCGCCAATTTGTTGTGACTTTTAGGCCCGGTTAATTATCATGTCACTTATTTGATAATCGGAATGCGACTTATACAATCTTAGCACTGTGCCAAGCCAATGAAGTATCGACTGGTATGAGCAGCCTTGTGTTATTATTGGTCCTTTGTCCTCTTAGCCCTCCCTATCAAGTCCAGAACAACAATACCAGCTTCCACTATGCGAATCATTTATCTCAAATATACCTGGTTTATATAGAGGCTAAACTGATAACATCACATCCAAACATTTTGTCTAAAACAGTGGTTCCTTAATGTAGTTACAACTATTCAGTGTATTGCTTAAACTTAAATCTATGGGCACTTTTCAAGCATATTATTTAACGAATCATAGTAAACTCCAGTGTAATCTTTGAAATACTTAAAATCACCATTTGTCAGTTCTCCAACGATACTTAAATGTCTCGTGTTTATAACTAAAGAAATTGATTGGAAGCATAAATTTCAACCATCTCTACAACTCCAGACTGAAAGCAATTTGAAGCTAGAACAAAACAGTTACATCGTGTTCCTTGATATTATTAAGGTGTCTATTTCAGATTGACACGTTCAGTGAAAGGAAGAAATAAGCAAAATGATAATTTCTTAAAGGAATTGTGTACCAGAAGGAGACGATACAATTCAACTGATGATATCAATCTAATCATCTTCATACAGTAAATAATAATTCAAGAGTAACTTCAACATATTATAAATGTAAATTGCATTCTGGTGTTTTTAATAATTTAGGTCATACAAGATGTTCAGATCACACTATTCAAACGGCGTACGATGCGTTGCATTGTTGTTGATATGGAAACAGAAGAAGGTTTTCCCATTAATTCACACACTACAGGTTGGAATGAAACCATTCAATTACGACCATCATTACAAGAGATTAGAGGACAAGCGGTTGTTGCTTTAGATGGTAAACTGAAACATCAAGACACAAATCTTGCTAGTTCTACCTTAATAAAAGATTATAGAAAGAAAGAAAATATGGGAATTATTGTTCATTATATGGTACGTTATCGTTTAATTGTTTCTTTGGAGAGACTATAATTTATGAACGAACTAATCATTATAGCTGATGGCAGTTTGTGATGAAAACGCCAAATTTAATTCCTAACCTTAACGATCAACTGTAAATCATAATGCGAATTCCTCATACTAATTTATAACCATTATTTTGCCCTAGTTATTAGGTGGACACTATCAAGGTCAGTCTAGTGTGGCTCAAACGAACAACGGATTCATGGAAGCAGTTAGCCCAATAATGGTAATATATAAAAGAAAGATTTCATATAAGGATATAATGCAGAGAAGAAAGAATTAGTTGATAGGAAGAAAGATATGAAGCAATTTTAACCTCTTAGTTTAAGGGAAGACAAAGAGTGTATACACCTACGCCATTGTGATCGATTCTGAGCCATGTCAACCAGAGTCTCCAATCATTGGGTACGATAGTCACGCGGACCCCAACCAAGTAGTCTGCATCTACCAACATGGCTCAGACTAGAAGTTGGTGACTTCAAGCACTGGTGCCACGTTTTCAGTTGGCCGCCCCTACCTTTCTTCCAGCCATCCCCAACACTAGTCAGAACTGTGTGTCATGGTAATCGATGTCCAGGCATATGTAACACGTTGCCCAACCATCTCAGTCGATGAAGATTCTACTTCATCAAATCTATTCGATACTATAAATGATTAATGTGTGGTAAAAATAACTTCCTGAAATCTAACCATTACTCTCACAGCTAAACTTTACATTCAGTGAAAGCCTTTTATATACATATTTCTATTCCATATTACTATTATATATATTTTTATTCTGATTAATTACATATGAATAATTAGATAAGAATTAAAGCTGTAACTGGTTTTGGTGGACGGGATGTACAAATGGAAATACCAATTATCTTATGTCATGCACGTCAACAACAAGAGATTATCAAAGCTGAAGAAGCAGATGATTTAATGATTGAAGAATTTAAACGACCAGCAGCAAAACAACGTCAAACAACTGAGGAGCTGGAGAAAATGGATAGTTACTAAGTAATACGTTGGTAATATTCAAAAAATTTCGGCAACGAAAAATAAATTATGATTGTCAAAATATTATTTGACTCATTACTTCACAAATACGACTGTCATAATGTAACTGTATTAATTCATATACACATTGTTTTCTTTGGTTTATTGTTGACTCCCACGAAAAAGCACTACTAATCACTGTGATCTTAGAGTTATGAACAGAAATATAGATTTCATATTCAAATGAGTAGTACATTGAATTTCTACGACCTTTCATAGATCATTCTTTTTTCTTTTTATAGAATAAATGATCTATTTCAAATGTCCTGATATGGCCGAGAGTGGAGAGCCAGCTCTCTCCTTCTTGAAATGCTCTCACATGGTCACGCGTATAGTCACCGACAGGGAACACCTACTCACTGCCTTATCGTACCAGGGGTGTTGTTTACGAAATTAAGAGGACGAAAAGCGAACGTCTGGCACACTAACTAGGTTGGTGGATACGCAGGATACACCTAGGGTTGTTGGAAAACGCTGATTCTAAACCAATGCTTCATATCGGCTGCATGGTTTTGAGAGAAAAAATGGTGTATGTACGTGATTTTGTTCACTAGCTACCATTAGACTGCTTCTCTTTACGTTGCTCCACTACCTTGTGGATCAGACCTTTGGGTCGAAAGCTCCAGATGTAGCATCCTAAGAAAATCACGTACTTTGGTTTGGGCACTCGGGCAGTATCATGGCCGATACACAAACCAAGTGACTTGTGTGGTGCATATGTATCCCATGCGCCTTTTTACCAATATTTATGTGTCTGAATAAACAAAATAAATTTCAAATTGAAATAAGTTTAAACAGTATGAAGTAATAAATATTCCGACAGCACAGTGTAGGGATAAGCTATAAACAGCTGCAACGATTTTTCAACCTGTTCTTAGCCAAGCAGATAAACCAGTTTTATATGAATTATTTATAGACTTACTTCATTACTTATGCCCATTACTCCTCGTGAAGGAGCATAGGCCGCCCACCACCACTCTCCATCTAACCTTGTCCTGGGCAATCATTTCCAGTTGTTATTCATCCTTTGCATATCTGCTTCTAATTCCCGATGTAATATGTTCTTTGGCCTTCCTCTTTTTCGCCTCCCTTCCTATCCATTTCCATCGTGTTTTCCTAATTTTCTCTTCAGTTGGAATCTCGTTTGTTCTCTACCACAAAAGGCTGTTACTGATAGTGTCCGGCCAATGGATGTTGAGTATCTTGTGTAGACCATTATTTATAAATATTGTACCTTCTTGATGATGGTTGTAGTAGTTCTCCAAGTTTCAGCTCCATACAGTAGGACTGTCTTGATGTTGGTATTGAAGATCCTGACTTTGATATTGGCTGAAAGTTGTTTTGAGTTCCGCATGTTCTTCAATAGTAGGGATGCTACCGTTGTTTTGGCAACACTCTCCTTTATATATGCATTTGATCCTCCTTGTTCATCGATGATGTTTCCCATGTACGTGAAGGATTCTACATCTTCCAGAGTTTCGCCATCAAGTGTAATTGGATTGGTATTCTCCGTGTTGTATTTGAGGACCATGATTTTCCCCTCGAATATATTGAGGCCTTCTGGTGCAGAGGGTGCTGCTACACTAGTTGTCTTCATCTAATTGTCTCTAGAGGAGAGAAATAATAAATATTATGAAATGTAGACAGAATTCATTTATACAACGAATATACTAAATCTCACTTTGTCAATGAATTGAGGAAATAACAAGACATAAGTTCTTCCTTATAGATTTTCGGTCTTCTGTGTGTGGGTTTAACAACACCGTAAAATGTATGTTTTACAATAAAAATAATCTCATCTTGTTTTATTGAATGAAATGAATAGATTTAAAAAGAAATTTATTAGTGATTATTTCCTACAGAGTGACATAAACAGAAATAATTCTTACAATTTCTCGCTTTCCTGCTAATCACCCAACACTAGTCATGAGCTTTCAAATGTTGTCACGAACATCGAAAGTGAGTTTTCGATTAC
This sequence comes from Schistosoma guineensis, assembly GCA_944470375.2. Lineage (NCBI taxonomy): Eukaryota > Metazoa > Platyhelminthes > Trematoda > Strigeidida > Schistosomatidae > Schistosoma > Schistosoma guineensis. The sequence goes on along the minus strand of OX103892.1, from coordinate 43,981,861 downwards.
ATTATGTCTAGAAGCTTTTCAACCTCTTAACGACTTAAAGGACGCTGTTAAAGAATACTAAATGCTAAGTTATTGTCGCTTGACGGTTTGTGATTCACATTCCATAGACAATCTAAAATCGTACGTTAAATTCCTACGTTGGATAATTGATGAGCACAATTTACATATACTGTAAAGATTAAGTTCCATTTCTACTTGATCAAATGAGAAAATGAACTCCATTTTTCATTTTAGTATTTATTAATGATCAGTGGTGTCATAAGGCGACGAGTGTAGCAACAGCCTCAGCAGCAGTAGGTCTCAATATACACAAAGGGAAAAGAAAGATTCTCCGATACAACACACCTTGCACCAATCCAGTCACAAGTGACGGACAAGATTTCGAAGATGTGAAAACCTTTACATATTTGGGCAGCATCATTGATGAATATGGTGGATCTGATGCAGATGTGAAAGCGCCGATCGGTAAAGCAAGAGTAGCATATTTACAGCTGAAGAAAACCTAGAACTCAAAGCAACTGTCAACTAACACCAAAGTCAGAATTTTCAATACAAATGTCAAGACGGTTCTACTGTATGGAGCAGAAACCTGGAGAACTACGAAAGCCATCATCCAGAAGGTACAAGTGTTTATTAACAGCTGTCTACGCAAAATACTTCGGATCCGTTGGCCAGACACTATCAGTAAAAACCTACTATGGGAGAGAACAAACCAGATCCCAGTGGAGCAAGAAATTAGGAAGAAGCGCTGGAAGTGGATAGGACACACATTGAGGAAAGCACCGAACTGCGTCACAAGACAAGCCCTCACATAGAATCCTCAAGGCCAAAGAAGAAGTGGGAGACCAAAGAACACATTACGCCGGGAAATGGAGATAGACATGAGAAAAGTGAACAAGAATTGGATGGAACTAGAAAAGAAGGTCCAGGACAGAGTGGGTTGGAGAATGTTGGTCGGCGGCCTATGCTCCATTGGGAGTAACAGGCGAAAGTAAGTAAGTGTCATAAGGCAATCATACAGAACTGGTTTAGTTTCCTTTTTCAGTTAAAATCTAATGCCAACAGATGAGACAACGATTTACAATTAAGTATTTTAGGGTCAGGATTTGCCCGTTACAATAATCTAGAGATGTCTCAATTTGACAGATATAAGTAGTATGTATCATCAATCGAATGTGAAATGCCCGAAGGTAGAAAGTTAAAAAGATCGAATAGAAGAGAATGAGAACAGAGAAAATGATTGGTGTGGAATTGAAAAAAAAAGAAGTCTGAGATGATTGAGTGATATTGGCAAACGGAACAGTCAAGAGTGAGACAATCGATTGACGTTTTGCAGATACTATGGTATTTCTACTGTTCATTATGTTTGTTATTTTGATTTTGCGCAAACATCTAAAAGTCGTTTTCTTTATTTAATACTCTGATTGACCCATACATACACCATACTTTTATTACAAATCTTATCAAATATTTAGTACATGCAAACAAGTCAGATCATGTTAATGGTTTGTCATTCAGATCAAAGGTGATCCGATATGAGACACGTTTTCTTTTGTTCTTATGTATTTGTATATGCTAGAAAATGTGATATTTTTATTTTTTTTTCTTAAATATGGACGAGTAATGCAATTTGTAATGATTTTAGAAACTTCTAATAGTTGAATTCATAAGTCAATTGAAGCTAGACTACCATAGAAAACCTGAAAGCACTGAACGACTATGATTATTAGAAGTATTTGAATTATAGTACAAACTAGGAATACCGGAAATAACGCAATCGGATCAAATGTCCCACTTCGCCTTAGATTCATCGTGTCTTTCCGACTGTGTATTGGATGTAAACTCTGTATAATCTAGAATATGCTCATTAATATTAGAATTAACTAACGAAATTGGAACGAACTCACCTGGGTCCTGGAATTGTATACAATCACCATGTCGGTTGTGTACTCATACCACTGATATCTAGAATTTGAACCACAGATATTCCAACACTATCCTCCCCCACGAAATAATGTTAGATATTCATATCCCCAAGTTATAAATGATGTGGCTTCATTTGAAATATATTTCTTACACTGACTAAAGTATTCATTAGAAATGACTTCATGATAAGGAGAAACAAGAGTGGATATGAAATCATACGAATTGTAATCAAGATCAAGTACATTTAGTATTTGTGCGTCGCATTAAATAAGTTTCCCAGGAGATACAGATGAATGATCGGGAAAAATAATATTTAATATGACATCAGGATTCGATTCTTCGGAATTATTTTTCTCAAATTTATTAAAAATGCCATTGGAGAGTAATAGATCATTAGAAAAATCAGCATCTATCAAAACTGCATCAGATTTTCGATCATGACTGGATTCATTCAACATATTTTCCTCAGATTTATAAGAAATTTCATCAGAAATATGTGAATCATTGGAGCAAACCATAATTAGTACAATAACATAAGAAATCTGATAAGAAGTTAATTGATTAGAAACTTTTATCTCACCATGATCCTGAGTTTCATTTAACTATGGATTGCTATGTGACTCTATATCGCTTTTTGGAGTCGTGGATAAAGATAGTGCCGATGGACAGAAAAGGACACCTCATCAAGATTCCAGAGAAAGGAGACCTGAGCAAATGTGAAAACTACAGAGGAATCACACTACTGTCAGTACTAGGAAAAGTATTTAACAGAGTTTTGCTGAACCGGATGAAAGATGCAGTAGACGCCCAACTTCGAGATCAACAAGCTGTATTCAGTAAGGATCGGTCGTGCACAGACCAAATCGCAACACTACGGATCATAGTCGAACAATCAGTTGAGTGGAACTCGTCACTATACATCAACTTCATTGATTATGAAAAGGCATTTGACAGTGTAGATAGGAGAACATTATGGAAACTTCTTCGACACTATGGAGTTCCTGAGAAGATTGTCAACATTATCCGAACTCATACGACGGACTACAGTGCAAGGTCGTGCATGGAGTACAGCTGGCAGATGCATTCCAAGTAAAGACCGGAGTCAGACAAGGCTGTCTACTCTCTCCCTTCCTCTTTCTTCTGGTGGTCGACTGGATTATGAAAACCTCCAGATCTGAGAGGAAACACGGAATACAATGGACAGCTCAAAACCAAATAGACGACTTGGACTTCGCAGATGACCTGGCCCTCCTATCGCACACACACGAGCAAATGCAGATAAAGACAGCCAGTGTAGCAGCAGTCTCTGCATCAGTAGGCCTCAACATACACAAGTGGAAAACCGAGGTCCTCAAATTCAAAACGAAGAACAGCAATCCAATCACTCTTGATGGCGAAACTCTCGAAGATGTAGAATCCTTCGCATACCTGGGAAGCATAATTGATGAACAAGGAGGTTCAGATGCAGACGTAAAGGCGAGGATTGGCAAAGCAAGGACAGCATTCCTACAGTTGAAGAACATATGGAACTCAAAACAACTTTCAACAAATATCAAAGTGAGAATGTTCTATACGAATGTCAAGGCATTCCTACTGTACGGAGCTGAAACTTGGAGAACTACAACAACCACCATCAAGAAGGTACAAGTATTTGTAAATAGTTGTCTACGCGAGATACTCAATATCTGTTGGCCGGATATCATCAGCAAAAGCCTACTGTGGGAGAGGACAAACCAGCTTCCAGCTGAAGACGTTGGAAGCCGATAGGACAGACATTGAGAAAATCATCAAACTACATCTCGAGGCAGGCCCTAACCTGGAATTCTGAAGGGAAGCGGAAAAGAGGAAGACCGAAAAACACATTAAGTCGGGAAATGGAATCAGAAGTGAAAAGGACTAATAGCAATGGAAAGGATTGTCCAGGACACGGTTGGATAATGCTGGTAGGCGACCTATGCTCCTCCACGAGGAGTAACAGGCGTAAATAAGTAGGTTTAAAAAGTACAAAGGAAACAACTATTGTTCCCTGAAGGAGCTTACATCAAGTCAAGAAACGTGAGGATTACAACTTTTTACTCATTGAGATTATGAAGGGAATTGTTGACGAATAGAAGTAGTTATTCGAGAAAAACCCATGTTTAGAATATTATTTCCACTAGTTGCACATGTTGACTACAAAATGCAACTGCGTCTGTTATAACACCTTAACTACTCCCTTATCGAGTTTAGGTTTACTTAACGCTTTCTGAAGCGTATTTTGTGGACGCGTGCAATGTTGCCTTAATAACCAAACTGATGTGGATAAGGCAACATTCGAATTCACAAACTACAAGCCGAATACTTTCACCGAGTATTAATTATTCTCGAATTACTTAACTGAAATAACTTCGAACTATTAATTCATAAAGCAGATGCGTTTACAACCAATGGATTGAACAAAATGACATGTTTTCTACAGTAACAGTTGTAGATAGATGTTTTTAGGGGAGAAGTTGTGTTGCAGCCTCTATTTCTTAATACACCTATGCTATTTATTCTAATGTTTGAAGAGATAATATTGCTTTCCAGTCATTTGTGTTACCTTGAGCATGTGTTTATCCAAATACTTGGATAAATCTCCCATGACTATAAATACCAAGTTGTGTTTTCATTAAATTGAAGGGGCCTGCTTGCCTTCTCTGATCCGCTTATATATATATATATGTTTTCATTACAGGATGTGTGCATTATAGGCATTCAAAATCATTCTCGTATTTGACTTGTTTTGTTCCAATGTTCACTAACACAGATTAAGTTGATAAATATGTACGAAGTTAGGCAAGATACATATTAAGTTAACATCATCATCCGATCGTAATAAAGTCAGACAACCACCGGCACCAAAATCAACACTTTAAAACAACTACCATCGAAGCACATTCTGAACAGACAAGATACCAAACTAAAAAAAAACAAGAAATGGATTCTGAAATGACGAAGATTTGTAACTCAAGTGAACTGCGGGTTGGTTAATTTAGTTGTTGACGTCTTATAATCATTTTGAACATCATATTACATGCTTAAGACTACAGTAACATGTACCGTCTGGTAAGGTATCATGGGACTCACTCCACGAATGGGTAATTTACAATAATAAACTAAAGGTCTATACACAATCACGCTTTTTGAGCTTGAGTCATCGTCAGCTGGTGCAAGAATGAACAATTCGCTCTTCTTTGACTTCTCAATCATTGATTGATTAAGCTAAGAATCGTTGAGAGAATATCACAAGTCCAGCTGATTAGCACTTCATATTGAGTTCATGTTTTCGTTCAAGTAGTTTGCTACGGGTCGTAACAACACCTAAATCACTACGACCTATCAATAAGTGATAACTTGAAATCGTAGTCGTGTTTCACTATTGTAATAATCCAATCAAGCTATACTGTCTAGGAAACATTTTCAAGTCTTACCATACTAAACAGATTGGTTGGAGAACATTAAGAGTAAAAGCAACAATCTATGATCTGAGGTTGAGTTCTTACCACTGACTATAGAGGGGTATGATGTTCCCTTACACATATAATATCTCTTAAAATGAAGAAGAGCTAGAAAGGATCCACATTTCTTTGCCGCACGAATTTCTATCATTAGCGGAAAGTTCTTGAAAGTACTGAGCTAGCACATTGTGAACTCATAAGTATTAATTTTCTTATTTTTCTTCACAAAACCCTTAAGAGGAAGAAGTATCATTTCATGATGTAGATGATAGAGAGCTCACAAAGGATTTCATAATTCTAACAGCTCTAAAAGAATCATAAATGACAACTGAATATCAAGAGAGAAAAAAACGTTTGAAAAGTACACTGATGGAACAATAATCATTCATAATATTTCTTTTTGACAAAAACAAACAAAACAAAAATAAATTTGAAATCACTATGACCAAAAATGAAAATAAATAACCAAATGAATCTATGTTGTTTTGTTAGACTTTATAAACAGAAAGAAAGAGAGAAGAAAACAACAACAGCAATAACATGAAATCAGTGAGAAGAATCTTATCATATGAGAAGCAGCATACATATATGTGGGGGGTAGGCAAAGTGTAAGCTGTACAAAAAAACAACTACCTATCACAGATGACAACTAAGAACGATGAATAGAAATAATAAAGAGGAAAACTTTATACAATTATAAAACTGTCCAAAAAAACAAGAAAAGGGGGGATCATATAACTTATTTATCATGTAATAATGTGTATCGGTTTATTTGTGTACAATTTTTCATTGTTGTTATGTGTATGTGCGTGCGTGTGTATATGACGTGAAAGGGTTTTACAATCCAATGATTAAATACAACATAAATATTTCAATTATTTAATTATCATCATTATGAAGAGATAATAAAGAGAAATTTGATTAATCCAATAACAACAATTAAGAAAAAAACAAACAAACAAACGAAAGAAAAAAACAGAATAAACTTTTTTAAAAGAAAATTAATAAACAAACAATAAAAAGAAAAAAGAATATTTATCATCATAAATTATATTCAGTCTCTTTTTCATACAATTTTATTGTTTACAATCAATATTGTACGTTCGTTTACAATTGATGATGGGGATGGGGATGAAGAAGTATTAGAGGATGTATCATGTATGATAGATGATGATGATGGTGGTGTACGATCAACATGTTCTTCTGTATCATTATTATTATTATTATTATTATTATTATTATTATTATTATTATTATTATTATTATTATTATTATTATTATTATTATTATTATTATTATTATTATTATTATTATTATTATTATTATATTATTTATTATTATATTATTATTATTATTATTATTATTATTATTATTATTATTATTATTATTATTATTATTATTATTATTATTATTATTATTATTATTATTATTATTATTATTATTATTATTATTATTATTATTATTATTATTATTATCAGAAAGATGAAGTGGGGGAGGAGGTGATGATAAATGGTCATTGCTTATTGTTGTATTTGTAGATTGTTTATCTAAATTATTTGATGAATTTGATGTCATAGCAGTAGTAGTAGTAGTATTAGTAGTAGTAGTAGTAGTAGTAGTAGTATCGGTTAAGTTACGATTTGTAAAAAACAATTCATTTGTAATTGATGATGATATTGTATTACCATTATTATTATTATTGTTATTATTACTATTACTATTATTAAATGGTGTTTTTGGTGATAAACTTAAATAATTAGTTGTAACTGTAGCAGATTTATTAGAAATAATACGTTTATCATTAAATTCATCCATACCTAAACGTTCATTGTTTGATGATCCAATTGTTACATTACCACGTGATACAATACCATTAATATTTGGTTCTGATGAACATTTATGTAATTTTGGTAATGAACGATATAATGAATCTAAACATGGATAAATCTATATAATGATATGATTGAAAGAAACAAAAGAAAAATAGGACCTCAGTAAATGAAACTGATTAGGAATAATCTAACAAATAGAATATTTACAGGTGAAAGGGAAATAATTCGATCGTTTACTAAATTTCTCTGATGAATGATTTAATCTAAAGTTGGTTGGATGATAAGCAAAGATGGATAGTGGTTAGGAGTGAAATCTAGTTTGACGAGCGTTTCGTCTTATGTGGGACTCATCAGTTGGATTTATCTGCATCCCAGAATTGGTTTTCACTCTGACTCGAACCCAGTACCGTTCGCTTTAAATGCTATCGCGTTATCCACTTAGCTACTGAATCCTGATACAAGTGAATTCGATCAGATTATATTTGAGAATAGTTTACATTAAGAATTGGACTAACTTCAGACAAACAATTTAACAAATACTATGAGGAGAATTATTAGAAGTGAGAATCCATGACTAGTTGTATTCAATCACGAAATAAGGCATTACTAACAGTAACTAATGGTATTTGTACAGTATTATGGGTTGATTAAAGATAGTGCTTTTGTTTGTTTTTTTATAAAAGTCAAAGATAACAGGTTTGATAAATGATATACAATGTGAGGACTGATAAGATTATAAGAACTTCAGAGAATTTCTGTAGGTATACTTTTAAATTAATTGACATAGATCCAATATATCAATTCATACAGGAAAGGTTAACCAGTCATATGGTTAGAGGTCAATCAAAGACAATATGGTCAGTAGGAGTGTAAAAACAAGTTAAGAAAACAAGACCACCAAGACGATGATGTTGCATAAAACGACAATGAAGACTTAATAATAATGCCATTCAATGGAAAAAAACACATAACACCAACAAGCTCTATAAACTTATCACTGTCAGAATATTACAGAATGTTTCTCTAAGTCTATTCAAAATACACTCGGAAAAACCGTACAGTTAATGGTTCATTGGTTAACAAATAAACACTCTTCTAGTGACACCTTAAATAACGTTAGATTAATGAGACTTTTTTCTTCTCATCGATATGTTGAGTGATAATATTTTATGGGGGAGTTTTATTCTCTGAGCTGGATGGTTTGGTCGTGGAGCTTTCATCATTCTTCTGAACGACATCATCAGCACAAACTTCAGATATAAGTGAAGTGTTTGAATTTCTCCATATGTGTCTCAAAGCTTGTTCTGTGCACCTCGACGTTGATTGGTTCTTATTGACCTTAAATTTGTCGTTGTTTACTTCTTTGTTTTGGTTGTGTCTCCCATTGTTTTGATTTTTGTTCTTATGTTTGTGCATGATTTTTCTGATTGGTTGATAAATTGGATTGATTTCAATATGCTTGTTGATTACTGATTGACCTGAGTGCCAGGCTTTTAAAAATTCTCTGATGTTTTTGGAGTTTCCTCTGTCTAAGATTTCCACATTTTTCCAATCGAATGAGTGTCCGCAGTTGTCCACGTGTATTGATATAAGTGAAGAGATATCATGCCGTTTGACTGCTAATTGATGTTCATGTAGGCGAAGGTGAAGGGGGCGTCCACTTTGTCCGATGTAGTGTTTTTCGCAGTTGGCACAATTTATCTTGTAGATGATGTTTGATTTGTTTTCCTTTGTTATTTCATCTTTTGGTTTGCATAAGATTGATTGTAGTGATTTTGTCGGTTTGTGTGCCACACCTATTCCGAAGGTTTTCAGTAGTCTCGTCGCGGTTTCTGATATTCCTTGTATATATGGTAGGGTGATCCTTTTGTTGATTTTTGTGCTTGACTTGAGTTCTAATGCTGCGTGCGGTTGGTATTTTTTTTGATGAAGTTGATGGGGTAGCCGTTCTTCTGAAATACATCCTTTAGGTATTTCTCTTCATTTCTTCGTGCTGCCAGTGTGTTGCAGTGTGTCCTCGCCCTCTTGAACAAATTGTGTACGCAGTTGATTTTGTGAGCTCTGGGGTTGTTGCTATTGTAGTTGAGAATTTGATCCGTATGTGTCGGTTTCCTATATACTTGAGTTTCCAGTTTTCCTGTGTCGGTTCTAGTGATCAATATATCCAAGAATGCTAGTTGGTTGTTTGATTCCTGTTCCATGGTGAACTTGATGTCATCGAAGACGTTGTTGATCAGGTTGTAAGTGTTTTCTAGTTCATTCTTTTTGACGATGACGAAGGTGTCGTCTACGTAGCGAATCCAAATTTTTGGTTTGATCACTAGTAATATAGCGGCTTCTAGTCTTTGCATCACTGCCTCTGCGATCAATCCTGATATTGGTGATCCCATTGGTGTCCCTTTCGTTTGTTCGTAGATTTTGTTGTTGAATTGAAAGTATGTTGTTAGGCATAAATTGATGAGTTCCTGTAGACTTTGAATTTGAAGCTTCGTGTATTTAGTGAGGTTTGTGTCGTTGTTGAGCAGCAGGGATATAGTTTCTTTTGCTAATTTTGGTTCAATTGAGGTGAATAGTGCTGTCACGTCGAAGGATATCATCAGTTCGTCGTTGTTGATTTGGATGTCCTTAATTTGGTCCAGGAATTGTGTAGGGGATTTGATTGAGTGGTTGGCTGAATCTACTAAATGTCTCAGTATTCTTGAAATTTCTTTTGACAAATTGTACGTTGGTGTTCCGGGGAGTGCTACAATTGGACGTAGTGGGATGTTTGGTTTGTGTATTTTGGGTCTACCGTAGAATCGAGGAAGTACTGGTCCGTTGGATTTCATTCTCCATTGTTCTTGTTTTGTTATTTCTCCTGCTTTGACTAGCTTGTTTAAGGTCTTTGAGATTTGGTTGTCTAATTTTTTGACGGGATTTGTGTCCATCAGTTTGTATGTGCTCTTATCTTCTAGTAGTTCTTCGGCTTTTTTGACGTATTCTTCTTTGTCCATGATTACTGTGGTGCGTCCCTTGTCCGCTGGTATTATGACAATATCCTTTCTATTTTTGAGTTATTTTAAGGCCTTTTGTTCTTGTGGAGTCAGTTGGTTGTTTTCCTTCGCACGTTGAGTTAGCGGTACTATAGTTTGCCTTATTTCTTGTTGTGTTTCTTCACTGATTCCCGAAGTTTTGAGTGATGACTCCAGTGCTGCGAAGAATTCCAGCTTTGAGGCGTCGCTTGTATTGTAGTTTAATCCTTTTTGGAGTAGGTGCTCTTCCGTATTTGTTAATGGTTGTTTTGACAAATTTATCACGCAGTTGTTTGTGTTTTCTTCCATGGGTGGTTTTGAGATCTTGATCAGTTTTTTCTTTAAGGCGTTCCTTCTTTGTTCTCTATGTCGTTTGCATGATATCTCGATGGCCGTTGTCAAGATTTCCAAGTGTTTCGACGTAAGTGTCCTGTGTAGCTTCATCTTTTGGTCCTCTATGACGTGTTGATATTTGCGGATTCTGTAGTGTGCATCCGTTATCATTAGGTGTACCATTTTTCTTCCACTTTGCTCAGCTATTTTCCATCCTAATGGGCAGTTGATTGGAGGTCTATATCTTACACTTGTTGGTAGAACATGCTGGCGAAGACACTCATGGAGAAAATATAGTTGTTCTCGAGTGGAAGCCTGCCTTTTGGCGAAATTCTCCCATTTTCGAACAACGAGAAGCGTATTACGCTCATATCGTATTATGCTCATATGATCTCAAAATCATATGAGCGCAATACGCTTCTCGTTGTTCGAAAATGAGAGAATTTCGCCAAAAGGCAGGCTTCCACTCGAGAACAACTATATTTTCTCCATGAGTGTCTTCGCCAGCATGTTCTACCAACAAGTGTAAGATATAGACCTCCAATCAACTGCCCATTAGGATGGAAAATAGCTGAGCAAAGTGGAAGAAAAATGGTACACCTAATGATAACGGATGCACACTACAGAATCCGCAAATATCAACACGTCATAGAGGACCAAAAGATGAAGCTACACAGGACACTTACGTCGAAACACTTGGAAATCTTGACAACGGCCATCGAGATATCATGCAAACGACATAGAGAACAAAGAAGGAACGCCTTAAAGAAAAAACTGATCAAGATCTCAAAACCACCCATGGAAGAAAACACAAACAACTGCGTGATAAATTTGTCAAAACAACCATTAACAAATACGGAAGAGCACCTACTCCAAAAAGGATTAAACTACAATACAAGCGACGCCTCAAAGCTGGAATTCTTCGCAGCACTGGAGTCATCACTCAAAACTTCGGGAATCAGTGAAGAAACACAACAAGAAATAAGGCAAACTATAGTACCGCTAACTCAACGTGCGAAGGAAAACAACCAACTGACTCCACAAGAACAAAAGGCCTTAAAATAACTCAAAAATAGAAAGGATATTGTCATAATACCAGCGGACAAGGGACGCACCACAGTAATCATGGACAAAGAAGAATACGTCAAAAAAGCCGAAGAACTACTAGAAGATAAGAGCACATACAAACTGATGGACACAAATCCCGTCAAAAAATTAGACAACCAAATCTCAAAGACCTTAAACAAGCTAGTCAAAGCAGGAGAAATAACAAAACAAGAACAATGGAGAATGAAATCCAACGGACCAGTACTTCCTCGATTCTACGGTAGACCCAAAATACACAAACCAAACATCCCACTACGTCCAATTGTAGCACTCCCCGGAACACCAACGTACAATTTGTCAAAAGAAATTTCAAGAATACTGAGACATTTAGTAGATTCAGCCAACCACTCAATCAAATCCCCTACACAATTCCTGGACCAAATTAAGGACATCCAAATCAACAACGACGAACTGATGATATCCTTCGACGTGACAGCACTATTCACCTCAATTGAACCAAAATTAGCAAAAGAAACTATATCCCTGCTGCTCAACAACGACACAAACCTCACTAAATACACGAAGCTTCAAATTCAAAGTCTACAGGAACTCATCAATTTATGCCTAACAACATACTTTCAATTCAACAACAAAATCTACGAACAAACGAAAGGGACACCAATGGGATCACCAATATCAGGATTGATCGCAGAGGCAGTGATGCAAAGACTAGAAGCCGCTATATTACTAGTGATCAAACCAAAAATTTGGATTCGCTACGTAGACGACACCTTCGTCATCGTCAAAAAGAATGAACTAGAAAACACTTACAACCTGATCAACAACGTCTTCGATGACATCAAGTTCACCATGGAACAGGAATCAAACAACCAACTAGCATTCTTGGATATATTGATCACTAGAACCGACACAGGAAAACTGGAAACTCAAGTATATAGGAAACCGACACATACGGATCAAATTCTCAACTACAATAGCAACAACCCCAGAGCTCACAAAATCAACTGCGTACACAATTTGTTCAAGAGGGCGAGGACACACTGCAACACACTGGCAGCACGAAGAAATGAAGAGAAATACCTAAAGGATGTATTTCAGAAGAACGGCTACCCCATCAACTTCATCAAAAAAAATACCAACCGCACGCAGCATTAGAACTCAAGTCAAGCACAAAAATCAACAAAAGGATCACCCTACCATATATACAAGGAATATCAGAAACCGCGACGAGACTACTGAAAACCTTCGGAATAGGTGTGGCACACAAACCGACAAAATCACTACAATCAATCTTATGCAAACCAAAAGATGAAATAACAAAGGAAAACAAATCAAACATCATCTACAAGATAAATTGTGCCAACTGCGAAAAACACTACATCGGACAAAGTGGACGCCCCCTTCACCTTCGCCTACATGAACATCAATTAGCAGTCAAACGGCATGATATCTCTTCACTTATATCAATACACGTGGACAACTGCGGACACTCATTCGATTGGAAAAATGTGGAAATCTTAGACAGAGGAAACTCCAAAAACATCAGAGAATTTTTAAAAGCCTGGCACTCAGGTCAATCAGTAATCAACAAGCATATTGAAATCAATCCAATTTATCAACCAATCAGAAAAATCATGCACAAACATAAGAACAAAAATCAAAACAATGGGAGACACAACCAAAACAAAGAAGTAAACAACGACAAATTTAAGGTCAATAAGAACCAATCAACGTCGAGGTGCACAGAACAAGCTTTGAGACACATATGGAGAAATTCAAACACTTCACTTATATCTGAAGTTTGTGCTGATGATGTCGTTCAGAAGAATGATGAAAGCTCCACGACCAAACCATCCAGCTCAGAGAACAAAACTCCACCAAAATCATCCACCTGAGCTACAAATCTTCTCCACCATCTCAAGATCGTATCTTATTTTTGTACTCGGCTTAAATGATTATACTCAAGTACATGAAGTAGAGTTAGAATATTTAACGTAGTGAGTGAAAGTCAGTAGTTTTCTGCTAGACACTTGACTATAGGATTGTAGACTGATTAATCTATGATGAGCCACAGTACATTAAGACTATTCTGTTGACGTTCGTGAGATTATCGTGACCAATGGTTGGAGACGTTGAGTGTTATGACTTAGATACATTCACTCTTTATCTTCTCTTAATTCCTGAGTTTGCAAACTATTTCACACGTTTCATACTGCAAATTTATTCTTCCCTGCCAAATTGTATAGTCTATGTCAAATCTTTCTAATTACCAATCATACTGTTACTACTTCTACTATTTTAGCGTTCATCTTGATAATTTTATCTCGCAGTTAGTATAGACCAATGTACATATACTTTCACAAAGCCACATGTATACAGTCACTGCCTTCTCGCACCAGGGGTGTTGTTTACAAAATTAAGAGGACGAAAAGCGAATGTCTGGCACACTAACCAATTTTCTGGATACGAATGATGCACCTAGGGGAGTTGGAAAACGCTAATTCTAAACCAATGGTTCACATAGGCTGAATGGGTTTGAGAGAACAAATGGCGTATGTACTTGTTTTTGGTCACCGGCTTCCATCAGATTGCATCTCCTTACGTTGCTCCACTGCCTTATGTATCAGACCTTTAGGTCGAAGGCACCAGGTATGACTCTCTAAGAAAACCACCTGCTTGGGTCTAGGTACCCGGGCAGTATCACAGGCCACACACAAATCAAGTGACTTGTGCCCTCTTTTACCTATGTTTATGTGTGCAAATAAATAAAATACATGTTTTATATTGTTGATGATTGATTGACAATGTGACATGAACTAATTATTTGGAATACAAATTAAGCTAAACTAAAAGTTTTTTATTAATTAGATTCTAGGTAAACATTGATTGCGTAAAAGTTCACATACACAATAAAATCATGAAAATTAATTAACATTAAAACAAAGAAAACAATGTTTAGTTTACCTGAGAGAATGGTGGTCGATTTTCACGTTGAAAACTGCAACAATCTAATGATAAACGTTGTAATTGATGAGGAATATCTGCACGACATACAGTTAGATCAGGTTTTAATAAACCTCGACCAACAAGAAATAAAATTTGATCACGATTATTATAATGAGAATAAGGTAGTTGACCAGTAATCAATTCATAAATCACTACACCATATGCGTATACATCTGAAAGATTAGTATACGGTGTTTCACCTTCCATACGAATAACTTCAGGAGCCTAATAAAAATAAATGTTAAAGGATGACACGATGAATAAGATGAAGTAAATCAACTGTTTCTAGGTAATGTAACAAGTAAAAATGTGAACTAATCTTTAAGTAAGCCTGTATTATTATTATTATTCTACTTACCATCCAAAATATAGATCCAGTTGGTTGTTGACAACCAGTATTCCACCAACGACTTTTTACTGTGGCCAAACCAAAATCGCCAATTTTCACAGTACGATCATGTAAGAATATATTACTTGACTTTAAGTCACGATGTATTATATTCTTAGCATGTAAATAACTAGAGAATGGATACATGAAAAATTTTTAATAGGAAATAGGACAAAATCATTGGAGTATTTCAGTCATAGAAATCTATTAGTATAGGAAAGTGGGGTGTTGTGGAGATTATTTAACTGTATTTTTACATTATAGACTGATTTTAATTAGATAACCATACTGGAAACAAAACAAATGTCCAGTGCCTCCTGGATTTTAGTCTTTTTTGAGCAAATTCAGTCTATCATGTGAAACCAGAAGAATTCCATTGGATTACATATTTATACATTCGAATGATAAGTCCGTAGGTTGTAATGAAACGTGTCTCCTTCAGAGCCACTTTAATATTAGGTTTTACTGTTTCATGACAGAGAAATTTAATCGCTGATAAATGTAATCCATCCAGTTGGAGACCGGGAATAAAACAAAATATATACGTAATACAGTTAATTCCTAATAGATAAAATCCAATGGATTATAGATGCACTATTGCACTGTCATCGAGTGGTAAGCGATTCCTGCCGGTAACCTCGAACACCCTAACATCTCATAGTAGTGCACGCAATGTCGAATAATAAAGATTAGTGCTTATAATGATATATGATTGGTAAAATCGGATCATCACTAAAGAAATGAAAAGAAAACATGAGCAGTCAATGTAATTGTTTCAGTCTTACGAGTCAGTCGTAGCTCCAATGACCCAGTGGGAATGTTTCAGATCATAAAGCTGGGTCATCCCTGTTCGAATCCACTAATTATTAGTTTAGTTAAGATTGTGCCAATTAAAATTAAACCTAGGTTCAGAGTTTTCTGTCTACCACCTCAAACCACCTGACATTTTAAATGGTCCTGTTAAATGCTTCCAGGCTGATATAAGAGACGATTTAACTGTGAGGTAAAAAGCTTTCGGATTAGACGCCACACCACTCAACATTATGAATGGTCAATTCCCGAGGATACTATAAAAGATTCCATATATCCACTCACCATCGACTGGAGCGGGAAATAAACTTCTGTCATGTTAAACAGTTGCAAGCTTAGTGCTAAAATTATTGAGGAATATTCGTGTTGCGTTCACAAATGAGTTGACATTTCGATTTGCGTAGCTAGTAAATTGGGAATTATATTGTCATATCGCATGATAACCTTTGTTTGTAATTTAGTCAAAATCTTCTAAGGAGGAATCAAATTATCTAGATTTGCTGTTAGTAAACTTCAATTCTAGTGAATAATTAAGTTCTTGATAGCTTCCAACTTATAATATCACGCTGTTAACCTTTTCTATTTTCTGAATAGTTATTTCCCGTTTTAGTATCCTACTTTGTTACACGTTTACAATGTCATTGCTATTACAATATAAACAGAATGATTATGTCACATTACGACTTAGTTTAGATGTGAATGAAGGTAGTTGACAACTTTGGACCTAGGTTTCGTAGTATATGGCAAGCATTAGCAAGGACTATCTGTAATTTTGAGGGAACTTCTATTGTCTGGTGGACACGGTCCAGCATTACTTAGCTTCACAGTCTAAAACATTACCACTGAGCTATTCGGGCCGCAACTGATCACCTGCAGGAATGAGATATTCACACCTGATTGACCACTGATTCGTATCATGTTATGATAAATATGACATTGTCCACTACTCAATAATCAATCGATTGTATGTTACGACTCCATTTTGAGAAAAATGAAGCTCCTTTGAAGGTATCATCTTATCGCTCTCTTTTTGTTGATTCGCGTGTGGATCATTAACATTGACATGTTGTTGCGTATGAATCGTTCGTTCACATAGATTCCGTTTTATATTGTAAGAATATTCTAATAGTTCAAAATCTATAGTAAAATGATTTTGGATCATTCAAGTACAGTATAATTCTAATCATTCGATTAGTGAAGTGTCAAATATAATTCACGTGGTAAATATTATTTCATTTATATATTATTTACAAACAATATGCTAGGTTTTGACAGGTGACTAAATTATATTTGGATTAGCGCTAATTGTATTGACAAAAATGGTAAGAACTGTATCGAGGATAAACACTCATAAATGATGAGGAAGTTCTAGATAAAAATACTTCAGAGAAAGTCTCAAAGCATGATATCAATAGAAACAATGACATATATCTGATTCATCATGTTATAAGGAGAACGCCAACCACATGGTCAAGGTCAACAGGAATAAGCAGTTAACGAAAATTAAGATGCATGGAACTAACACGACTTGAACAGATACTCCGTTGCAAACAAGATCAGCAGGACCAATTGATTTAGAGTTTGTTAAATGGTTATTAGATAAGTTAGGGAGGTCAGTGCCTAACACAAACTAGTGAAAACAATGCAAAGTTACATCAGTCAATTTACAGTACACATACCAGTGAACAATATAGAAAGACGACAAATCCACTACAAAATGAAACACTTACTCCATTCCCTGTGATGTTTGCTTGGCAATATCGACTAGTTCTGGAACATCAAAACGATGCTCTAACACATGAAGATGTTTATACAAACTGGACCCTTCACACCATTGAGTGATGATAGCTATACATGGTTTAGAGACACAACCCATAAATAAAAGAATATTTTCATGTCGTGTCTTTCTAAAATTAAAATGTTAAAAAAATAATAATAAAATGAAGAAACAAAGAAATTCTCAAACAAAAAATAACCAAAATCAGTTTTATTTTATTTATTTATTTTAACACATAGATATTGATACAAGGAGGCACCAAATAGATATGCGCCACACAGATCTCATTTGATATGTTTGAGGGCTGTGATTTTCTTAGGGGGCCACACCCGGAGCCTTCGACCTAAAGGTCTGATCCACGAGGCAGCGGGTCAACGTAAGGAGATGCAGTCCTATAGTGGCCGGTGACCAACGATAAATTCATACGCCATTTGTTCCTTCAGGATACTGGAGCCAATGTGCACCATTGGTTTGGAATCACGGTTTTCCAACTCCCCTAGGTGGACTCTCCATGTCCACCAGCCTGGTTGAAGCGCCGGACGTTCGCTTTTCGTCCTCTTAATTTCGTAAACAACACCCCCGCCACGAGAAGGCAGCGAGTAGGACTTCCCTGGCAGAGGCTATATACGCATGGCCATGTGAGAGCATTTCGAGAGGGAGAGCGGAATCTCCCCACTCTCAGCCATACCAGGGCATTTGGGGGGCACTAGTTCTTAATCATTAGAGAAATTAGTGATTTGTTACTAAGTCCACATACTATTTATCAACTTGAATTTAGTGTCTGTTCTGACAAGCTGGACAAGTCATATATTGTACCAAGGATATGTTACGTAACATTTAGGATAACTTGACTACCTATTATACTATAAAGTGGTCTATCAGTATTTAATAGTATGTAGATTTTTCCTATTAGAAAATAATTTTCATCATGGACTGATAACAACAACAAATGAATAATTTGGATTGAAAATTAAACAAGAACGCGCGATTTTAAAAAAACGATAGTAATTACCTCAATACACTGACTTCATTTTTGAAAGCTTTCAATTGTTGTGGTGTAGGATCAACAACATTCAATTCTTTAATAGCAACATTTCCATGCCAATAACCTTTAAATACAGTACCAAATGATCCAGAACCGATTCTTGGACCTTTAGTAATTTCTTGTCCATTTATCTCCCATTCATCATTTGAACCACGTCTCTAGCGATAACAAATATAATTTACATCCACATGGAAAAGATGAGTATAAGGCAAAAAAAGGTGGAAATATATGAATATACATTTATTTACTCAGTTTTTTGATTAAAATTTTTAAACTAAAACTGGGGTTTATCTTGCGTGAAGTGTAATAAATGAAAGAATACTAATGAATAAAGTCAGTTAATCCCAACGTCAAACCTGGTACGTATGCACATTGGTTCAAGTTGCCATACCCCGTTAGCACATAGAGATAAAGTTGTCAGGCTAAATCCCAGAATAGTAGAGATAGTAACAGTATTAGTGGCAATAGAAAATTTTAGGCATTGAAGATACGATTCAAAATATAAATTAGTGAAATATAAACACAAAAAAGGTTAAGAGAAATTCAGAAGCTCAGAATTTCGGGGAAGACAAAGAATAGATGCACCTGAGTCACTGCAAACGATTCTGAGCCATGTTATTCAAAGTCTTAAACTATTGGTTATGATAATCACATGAATGAAGTTAGACTGTTGTTTTAAAAAAGCAACAAACTAATGAACAAGTGATGAATTTAATATAAGATAGTTGGATATAATCGACAGACAGTCGATTATAATCAAAGTAGAACCTGGTACATATGTGTATCGATTCACGTTGCCACACCATATCAATATAGTGAGATGAATTCATCAAGATAAATTCCAGAGTGGTAGAAGTACCAAGCGTATCAATGCTAAAAGAAAAGATCAGGCATGAACAATATGATATGAGAAAAAATAATGAACTTTCAAAATAGAAAGTGTAAGACAAAAAGTGGGTGGATTTGTACCATTGTGACGGTCTTTCAGTCACGCCACTCAGCGTCTCCAACCATTGAGTTAAGATAATCTCGAGGAATCCAACCAGATAATCTGAACTTATCAAAATAACTCAGGCCTAAAGTTAAAAATTTCATGAACTGATGCCATGTCTTGTATTAACTACACCTAGATTTCGACAGAAAATTCAAGATATAGGGTTTTGTGTTAGCTGGAATTCATCAGGAAGATAATTTTCTTTAGAACTTTCAGAAAATTGATGCTAAAACCTATCAAATGTAGGTTCAAGTACTCAGCTTTGAGTCAAACTCTGTCAAAACACAAGTACAAGAAAGAGCTAATATCAATATCCGTCTAAGTTGGAGTGGATAGAATAGTGTTTGAATCTGCTTGAAAGAAATCGAATACGTTAATTACTACATTGCGCCGCTCTAGGAAGTATGGTTCCTGAGATCATCGATGTGATACAAGTCTGGGGAAGGATGACAATGATGTTCTTGAGTAAAAAAGTTTGATTTTCATTGATTCATGAACATTCGCAATGTTAGAGATAGACGTAGGGCATTATCGAAGGATGGTAAATCGATTGATGAGGCAGTAAACCTTCGTCTATGGAGGTGGTTGGGACATGTATTACATATAACCAACTACCACCTGCCTCAACATGTGATATTTACTGGTGTAGAAAAAACTTAGAAGGAAACTAGGGGCAGCGAAAAGGTGTGGCACTAGTCTAAAAAATCACTAACGATTGGACTAAGCCATGGAGATATATGTAGATTATCTGGTTAGGTTTGTGCGATTATTGTAGGTAATGGTTGGCGACTTTAGATGACATGCCTCAGAATCACTTGCAGTGGCCCAGGTGCATTCACTGTCTTTGGTTAAATTCTAATTTTTCAAATTACCTTATACATCTTTTTTATTTGACTAATCAATATTTTCTTCTCGGAAAATATCTCTTCTGCTTGGTCTTTTTTAATACTACTAATACTGATACTACCTCTACTACCATTGGATGTGCCTTAATAATGTTATTTCGCTATGTTAATAATGTTCGGCAACTTGAACCGATATACATATGTGCCAGGTTCTACGTTGTGCATGGCTGACTCACAACTAACTCCCTCTAAAGTAAATCAATGATGTTAGTATAGGATTCTAAACATTCACACTGATTATTGAATCAATGGGCAAACTTAATATGTGGTATATTACATGAATGTTCATACATAACTATAATCAAAACTCTAATTTTTCTTGTAAATATTAAAGACTCAATAGAAACACAACATCAATATGTAGTTTTTAGCTAAAGTCTTTGAAAATCAACGAGCTGTTTAATTTCAGCATGGAACATTCTTTATCACAGTGTATAATGTTGTCAGATAATGAACCAGAATCTTGATATATCCTCCTTGACAATAATATTTTTAGTGCACAAACAAAACTTCATCGATGTACATATATAAACATTTTTTTTTTAAAAAGATAATAAAAATTTACATTTTTTACTTTGATAGATTGTTTTGGATCACTGCCAGATCTTTGATTATATGGTATAGATAAATTTGATAGAAAACAACCATCATTGGGAATTGATGGACTTTCTGGTACTCCATTACCAGTTGTATAATTATAATCTATATAAAATAAATGAACAAAAATAAAATGAAAGTATACGATCTGGACGACTTTGAGAGACCTACCAGCCAATTAGGAAACACGATTTAGGTATTAAAAAACTTTGACGATAAATAATAAAATTTCAGTGAAATAATAGTTGAAATAATCATTATACTAAAAGAGGAAAAAAGTTAGATCTACATTTTAAAAGTTAAGCTAGTGTTGTGAATTAGGTTTGTAATCCTATAGGGTTTTTGTCCCTAACCTATGTAATAAGCTATAATTCATGTAGGCTTGGGTGAGGTAATAAGTGTTGAGCTGAAATTACAAGTTGGAATTAAGATTAGGGTTTTCATCACAATTATAATGCGACAAAGCTTTACAGCCATTGTGTTTACGAACTTAATAAATGTAGGGCTGTTACTTAAAGTGAGTAGCACGAGCTTAAACACTATGTTATACTGACTGTTTGGTTACGTGGTAAATACTTGTTTGTCTTAGGAACAAAAGGTGTTGCCGATTTTCATCCAATCAATAATAATATACAAGATGTTTGACTGCACAAAAGTCCACGATGCACTATAGCGATCCCGACTGGTTCACTCAAGGCCGTCAGTACCGTATAGTTCCAACGAAAATTATTTGTCTTGTTAAGACTTCATAACCTACGAAAGTCTTTACTATTTAGCTACTTCTCATTATATATTAAATGTTCCTCAACAGCTTAAAGACTGACAATTAAAGATGAGATTTTAAAGCTAAGCATCACTGATTAGATATTAAATGAACAATATATTTAAGACTATCAGTGATGTTAAGCAATGAGATCAGATACATACATATGAGCAGTATAGAATCTGGAATTTGCCCATTTACATATCACAGAAGAAGTGTAAGAAATAATGAAAATGAAATCAGTGACAATCTGTTAACGAGAAAGTAAGGTAAAAACAGTTCGGAACAAAAAAAATTAATGAATACATTTGTCATATTGAGGGTCATAGGTGATGAGACTCACTGAAACACAATAACCACCTTGGATAAACTGAAAGACCAATATTAATTACGCGCTTTTCGTATACTTGTTTTAAAACCCTGAACACATATTATGATGAACTGAATTATCAATGATTAACAACTCAGATCACTATACATTTAATGATCCGAGAAATAATTAAGTGTATTATTGTTGCAACGCTACGTGTAAATGATTCAATTACACATAGAATCTGTTTAATTTATTCCCAAAATCTATACTGAAGATATGATACTGATCGAGTGCTAATGTCTATAAAATAATGCCTCAACGGATATTTAGTAGTGCTCGCAGAGTGACAAGGAAAGTCTTCGTCAAAACAGTTTCTAATGCTTTGAAAGAAGCCGATTACACAAGGACAACACTGATGACTAAATACTATTAATATTATCATAGAACACAAATAAAAAGTTCATTGAAAGCGATAGTTGATACGAACTAATCAAGAGGCAAGAATAAGACGAAGAAGAGGTTCGTAGTGTTATAAAAAAGGAATATCATGTTGAAGTGCGGTGATTTGCGACTGATCCGATCAATTGATGTACAGATAAGATCAAATCACGACTAACCGCATAACCCAAATATTAACAAAATGCCCACCCCCTCAAACTAATAGAGAATAAAAGACGATAACCAGCCAACAAAATGGCACACAAACGAAATATTTAACATGTAAACATACATGATTAAGAGTCAGTATACCACGAGAACTTTTTAAATTATTCACCAGGTAATTTAATCTAAACATGACTATAAGAATTAATTTCTGCTATTTACATTATTCAATTATCCGACCACAGCCTAATATGGAGTGAGAAGATTGATTTTAGTAATAATTATGACAACAGTAATAATAATAACACCATGTTTGTAACTCTAGTAAAATTTTGTAGTACCCAACTCCCGGTTTGCCAACACCAGCATATGAATGCTACTCAAGATATAGTAATAAAAGACTCATATTGAGTTAGGAGGAGGGAAATTAGAATTTACTAACCAAAACACTTGATACCTAGTTAAAACAAGCGTAGTGAAATGGATAATCGGTTTATCACTGTATTACATCACAGGTCGCAACTCTTCATGACAAATGATCATAAATTAAAAAGTTAGTCTAAATATTTCCTCAGAAACACTGCCGAGACTATTTCGCTTTAATTGCTTATCACTGCGTGAGTGTTAAGACTAGTGTGTCTTCCAATGCAAAAGCAATATTATATATATATATATATATAGTAAACGAGAAAATACTTACTTGTAACTGGATATACAATGTGTAAAGGGGATCCTTGAATAATTTTATTCGCCTCTCGCTAAAAAATTGTATACAGAAGTAGAGGGTAGAAAGCATAACAGCATCAACTGAATCTGAGGTTAAAATGAGAAAATTATTCATAACCATGTCCCATAAACAAACAATTTGAATATCATGTATTACAACTAAACACACTTGTATGAGCACACATAAGTAACTCAAGAAATGTAAAACAAGTTTCCTAACTGGGTAGAAATGTGTAAATCAATAACCAGCTACCCAAACGAAATGTTTGAAATAAAATAACCAGAAAAAAGGAAGTGTTTTACAAACTACACAGTTGTGTCAAATAAAACCAATAAAGTGGTTCTGTGAAACCTACTGAAGAATCCATTGAAGCACAGAATGACCGCACCCGACGTATGCCAAAATATGTAGTTGGTGAGAGAGATAGCTTTGATATATGATCTGGGCATAAATTTTGGTTTGGTGAATAAAATCTTTCAGGTAGTAGTAGGATTTTGTAGTCTTGTGAGGTCGGCTCTTGTTTATTAGAAGATAAATTATGTGTTTTACGTGAAAGACTACGGAGACTGGTATTATCTGTCAACACTATATTCAGAGGATTCTCAGAAAAAGCTTCGTACAATGAGCACGATGTAGATAGTTGGCTGGTTGTTGAAAACGTTTCTTTAGAAGTATTTTTTGTAGGAAGAGGAAGGGAATGGAGACCGATTGGTTGGCAATTTTCATAGATACCGCTTGATGACTTACTACTATTACTACTACAACCACTAACATGAAGCTTTATAGTAGTGTCACATCCAATAGTTAGTAATCTACCATATGAATTATAAGGAACATGAAGATGACTCTTATAAGCTACAGAATTATGCCCACGCTCATTAATACACGATGATATACTTCTAGGAAATATTGTACTACTGCGAGATTTCATAGATAACTCTCCGCAAACTTTATCATTACAATTATATGTAGACATGTATTTTGCATCGATCGGCTTCATTGTCGTCATCGTCACCGTCGGAGTTTTATGATAAAATAAAAGCGAACTATTAGTATTTACCAGTCTGATATTATCAAGAGTACAATGTTTTAATGGATATGTTGGAGCAGACAAAGTGGATAGTTTTCTATCCGAATATTTACCATTGCAACGAATGTTGTCAGAATTTGTATTATTATTATTACTTTCAAAGTTATCGCCATTCACGCAGATGATAGGACAAAGGGAGTTTGAAGTCTCCAACTGTTTATCAGTCATAGTATTTTTGAAACAAGATTTAGATGGACGATCACAGTGATGGTAGTATTGATAATTGCTCTCGTGACTACTTGTATTAGTCCCAGTGCAAAATGAACATGAAACTAATAAGTTGGAAAGTAAAGATTTTATACTCTTAGAATGGTTTGGTTTACACACAGGTGAAAATACATTATGAACAAGTTTAGGATACAGTCGTCTACATCGAAAGACAGAAAAAAAAGTGATGAGAGTAAAAATGTGCAGAAAAACGATTGCGTCACACACAAGGATAAATAGGGCAATATGTTACACATTATTAACAGTAGGAAAACAAATTGCATACCCATACATGTATATACAGTAGTATCGGAACAGCATATGAAAACAACAATCGCAGAATAACAAGATGTAATGCAACAAATACTTCATCTTAATAAATATTAACATTCTGAACAAAATAAATCAAATGATGATTCCTCAATTAAAAAACAACAAATTATCAACTAACTACCTTTCCAAGTGAACTGGGAGTGAATAAACTTTTCTGTTGATTTGGTGGAATTAAATTGTTCGATACATTCGGTGTTGACGATGAACGTTCTCTACAGGTTAGTGACAAACACTGACGAGGAAAATGTCCACCTCCACTTTCGAAAGATGTTGGAAGATATTGACTATTCAATAGAAGATTATTACTATCGAAACCACCTCCAGTAGAATTAGTCAATACACGAACTGTTGTTAGGTCTTCAGGATTAAAATGATAGAAATGTGTATAGCCTGGTGTTGCATTTGAAGAAACTAACCAATTTGATCCGTGTATAGATGAATTAGAAGTACCCAAAGAGCTATTTATGGAAGGAGAGGTTAATAAATAACTCCAGTATTGAAACAGACAATAATCATGTAACGAAATATGTGAGATATGATGAAGTTCAATCATACAATCCTATGTTAATTAGCAGGTTTTCTTGTCAACCACGTTATTAGACAGCTACACACAATTCCGCTTTACAGAAAAAAGTAAGAACACTTCTCTTAAAATTCCTATGATGAAAAAATTGATTGAAGTGGAGGAAAGTGAAATCTGCCACTTTAATAATGAGGCCTGCTGTAAGTGTCTTACTGTTGTTTGAACAAGTGTGAAATCGTGAAAGTGTTTTTCGATCGGTCAGCATTTCAAGACCAATCGTGGAATACCAGCCTAGGTTCATAATGTACAAATTGCAAGCAAAATATACTTAAGATTTTGATGGCTTCTAATTTTTGAAAGTCAAATATACAGGATAAACGTTAAGGAACTATTAACAATGACTTACTTTCGACTGCTTAGTTGATCACCAACATAGAAAACATCATCATCTAAATTGGACAAGCAATTCTTATCGACACGCGGAAGACAACGATTATGATAGGCGCAACCACAGGCTTTACATATAGCACCTTTAAATGTAATTTTTTTATACAAACGTATAAACAAATGAAAACAACTTACCATGGAATATAGACTTATGGCATAGATTACAATAAGCCTTTTCAAAAAATGTCTTTCGTTGAAAATGATGTTCTAAACGTTTAAAGTTTCGTCGAGCAAAATCAACTATTAATTCTTCACCAATTAAAGCAATTTGTTCAGCGTCATCTTCCCATGAAACTGGTAGACTAGTTCATTTTTATATTTGAATCCCGAGCAAAATTTCAAAAAAACAAATTATAATAAATGAGGATTTAATCACAAGAGGAATATTTACATGAATAGTAATGGAAAAGTGAAAAATATTCTGCAATATTATGCTCTGAGCCTGCAACAGTATAACAACTGATGATCGAGTACTTTGATGAAGACCGTTCATTCGACTACTACAACAAAATGCAGGATACGGGATCCACGAATTACCCATCACTTTCCCATCAAATGTAAATAAACAACCCCATAGGAATATTGAACACTCAGCTATAGGTGACCATATCTTGCAGAGTGAGGAAATGCACTCATCAAAGCATTTTGGGATATAAACTCTACAGTAAAGCAGGAGACGAAACAGTAGCTATTATTATCTACAACATACACCAATTTTAATATTTAAAGACTGATCTTGTCTGATGTAACATGTAAAGCACACAGGAACACGGAATATTCTACTGCTTTCAAAACGTTTAAGTCAATGAGGTAAAAGCAAAGATGATTTCCTAATTCCATGCAATTAATTTACGACTGGTGCAGAGTATCAAACTTAGGAAGTGAGTTAAATACATTTTAAACTTTACGTTATTATGCAGTGAGGAGATACTAAAACGTATTTTTCAAAGTAACAACACTATACAACCTGAAGAACATCATACATGAAAGTAGTTGGTGGAAAATTGTAGACAGTGGGCACATGGTGATCATTATATAGAAAAAATTCGAATGAAACTCAACCTAGCCAATATAATTCAGTTTCAAAAGCGTTTCTATTGCATATTATTGTTACGACACAATATGTTGGCACGTTTGTAAGATTTATACCCAGGACTTATATTTTAACACAACTTTTAAGAGATCCTAGCATATATGAGTACGTACTTATAAAATAGTAACCAAGGGAAATAATTACCCTGTACGTGATCGGTAAACAATTAACTGTTCTAAGTGTAGACCACGATGTGATAATTTCTTTTCTAAAGCATGTTTGATTTGTTGTCCAGATTTAATTTCAACTAATGTAAATTGACTGTTTGGGAAGTGTGCACGTAAACGTAATTTTGTTGTTATTGTTGTTGTTGTTGGGTGAGATGATTTAAACTCAGAAAATTTATTATTAACACTTTGTAGAGTTCCTAAAGATGAATTATCTAGTTGAACTGGGGAGTTGGTTGACGATAAGAACACGGATGGAAGAGACGGAGATTGAGATGACGCAACAATAGGTAATTTAGTTGACCCAAATGTCAAATTGATACTGTCATCCCCATTGTTATTATTATTAAGATTACTAACATTACTACCGTTAGTTGTACTATTAGTACTGTTATTTAACACCACAGTTGTCACCATCATCATATACTGATCAAGTTTCGATTTCCAATCTTCCAGTTCACATGTATACCTATCTATGGCTGATTGAACAATATTAATATCGTTAGAAACCTCATCGTATTCTTTTGTAATTAAACCAGAGAAATCTTCGTGACGATTGATGAAATTTAATAGTTGATAAGTTTTCAATTGTAAGGCCTGATTAACCAAAGTGAAATCTGCTATCTATCAAAAGAAAAAAACCAGGAACAAAAGTAATGTCTCTAACAAATGATAAAATAGATCAGAATAAGACATCACTTTGTAAAAGTTATAAGTCATTTAAGGAGTTACTATCCGCGAACAACCTGAAAATACTATAATACTTTCATATTTTAACCAGTGAGAAATTTGCTGTATATCTTACATTGTACCCACACCCCCGTCATTTAGTCGACTAAAAGACTTGTAATCTCTGAGTTGTCACTTTTTAATTGTGCAAATATTGCAATAAAATGTATTTTTCATAAGATTTGACCTGGTCATTCAAATATATCGATCACCTAATTTACATGTTTTATAATAATCTTACAATCTATCGTAAAGCCAAATACTGGGAAATCTAGGTGAAATCACCATAGCTATTTGTGTATTTTCTTCATTTATCCTTTGGAGAGAAGATAAACAGAAACGATTGATTTCATGAACAATGTGTATGCATTGTATGATAAAAAATACATCATATCACATACGTTTATTTCGTGTTTAGGACTCTTCACCTAATCAGTTAAATGACATTAAATAGGGTGGTTATCATTATTTCAGCTAAAAAGATATTAAATAGTTTACATAAAACCAACAGATAAAGTAACACTTCGTTATGAAACAGTACTAACCTTGCTTTTTAAAGTGTCACATTTTTGTTGGAGAATAGGTATAATAGTTACCGCAGAATCCACGGTCATTGTACAGAATAATTACTTGCAATAATAAGCTTACAATAAACTGACTTGAATTTAAACAGAACAGGTAGAGTAGTTGTTTTTATCCGAAAAAATATAAATAAATAAAAAAAGGAGACAGGATTTTAAAACTTTCCAACATTAACTCTAAAATATCAATTTTCTATGTGGTCACAACTAAATTCAATCAGAAATGGAATTTTTGGGAAAATGACCCATCCACATTATGCAAAAACATAATACTTCCAATGAGCTTAATATGTTGTTCCACATTACAAATAGGGGAGAAAAACTATGACATATGAACAATAAACAATAATTTTTGTGACAACGGTAGTGGAGAAATAAAGTATTAGGGACAGAATATTAGACAAAAAGTAGGAAACATAATAAATAGTCAAATGTACATTAAAACAAAGTGAAAAATGTGCCATCAAGATCAAATTTGTGTCAAATTAAGTGGACTCTTATTATTTTCGGATTCCACAAATTCCACATTAGAAAGTACTACCATGTGAGAGCGATGATAAAAAGACGCTCTGTGATCATATAATTGTTATTACTGAGCAGCTGCATCACTTCAAACACCCGGGTAGTATTTCAGCCCTAGCACAAATCGAATTTGTGGTGCATATATATTTGGTGTCTCCTTGCACCAACAGTTACGTTTAGACAAATAAAAAAATAATAACTATTCAGCCACTGTGAGTACTATTAGATAAAAGTAGTAGTACCATTGTCCTGGAAAACCTGAATAGAGATAGCAGAACTACATAAAATGAAGAATATTTATAAATTGAGCACTTTTTCTGGCTACAATATTTATGCCTCGAATGAGTGACTACAGTGGTTCATGTAGAATAAAACATACATTCCATACGTAACTAGATATCATGCAACACAACGAGTGGAGTTAGCTGAAAATAACTAAACAAGCTTTTTGCACTCAAACCGACCTTCTACCAGAGATGAAACACCACAGATAGTACCACCGTTTAAATCAGTCATGTTCATTTATTTGTCTTTCTTTTACGATTGACGTTGAGTCGTTGAGATCTATGTGTTCAAACTAGTTACTTTTCAAGAGTGTGTTCAAACGCCAAAGGGATTACCACTAGTTTTTGTTATTTATGACAGACCCATAACCCTTCCTACAGCTAACAAACAAAACACTAGTTTGACATGACAGACGTTTGCTGAAAGTGAAAATTATGAAATAATGTGATTGATGGGTCGCTTCAGTAAGATCTACTAGTCTCTAAACCAGAAGTCCGACTTGAACATTGAGGCTTACCTTTCATACCTTTGACACTACAAGAATAACATAGTGGTCAGAAACGCCGACCTAGAGGTGGTGTGCCAATGATAAACTATGGGTACACCTTTCTTATTTGATTACATTTGATTGAATCAGGACAATGATCACTTACGGTCTTACAAAGACACACGATTTCAATGAACAATTCAAACAGGATAGTGACTTAAATCCTAAGCCAAATATAGATCCTTTGATAGGAACTTATCCATCTATGTCACTTGCCATAAAAAAGAGCGTGCAGGTTTAAATGACCTGTATAAACCTAACAACTATTCATATAACATTTCAATCATCCCACGGTATTTAACTGGAAGTCACGTTTAAACTAAGTAATATGTAACCAGTTTTTTTAAATCTTTTCGGTCGACTCAAAAGCTATTTACATTAGTTGGTACACAACTCACCACAATACGTTTTTTATTTTAGCCGCCAAAGTTTACTACTGGTATTAAACGGGAAGATTCATCGGTTGTGGGTGTGATTATATCTTACTAAACTCCAGAACTTTCATGAAATATGCCTTAACGTTATTATTTGCCAGATATAACTTTAGATCAAAAACGGTGGGGTCAAAAACATTTAACAACCCAAAGTGGGCATTCGTTCCGTCTAGTCCGAAATGTTGGCGACTACTTCACATACAATGTCCAATTTGTTTGTGATCAAGACAATGTTGAAAAGTGGACCTTTCTCCGAGAACTTAGTGTGTGAGACAAATTTTCACAGTTAAGCCCGTCTGATTCTTTAAAGGGTTCTATTAGGCTAATGTGTAAGAGATGTTTGTGTTTTAGTGAGGTTGTCCGGCTAATCCAAGTGGTCTATTTTACATGATTCATCAAGTAGAAAGATGTATTTCCATGCAGATGAAATGGATTTACTGAGAAATAATAACTATTTACATGATCGTTACTCTGTGGTGTGATTCATATCAGTACACAATATGTGGATTCGTGTTACCCAACGTAAGAAAATATAAAGACTTAGGGGTCATACTAAGCAGTGATCTCAAAACTGTCACTGTGAGGCTACTGCTGCAAAAAGCTGTGGGGTTTTACGGTCTATTCACAGGCCTCCCCAGTATTTGAGTGATGAAATGTTATACCCGACTTAGGTGCGATACTATTGCAATATGCGATTCAAGCAGCGAGTCCTTGTTTCAAGTATGAGATGGATTTGCTAGGACGCGCCCAACGATGAGGGACTAGGATGGTAGGTCTATTTGGTTGAGACACCTCAACTAATTTCCATTGTCTCACTACAAATTTCGGGTTGATCTAACATTAGTTCACCGTATATTGAACAATGACCTATTGAAGATGCCCCATGTACTCGGAGTTTGACAATGCTTTAACCAGTAACACCTTCTATTAGGAAGCGTACTAACCAAGTGAAATCAAAAGACAGAAGCGAGGAGGTTCAAAGATATATTTGATAGGCTATCAATATACCGAGGATCGTCTGTTCTAATCTAACTAGCGATTGCAGGGATGTTGAGCACGGCGTTCCCACGCATGATTTTGTGCGGATGCATGACCGAAAGCCTTAAGCTAAGTGAGTCCATTAAAACTAATGTGGTCAGCATCCAATGTCGAAAACTTACAAGGATATTTATTTTGAGGATTTATTTACCGCTACACTATGTATTAATATGTCTTATCTTTTCCTTCTGTCTAGGACTGATCATTAGAGATCGAATCGTTTACGTCTGAAGTTTCGTTTCTCACACCGAGTAGTGAATTACTGGAATTCTCTGCTACAATACGTAATGTCAGCACCTTCTGTTGGTATAGCCAAAACAAGATTGAAACTCCAGTGTTACAAAGGATTATTATATGTCGATAGACCTTCTATTCTTATTACTGAAAACTGCAGGCTGAAAGGTAATGTTGACCTCACCAGTGTAGATCACCAACGTAGATGATCTATGTCGAGTAATTAGGGGTCTAATTGAGTTAAACGGGAGTGGCGTGACCAGCTAACTTCGAATTCGCACATTTTGGTCAGCACCTAACGTGGGTTAAACTGTCGTCGTTGCAAGGTATCATCGCTGCTTTGAAGACAGTATAACACAAAGCATTTTGTTACAGGAATATATTGCTGAGAGTATGTACAAGGAAGAAGGTGCGACCACCACCGCATGGACCAGTCCACAGCACGCGGTTGCCTAATGTGGGGTTGCTGTCCTTGACCTTGATGAGGGTCGACGGCCTGTTAGTTATTCAGTGACCCAACTGCCGGATGGTTTGGCCAGGGCTCGGAGGCATCTCATTTTCTCTACAAGTGCAGGAACACACGAAGGCAGTTGGAGGCTTCCTATTTATTACTCCCCTTATATAACACTATAACCATCCTCTTTTGAAGTTTAGGTGTACGTTAATTACCTGCTAAGAAACAAATGAAGAGGGTGCCAAGCGTAAAGTAAACAAGATCCTTATATTACTTCGGGACTATTTGTTGAGCACTATGTCAGGCGATTGAACTGTGTGGATTGAGTGTCCCAGAATCCACTTGATTCTGAAATCTTCGGAGCTTACAGAGCTCAGGTCAACGTGGGAAAAAGTAGGATAGAGAAAATTAAATAAACTTATGACAAATTGAGGGCAACTGAGTTGGAATTCTTTAGTCAACAACTTTGTAACCTTACTGATGGGTGGTATTTGGAGATGAAATGTCTCACACAGTTCCTTAATAATATACTAACGATGACACTACTCGAGTATTTTGCTAAATAAGTTCGAAAACAAATTAATCGGTGCTCGGAGTTGTTATTGCAGAGGAACTGACTGGCAGTGCTAACGATTATTTGTATAACATAACAGAGAACGGTAAGATACCAGGTCTTATGGGATATTCGCAGATTAAAAGAATTTTCCGCCTTTTTCAATGTGATCTTGAGCTTACTCCATTTCGCTACAGTCAATTAGTCTACAATAAGTGTTCAACATTTACATGGTTATTCTAACCTTAAAACCGAACGGGGTGGGTGAGATTTTCGTCAGAAATACGTCACCCTATCAAGACGGTTCGTCAAAGAATGGAAGAACTTAGTTTTCGTAAAATTAAAAACACTGAGTTTGGAGAAATCGTATTTTTTCAAGAAATTCGTCAACAAGTCGTACGATCGTCTATAAATGAAATATTTTAACTATTTGTTTCCTGATGACATGCAGTCAAGCTTTAACTAAGATTGTTTTAATAATAAAGATGCCGTATATATTCAGAGTTCGACAACGTCTTTATACTTAACAACATAATAACCAAGCTATGCCAACACCGTGAAATCAAAAATTAGAAATGAAGTGATCCGAAGATAAATTTGAAAGGCTACCGATATATAGATATTTTCGGCTAGTTGAAAGGGTTGCTTTCATCTAGGTCTGTGCAGCAAGACCAGTATGGTTAGCGCCGATGGAGAGGGCCTATAGAACTGTTTATTTTGAAAGTTTATTTACCGATACAATGATGACAAAACATTCTATCCCAAGTATGTATCTGCATGTCAGCTAACGTGATTCTTTGAGCTGCAGCATTGATGTTGTAAATTTTGAAATAATGTAGCTCAAAGAATCAATTGCGCCGACATGTAGATACATACTTGAGCTAGAATGTTTTGACTTTTTTATATGCTTAATACTTCATATTTCGTACAATCGTAACCTGCACGAGGGGCCTGAGTAAATTTAGAATCGATGTCTCTCCAGGCGGTAGATATTGATGTGGCCCGTTGATCTGACTCCAAGATCGTACGAATGATCGTTATCACCTATTCTCGTGTATAATCGTCGACTTAAATCGCGTTATCCAATAACGGAATTAAATAAGTCGAATAACGAGAATTGACTTGAGAATACATATATTTCGTACATGAAGCGAATGAAACAGCAAAGCAAAAATGACGCGTATGGAAGATGGCTGGGAAGCCAACTCCATTTTAATTAAGCGTTACTCAATATTTATAGGCAGACAAAATAAACTACAGACATGTGATGAATCATGGGAATATGATGTGCACACACATATACGCTCATGTGAAAACAGTCAAGGCCAATAAGCGAATAATTGACAAGGTCAAAATATGACTCAAGTAAAATGAATAAAATAGGATGTCCGGAAGTTAGAATAAGGTATATGGGCTTGCCATAATAACTGACACTACAATATTCGTATCACAGAGTTGACTTCATCAATAACCATGATAAATGAATGGTACAACCTGAATTCTAGATTTATTCTCGTGAATGACGCTCAGGCTAATCACTATTATGTAATGGCTCTAGTAATAGGTACGTTGGACATTCGCTTAGGCACCGCAAATGGGATCCAGTATTTATTGTCAGGCAGATAAAGGAAGGCAAATAAGGATAACGAATAGAGTAAGTGTAGCTACTAGAAATATATTCGAGTTCCAGAAGAGTACGCTACGCGATTCATTCTTCTAAATAGTGACGATTATGGATTGATATAACCAAAACAGTGAACTGATGAAGAAGTTTGGTAGTGTAAAGTCTAAGTAAATAGGCTATACAGTAAATCAAATCGTCAAAATGGGATTCAACCAACTTTTCAGGAAATAACAGTGTTTTGGTCAAGTAGAAAAACGGTTCTAATCCACTGAACGATGATTATTTTTATTATCGCTAGCTTTATCGAACATTATATTTTCGGAATTCTTGGTCGATACTAAAGATAAATATTGAGTGATCGTCACTTAGATATTAGTTATCCAGTGAATCGACATCAAAATAATGTACATTATTTTCACTGCATATTGCGAGCAACAACGTCAACTCTGATTGAGCCTTTTGTAATTTGTACGCCTTTCATAAACACACCGTAACAGATCATTCGACTAACAGACAAAGTGATGTATTAAAACAAGCGAAAACAGATAAGTCTTTGAAATATCTAGATTGGTGGAACAGGTAGCCCAGATGTTCAAGCAGACAAGCATTAGAAATAAACGATCATATTAGGGGTTCCCAGCACCCAATAATAATCTAAGAGCGACGGACATATATGGCGGATGTCGTAATCAAAGTTAGCGCAAAGCTAAAGACCTATCAACCAATAATGCGATGAAGGAAACCAAATTGTGAATAAATATCAGCACAAACCATTTCCTTGAGCAAAGAATAAACATTATATACAAAGTAGATGAGAAGGTAAACACACGGGGCAAGCGGAAGCAAAATACTAATATCATATAATACGAGCACACGACGGATTTTCCCTCATCCAAACACATACAAATATTTACAGTGAGTGATAACCAGACACACGCCCATATAGATTTGTTAAAGGGTCATAAGCGAATAATTAACAAATCCAACTGCGTATAAAGACAGTGATTAGAAACATTTGGTTCAATTTGTTTGTCAATGTTATAAAAAGCTTACCTGAGCCAATACACAACTGATTTGCTATTATCACACATACATCTAGATCAATGTGATCAAGTCTTAAAACAAGAGCCAATTCTATATTTATTCTAAGACATATCATTATTGTAGAGACTTTGACAACACGTTATTAGGGTAAGCGTCCATAAGTCATCTGAAATATAACTGTTCGCCGATTATACAATTGCTAGAAGCTCATATCTAAATAGAGTAGCCCGTAATTTAATATAATGTTATTAAACTTTGAATTTAGGCTGATTAGAAAGGACGTATCACTAAGTCTACAAAACGGATAGTCGATTGTCGGCATCATATTATGAGTCGAAAACTGAATGATCACCCGCGCCAAATGTCATCGATCCAAAACATTTACGCGTCTTAATTCTATGAAGCAAACACTGGGTCATGCGAGAAAATACCTGTAGGCCCTAAATTTTTCTGATACCTCTAATGCACATTATCAGGTATTTTCGATAACGGTTCATTATCATTTAATCCAAAAAATGATAACAATACTCTGAGGGCTATCTAATGATAGGGCAAAGTATTTGCTAGCCTTCTTAAGTTCTAAAAATATGAGGGTTGACTTAAACCGATTATTATTCATAACTCAGAACATAAACGATATAGAGAGGACTTTGTCACGTCCAAACACCAGCAAGCATCCTTTGAACCATCAGCCGTAACATAGATGTCAGGGGAAATACTCGAAAGTTTGAGGTTCGACATAGCAGGTCCGCGTTGATAGGCATCAGTCACTCTTTAGACCAGTTTATAATGTTGCTTAAGTCTGCCTGAAGAGCACATGCGTCTTTGTCTTCAGTTATTACTCGTCAGATCTTTACATCGTCGGCGTATAATAACATTGGTGACTGTACTATACTTGGGAGATCATTTATATTCGGTATAAAAAGCAGAGGATTTAAGACAAAACATTGAGGTACTCCACTAAGTACTGGTCTCCAGGTGGAGCACTTCAAATTTATTCTTACTCTCTTTCAGCGACCTACTAGGATATCCTTAAGCCACTTTAAAACAGGTTCGGTAATACCAAGATTTTTTAACATCAATAGAAGTCTTTTTGCTGGTACATAGTCAAAAGCCTTACTAAAGTCTGTTTAGACAACATCCACTGAGTTTCCGTTGTCTAGCGTCTTTATCCAATATTTCATTGATATAAGGAGGTTCGTTGTACATGATAAACCCTGTCTAAAACCATGTTGTTCGCTGGTTACCAGGTTATTGGTTTCCACACATGTCATTATGGTCTTTTTGACTATTCTTTCCAATATTTTGACTAAAACACTGGTGAGACTTACAGGTCTGTAGTTCGATAGAAGTTTTCTTGGTCTTGTTTTATCTATAATAGTGATGATTGCTTCCTTCCAGTCCCTAGGTAACACACCTTGGTCAAGTGACATATTGAATATCACAGTCAGTGGGGTCGCAACATATTGTGCAATGTGTTTCAAGATTTTGGGGTGTAGTTCATCTGGTCCCGTTGACTTTTTCATGTCCAAGATGCTAGCTGCCTTAAGTACATAGTCTTGATCAAAGTCCACGGTGAGCAGGTGATTTGTTGGCCATGTATTTGGGTCTGATTCTTTGTCTGGAGGAGGTTCCTGAGTGAAAACAATCACAAAATAGTCATCCATAGCCTCTACTTTTTCCTGATCTTCGTCTATCATTTCAGCTTCATTCCCTCCTTTGATTACGTTGGGAATTCAATGATGCATCCCTTTTCTGTAATTTATGCACGAGAATAGTATCTTAGGCTGCTTGAGTGCAGATTGTGCCTACTTCATTTCATATTTTCTTTGAGCTTCCCGTGTTTTAATTATACACGTGTTTCTTACAGATCTGTAGCGTTCCATCGTACCTACTGTACCAGGGCTGATAGCAACATTACAAAATTTCTTCTTTTGTCTTTGTAAACGTCGAATATCCCGACCTGTCGAGGGATGGTAGGTGCTTCTTCTTTGGGACTGTTCGGGGTACATATGGTTGAGTTACCTGATTGTATGACTGCCTGCAATGAGTCCGTGCCCCTTCTGTTTATGCCAATCGGTCAGTTATCCACTTTTCAGCCGATGATACGGAGTTTATCGCCTTCCATATATCAAGATGGGCCGGCGTAACTGTTTGACAGGCCATCTCTGCCAAGAAATTAGACAAGATGAATACATGATCACTTCTCCTTACAGGTGGTAAGAAAGTCAATTGACCAACATCATCACCGTGTGTGAAAAAGAAATTCAGGAGAGACGAGGAGTTTAATAATTCGCATCTGGTGGGATCTCATATGTGCTGTAATAAAGCTAGTGCAATTCAGGTTTCTAACAGTTTGCAATCAAATGACGTTATCGAATACCCTACTTCTAAGTTTACCAAGTTTATACACGGTGCATTAAGGTCGCCTACGATATGGCATTTACTCCTATTACCCCAGGACTTAAGCTTGCTTAGGAAGAAGTCATATACTACACATTTGAAATGCGGTATACTACAACTAATACAGTGTCTCGTCGTTCACATTTCAGCCTGCAACACACCAGTTCACACGTCCCTGAATCATGTTTCACTTTCTCGTATAGTTAAAGTACTTCTTACTTCCTGGATAATATGCAGTTTGTTTTATCACACTATTTAACATCAACTTTTAAATGCTCCTCTTTCCAAATATCAATTTGGTTATCGCTTGGAAAAGAAGCAGAAATGCCTTTATCATCAAAGAATGATTTTATATTTTAGCACATATATCTTATTTCCGATTGTTTTTGTGAGAGGTAAATCATAGAGCCGATAATCATTATCTATAGTTTTAGCTTACACAGATGACTTGATCGACATAACATTTGGTCAACGAGATTCTACCTTTCTAATCAGTGACAATCAAAGCCTTAAATATAATTCTTCAACATTTTTCGCATCAGCAAGCAACCTGGACCGTTATGAGATCGATGCATCGATAGGATTTTTGCACAGTTCTTTAACTGTCTTGGGTGATAAGCTGATCAAAAATTCAAAATTTCATGTGACTGTACATAGTTTTGATATGGAGATAAGCGAAGAGACAAAAACGTTGCACTTTCTATGTCATGCAGTCTACTATGGTAAAGTCAGTGAATTATCATTTGAATCGAGCAGTATGTGTTGCATTATATCCATAAATGCTTCGTACTTTAACGAGTTGACATCTTGTGTTCTGGTCATCGACCGTGTTAGTGAAAACTGGATATGCCATGCATCAATTCAACTTCCACCAGCTCTTTGGAAGCAGAACCAGTCGCCAGAAGTTACTCTTGCATATGCGTCAACGGGTTTTATTTCGAATCCGGATAACGTCAAACAACAACATGATAATCATGATAATTTTAAGCGCTGTCACCTGTCACTAAATCACGTCAAGTTATCGTTTGTTTCTATCCCATCAGTTAACATTGCA
This sequence comes from Schistosoma guineensis, assembly GCA_944470375.2. NCBI lineage: Eukaryota > Metazoa > Platyhelminthes > Trematoda > Strigeidida > Schistosomatidae > Schistosoma > Schistosoma guineensis. Next base: position 43,942,922 of record OX103892.1, on the reverse strand, counting down.
CATACAGTCCCAGATGCTATTCGTGAATTAGGAAGAAGTTTATTGTTACAGATCCCGAGGAGGGAATTAAAAACAAATGAGGAATTTTTGGTAACTGTTCGTCTGAAACGTTTTGACGATGTTTCGGATTTTACTTTGAGGTATGTAAAGTTGAGAAAGCCTGCTTTTTTACGTTTCTGTTAGGCCTAATAGATGTGTGTACGCTCTAACTTACTACATGCAATTATTTGTAAGAAATCTTGTCTGAACATTTGTCTCGAAACATAGTGAATGCTACTAGATATAGCTGTTCAGTACGTAGGTAAATGTCATGAAGTTTTCAAAATATTTCCTTCGATTCTAAAGCTCATTATGTGTTCCGACCAAATTATAAATGGAACAATCATTTATAAATTTACAACACCCCAGCTATTTTGTTTCTTACAGTTACGTAAGGGTCATGATTAATAAAAAGAAAACGCAACTTGATTATTGGTAATAAAATTGCATTTTATCATAATATTGCAAATGCTTAAGCAACATAAAAGTTTGAACATTTTGAATTTAAAGAGTTGTGACCTCATCTTGTCTTGTCACACTTTCAAATAAAAATGAACCGAAAATGAAGTGCTTATATTGGTCTTAGGAATAACTATGCATACGAGAAGTTTTTGAGCTACATTATAGTAAAGTAGTTTGATTAAAATTGGCATGTAGTTGTTTGAGTCTACTATTTTAGTTGCGTGGATTTCTTATAAAACTAAATATTTGTGTAATGCCACGTATATAAGTTTTAATAATTCCTTCATTGTTACTACATTTTGCAAGCTTGTATTTTTATACTAAAATGGTCCCACAAGCCTCCAACGACTTCGTCACTAGTAATACATTATCATAGTCACAAAAGTTTATATGGCTTAGGCCACTACTACACTATAATTAAATTACCGAGAAATGCAGAAGTGTAGCTCATACATCCATGATCATTGTGATTTTATTCAAGATTTCAAGAAACCGTTATTGATGAAAAAACTTTCCAAACAGCTTCTCTTTTTTTATTTTTTAGGCGTTTACGCTGAGTAAAGTTAAATGAAAACAGCTGAAAGAATATTGATAAATTAGTTTTTCTTTAAAACCTGAGTTACATTTGCCTACCAAAAATGTATTTTAAAACAAGCACACTGATACCGCGACATTTTCACTAGCCTCTGGTATCTAAAGGCTCCGTAAAAGACAAAATATATTGTGAAATACCAGCCTGATATTCAGGGTTTGACAACTCTTTTATCCGTAACATTTTTATATCTGAACGATATCAGACGCAATCAAACCAGAAGCCAGAAATGATAAGTTTAAATATATATCTGAAACAATATCAGGTTAAAAATTATTTGGAAAAATTAAGAACGAGAATTCAGTTCTAAGTAGTTTGCAAATAATACTTCAATAAAAAGCTCTAGATCTAACAGTGCTGAATTTTAAGCAGAGATGGATGGTTGCTAGGAGTAGAATCCAGGATGCTCTTCTCCTTCTATTTGGGACTTGTCAGAAGGATGTGTCTGCATCCCAAAGTTGATATTTACTGCAGAACTGATCAGTTGAAGTTCTATCATCAATGGGTATATTCAAACAACTATTACAAAAATGAATGTTGGCTTTAGTTTGTTCAATGAAATACAATCCAATAGTTATATTTCATAGATAGTATAATGCAGGAACTCTATTTGCTCTATGCACTGAATTATAGTAACATTAAATATGATATGACGTTAGACGGAAGTATTCAGTTTAATTTTATCCATAAATTTTTTAAATAGCAGGCAGAGGATTTACATAACACATGCATAGTGTATTTTGTTGTTTTAACTTTTCAATGACATACAAACTGATAAATTTGATTAATTTAAGATGTCAACAGGATTTGATATTTAAAGAAATGTCTAGCAGTAAACAACACGTTGCTTGCAATATAAATTATAATGAGGACAAACCCTTTAACAATTTTTTAAATTGTTTCCTACAGTGGTTGGATTAGAATACTTTATAGAATTTTTGTTATATTACTTACTTACGCTTGTTACTCCCATTGGAGCATAGGCCAACGACCAGCATTCTCCAACTCACTCCGTTGTGGGCCTTCTAGTCTAGTTCTATCCAATTTTTGTTCGTTTTTATCATGTCTGTCTTCATTTCTCGGCGTAATGTGTTCATTAGTCTTCCACTTTTCCTTTGGCCTTGAGTTTAAGTGAGGGCTTGCCTTGTGACACACTTGGGTGCTTTCCTCAATATATGTCCTACCCTCTTCCAGTACTTCTTTCTGATTTCTTGCTCCACTGAGATCTGGTTTGTTCTTGCCCACAGTAGGTTGTTATTGATATTGTCTGGCCAATGGATCCAAAGTAGTTTGCCTAGGCAACTGTTAATAAACACTTGCATCTTCTGGATGATGACTTTCGTGGTTCTCCAATTTTCCGCCCCATACAATTTTCTATTGTAGTCACAACATAAATTCCTTCTTTATATAATGTAAATATATTAGTGTTATTATTTTGTTTAGACTAGACATAAATTTAGATAATCTTTATATAACCAATACTGTGTTATCATATTCAACTATAAAATATTTGTCATCAACATTTGAATGTTAAAAACAATATCTTCTACTTGTTCATTTAATTTCACCGAATGATGTATCCTATTCAACCGATATACACAAAAAAATTAGATGTTTACTTGTTTTATTTTCTAGAAGACCAACATCATTGAAGAGATAGTCTCTTGTATAAATAATATATGCATAATACATTTTTATTTTCTTTAATTAAACAACAATTCAAATAATTAATGTGAATAAGTTATTCTAATACTTGATAGGATAATATTCAATGTTATCACCATAGATTCCCTAGAGAGGAAAAAAATGATAACCAAAGGATTCTAACTCAGTAATCTATAATGATTGTACTTACTGTATAACTTATATTAGTTAATTTCAATTAGATTAAGGACAAGAGGAGAAAGCCTATGAGAAGTAATCATATGTATCATGGTTACAATAGTTCTGTCTAGCAGATATTAATATGTATCTAAAACTATCAAACATAAAGAACATTTAATATTTTCTAACTATTCGCTTATGTTACATTTTAGCTAATTTATTACCTTATCTATCGTTTTCATTGATTATATCTAAGTGAAAATAATAGAAAACTGTTAATTAGTAATAAGTTACTATAATTATCTATGAATCAGAATTATATTCATAAAGAGGTCATTTTCAAACTTAAATTTCGACAGTGGCCAGTGAAGTTCAACCGGGTTTGTTGTAAGATTGTAACTGACTGATGACGATGGTGAATGTATCACTCAATTTTGTGGGTTAGTCAAAGTTAGACATTAACACTGACCAGCTCAGTGGTCTAGTGGTTAAGCGCTCGCGCGCGAGACTGACTGATCTTAGGTTCGAGTCTCGCGAGGCGAGGTCATGCAGGAGTCTTTCAATAGAACGAAACGGTCATCCAGTGCTTACAGGTTTTTCATGTTGGCCTAGCTTCAATTGACTCATGATCTCAACTATTAAAATTAAATTTCAGTCATTGAATTATTTTACAACCTGGAATTATTCATTTCACATCTTGATAAAAATTAGAATGAATCATTATGAATTGATGAAAATGGATACCTTTTGACAAGTTAATTTACATTAGTTATATGTAGTAATGTTGTTGCTCTTTCCATTTTTTTTCTTTCATTTACGCTATTCTACATCTCATTTCAGTAATCTATAAAGCTATTTGGTTTAATTACCTTATGGAATACACTTGCATGGTTTAATAAAATGTATGCTATTAAGTTTTCTATAAACAGTCAGTGTATATTTTGATCGTTTGACATGGATTACAGTTATTTTTATACACCGTATTAAAAACCTGTTCGTCTGAAAAAAACTATTTTGACAGTTGAATCATAATATTTCTTATTAAATGACTGTAGATCATATAACGCTAATAGTAATAACTAAAGATATCCTTCCTTGTTATTCCGTTGGTTAATTCATATTGACAATGGTGTTTATAAGAAAGAAATAGGATGTGAATCAATGACGTACAAAGAAAATAAAAGATCTCGCCAATGCAAATATGAACAAACGTAAATAATTACTGTAGACTATAGTTAAAAGCAACCTAGAACATATTTACCAGTCCAAAATGGTACATCACATTACCATATCAAGATGAATATCCAAATAATGGAAACAGAAGTAATTATGATATAAAAAAGATGATTGACAAGGAAAAAATTAATTTGTGCGATGAAAAGTATGAGATAATTCTAAAACTCATTATCTAAAGGAAAGCAAATACTGAGTGTAACAGCGCAATCGTGACGGATTCTGAGACATTCCACTCGTTGTCTTTAATCACCGATCACAGAAATTGCGAAGACCATAAGCTTTTAGTCTGTACCTGCCAAATGACTTTATGAACCGGATCAAAATCTTGGTTTGCTTAATTACGACTGTTACTCCTCATGATAGGGAGTGAAGTAGTTGAGTGTGTCAACCGCTTCACTTATCTTGGAAGTCTCATCAGCCCTTGTAGTCTGGTGTGTGACGAAATCTCAGCACGGATACAGAAGGCTCGACTAGCTTTTGTCAACTTACGTCATTTATGGCGCAGGCGAGATATCCGTCTATCAACCAAAGGACGGGTTTATTGCGCAGCAGTTCGTCCTGTCCTACTTTATGGCAGTGAAACATGGCCGGTAAGAGTAGAGGATATCCGTAGGTTACTAGTATTTGATCATAGGTGTCTTCGAAACATTGCTCGTATATCATGGGACCATCGATTAAGTAACACAGTTGTTAGGAAACGGGTACTAGGTAAGGATGGCAAATCAATTGATGAAGTAGTGAAACTTCATCAGTTGAGATGGCTGGGACACGTGTTACGTATGCCCAACGACCGACTACCTCGACGTGCTATGTTCAGTGGTATAGGAGTAGGTTGGAAGAAAGCTAGAGGCGGCCAAACCGAAACATGGCACAAGTCCATGAAGTCACTGACAAGTGGACTGAGTCATGTTGATAGGTATAGACTACCTGGTTGGGGACCACGAGATGATAGCAACCGATGGTTAGAGACCCTGAATGACATGGCTCAAAATCGTTTGCAATGGCGCACGTGCATCCACTCTCTGTGTTCTCCCAAACTCTAATCTTCTGAATTCTTCATGTCCCTTTTTTCCTCTTTCCAAATTTCTTTCACTGGATTATACTCTTTAAATAACATCTCCAAACCCTAATCTTCCCGATTACTGCACATACTCTTGCTGCCTCTACCATTACGGGATTTGAATCGACCACTGCATTTCTGTGCTAATGTGGTGTGGCAACTCGAACTGATGTACGTACGTACGAAGTTCTACGTTGTTACTGACTGACTGACTGTTACTCCTCATGGCGGAGTGTAGACCGCTCACCAGCATTCTACATCCAACTCCGTTTTGGGCAATCTTTGTCAGTTGTTTCTAGTTCTTATTCATCCTTTTCATAGCCTTCCTCTTTTCCATTTACCTTCAGAATCCCATGTTAGCACTTACCTTATGATGCACTTTGTTGATTTCATCAATGTGTGTCCTATCCACTTCCAACGTCTTTGAAAAAGTTCGTCTTCAGTTGGAATCTCGTTTGTTCCCTTTCATAGTAGGCTGTTGCTGATGATATCCGAACAACAGACATTCATTATCTCGTGTAGACGATTGTTTCTAATTGCTTATGTCTTTCTGATGATGGTTGTATTGGTTCTCCAAGTTTCAGCTCAATGCAGTAGAAATATTTTGACGTTCGTATTGAAGATTGTAACTTTGATATTGGCTGACAGTTGTTTAGATTTACATATAATCTTCAACTGTAGGAGTACTTTCATTGCTTTGAAAATCCTTGCGTCTACGTCTGCATCCATTCCTTCACGTTCATCGACGATGATGCTGAAAGCGAAAAATTCCACTTCTTCCAGATTTCCTTCATCAAATGTGATTGAGTTGGTGTGTATTCAGCTTGCGCTTAACTTTTTCTGTACTTGTTCGACTGTTGTTAATTGCTGTCTTCTTGTTCTTCTTTTCTTGAACCTTATTCAGGGTTTCCACAGAGATCTATTCATTATGATGGTGCTTCTTGCGGCCCAGAACCACCTGGCACTTTGGAAATAATACTTCTTTGATCCCTTTCCAATTGTTTCATCTTCTTTCAGTAAACCTCGTAATGCTTGAACCTGTTGTCGAAAGCTATCTTGAATTCGTTGAGTTTGTTAGTATGTCAAAGGGAGACTATTTCGAACCTTTGTAATGCTATTTGTCCAATTGTTCAATACTTCGTTAGTTGAAGTTTCATCTTGGCAACCACCAGGTGGTGATCTGAAGCTATGTCAGCTCCTCTCCTGGTTCTCACATCTTTAATTGATCTTGTGAATTTCTTACTGATGCAAATATGATCTATTTGGCTCTCCGTGGTGTGATCCGGTGAGACTGTGGTAGCTTCGTGTATGTGTTTGTGGAGAAATATTGTGCCGCCTATACAAATTTGTTAAATGAACATAGATTTGCAAATCTATGCTCATCTTCGTTTCTCTCTCCTGGTCCATTTCATCTAACATCCCAATTCTAACTAGATCATCGCTCACCAGCTAGTCTCCGTTGACTTGAACTTTATGTCTTAGATTGCAGATACAAAAATAAATTAGTCATGAATACCGTCATTCACAATGTCAACTGAGACTTAGTTGAACACGTCTGATAATTTTGAAGCTTGGAAGAAACACCAGAAAATTCATTTTAGCTTTTAAAGGTTATTTAATAATTACCTCTCAGTAATGAAGATAATCTTCAAAAAAAATTTAACATTTATAACTACTGAAAAAAGGCTTTAATAATTTTTCTGGTTTGCGTTTTTTTAGCGAGTTAGTTTTCTACGAAATGGGGTCGCTAACCCCATGCTTAATTCTCCTCCTTTATCCGGTCTTGGGACCGGCAGTAGTTCCAGAGGGACTCCAGGCGGAGTTACTGCGAAATAAACATGAAACTATTTTTGAAAAAAAAACTGTAAGAACTTAATGAATAGCAATAGTGATGAAAATGACAATGATAATAATAATAACAATTCAATTATTCGGTCATTTTCAACACAAAACATTCAGTACAACTATATCTCATTTGTAACTATTAAGAATATATATTAAAATGTTTCTCAATAGTAGTTTTCTGCCATTCATTTTGAGTGGTAAACATTTCCAATTATTTTCATGCTGGATTATCTATCAGTTTCAAAGTATTCTGTCTTTATTTCTAAAAAAAATAATAGAAAAAAGGGAAAAAATATATGTTAACCTTAATGGTGTTTATGACTGTGCATTCTAGTATTTAATATCAACATTAGGTTGAGGGTTTTACACATTAACCTGTCACGGACTACATTGCACAATTTACACACATAACTACTTTATTCAAATAAATTTGAAAGAAAGAAATTTATTGAACTAATTATAAAATAGGTAACCTAAAAGCATAGGATTGACTTGTGTAAATCAGATCATATTTCATGTTGTTATAAACTATTCAGTAAAATAATATAGATCATTATGAGTAATAGTCTGTCATCCCTGTGGATTATCCTGGAATATTTTATAGTTAAATAAAGAAACATGCTGAACTGTTTTGTCATCCTAAGTCATATATACCACAAAAGCACTTATTTATCAGAAGGGACTTTGTGGAGATTTTAGTAATTTCAATAGCTGAAATCATGAGTCAATTGAAGCTAGACCACCATAGAAAACCTGGAAGTACTAGACAGCCATTTCGTCCTAGTATGAGACTCCTCACCAGTGCGCATTCACGATCCCACCCGCCCCAGTGAGATTCGATCCTAAGACCTGTCAGTCTCGCGCGCAAGCGCTTAACCATTAGACGACTGAACTGGTCGGCGTCCAACGGTGTTAATGTCGAACTTCAATCAATCTACGAAATTGCGCCACCGTACACCATTGTCTTCAGTGAATTGATATCTAATAACAGACCTAGTTGAACTTCACTGGTCACGGCTTCTCACTAAAATTAGAACTAGAATTGTTGGCTTATGAATAATTTTGTAGCTCCTCAGTAGTTCTATTAATGGATTACATAGATAAGGGTGTATCATAAACCAGGGAAGGCTAAAAGATCTATGTTGTTGTTGTTGTTGTTTGAAATCTTTAAGTAATGAATATACCTTGAACTAAGAAATTTTTTGATCTTTCCTTTAAACCGATTATGATGTCTATTTGCATTAGTTTGACAAAAGTTCTAAATTTCTGAAGCATTAATTTTGGAAATTCTTATCTTTGTGTCGTTAATTAATGAATAAAATAGTTATATAGTTGATAAATGAAGCAGTAAATGAAAAGAAAAAATTAACGTACTCAATGAAAATAAATAAAAACAGACTAATTTTTTTAAAATTTTATGCAATATCTTAAGTCTAAGATCCCTCAGAATAATGCAAGAGTAGATCGATCAAAGGTTGGGGGTGATTAGGCTATAGTATACCATTAGTCCTTGAACTAATTTTGAGGACAGTCCAAGAGTACACTTGAGGAAGTTCTAAGAAACTCAGAAAGAGCTGAAGATATTTCATATAATCATCTTTCGGAAGAATATTCCAGAATCCCTACGTGGAGCTTCCCTATCGGGCAAATGCTAATAATCCCCTGTATGCGGATTGGAGGACTTTAATGATGATTTCCTTTTTACTAAAAACTATAAATACTCGACAGTTTTTTTATACCATAATTGAAATTATTTGTAATAGCATTCCTTTCACTTGTCTTATCTTTTCTGATTTTCGACGTGGAAGTGTTCTAGCGTTCGAGTGCTCAAGTTATACGCGGTATATTAGGAATCTAAGCTTTAGATATAACAACAATTAACTGCTAAAATAAATCATGCAGCATGGTATTGGATTCTTGGCCGAAATTTTACAGATAATAGTGATCTACGGTTGGAGAAAATAGACAATAGGGTACAAAACTCATCATGATGTTGTATATTTATTGATCGTAGTATTGTTGTATGCCTTTCATTCCTAAACTTTGCTTGTCCTTCTTATGCTGAATTCCGAAGGTTTCATTTTCCCTTACCGGTGACAAAATTGCTTAAATCCCTTTAATTCCCATCCTCTTTTTATGTGGTAAATTGTGATGACATTTTTTCTTGAATTTTAAGCTGTTTATGTCATAAATGCCTATTTTATTCTAATTTTACTTCAATATACATTGCAAAATAGAGAAATAAATAGCTTGAGTAAAACACACATTGACCACGTTCATCCTATCTGAACCACATAGTAATAAGTGATAGGATTAAAAACAAATTCCATATTATTTGAGTCTTATCTGATTGATTTGGATTTATCTTAATAAGAAAATCGACACTGATCAGAAAACGTAGGTCCTACATTCTTCTTCCCTCTACTAACGACTATGATTTAAAATAGATAATGAAAAGTTTCCTAAACGTCTATGTAAGAAGTTTATATGACACCACAGACTGGTTGATATAGTGTTGAATGATCCAACGACAAGTTAGAGAAAGTTACAAAATCTGATTGGTTTTATTCTCCTACTTGACTAGTATTATTTGAATAGCCTCAAAGAATTTTACTTACTGGTTTTTCAATATAAAATTGATTGTTTGGTATTAAACAAAGAGATATTTGGTCCTTAATTCATATCATTTCAGTAATTCTATCTAGTGGTGACTCAATAAAATCAAGTATATTGTGATTGTTTTACTCATGCTTACTGAAAAACAAATATTTATTCAATTGGTAACATAATTAAGGTACATTAGAGAATAATTATTGATATTTCAATATTTACTATCAATTTTCATTAGCTGTTATTACTAACTAGATAAAAATAAATCAGCATGCCCAATAAGCCGAAAAAGATAATTAAAACTACGAAGAGTATGGAAGTCGTTCATCATGAACCCGAGGTGTCAGTTATGTATAAGGAGAAGTCTTCAAAAGTTGCTCCGCTAGGTGAAATAGCAAAGAAAACGGTGGCTAAGAAGGATGTTTTCAGTGGTTTAGAAGTTAAGCGTTCACGAGCGAGACTAGTAGGTCCTGGGTTCGAATCTCGCTGGGCGGGATCGTGGATGCGCACTGCTGAGGAGTTCCATATTAGAATGAAATGGCCTTCTAGTCCTTCCAGGTTTTCCAATGACTCATGAATTCAATTATTAAATTACTACAATTTCCACAAAACCCCTCTCTGATTAGAAAAGGTATATTTCATAGTTTTATTTTAAATGAGTTGTTTTACATAATCTATAAACATGAAATTGAGACAGTTATTCAACTAAAATAATAGACAATAATCGCTGTATTCTGACCTATTACTTTCATCTTTTGGATTTGAAGTTCTTTGGATTAATCCATAATCCAATTCAATAATCTTCTTAAAAACAAACTATTTCACATTTTATATTCCAAATATGAATTGTTATTCTTGAGTTTCTAATTCGCTCTATCCTCTTTATATTCAAATCATACACTAAACAATAGTTTAGTGGGAGATAACAACTCACTGAAGACAATAGTGTACGGTGACGCAACTTCGTGGATTGGTTGAAGTTCGACATTAACACCGTTGGACGCCGACCAGTTCAATCGTCTAATGGTTAAGCGCTCGCGCGTGAAACTGATAGGTCTTAGGATCGAATCTCACTGGGGCGGGCGAGATCGTGAGTCCTCACTGTTGAGGAGTCCTATACTAGGAGGAAACGGCCGTCCAGTGCCTCCAGGTTTTCTATGGTGGTCTAGCTTCAATCAACTCATGATTTCAACCTGTGAAATTTCTAAAGCTCTCCACAAAACCCATTCTAATAGTTTATCAATGGATATATCCCATACTTTTAACAAACAAAGCACAATTACACGAACTATTCTTCAGTGTTTAATCATACAAATGATGAATTATAACTTTTTTTTATTTCAATGGTTAAGATCATGAGTCAGTTGAAGTTAGACCAACATGGAAAACCTGGAAGCACTGGACGGCCGTTTTGTCCTATTTGTTTTAAAAATAAAATGTGGTTCATTGTATTGTTCTTCAGAAAATAAAGAAAATGGTTTATCCATTTGCTATGTCTTAAGTATGGATACCAAATCTATGTGCATCATTTTCTATTTATAGTTTTAGTCTAAACATACGTTTAGTTATAAGTGTTTTCTTCTTCTTCTTCTTCTTCTTCTCCTTTACTTCAGAATCAGTGAAACTATAAATTATGATTGACCTTTGAGTGATGTTAGAGTAATCTTGACAATGTCCACCTATCAACTAGAACTAAATGACGAACATAAACCTGTGTGAGGAATTAGAATTATAATTTGCAGTTGATGGTTAGGAATTCGATTTGAGGTTTTCATCATGAACTGAAATGCCAAACTACTATTTATCCGTATAAATAAATGAATTTCGTGCCAAAATTCAAGACATGTTATCTTAGTCCTTTAACATAATCAAATGTGACATCATATATACAAATATTTATTACATATATTGTCAGTGTAATAGTTAGTTGATACTTGTCTTTTATCTTTTTTTAAAATCTTTGTTCTAATTGTTCTACTGTATCATTCATAAATTAAGAAATTGTTTTACGGAAGTATAATATTCTAGAGTACTGTACTAGATTCATTTATATTTATGTACATGTTTAAACGTAAAACAAAGAGTTGTCAATTCTTTCGTAATTATCGAAGTACATAGGACAGTATTTAAAAATTTGCACAAGCAGGTGGCTATCAAGACTCAGTAGCTAAGTGGATAACTTGGTGGCATTTGAAGCTAAGTGTACTGGGTTCGAGTCCCGACGTGAAGATCAACTCTGAGATGCAAGTACATCTAGCTGACAAGTCCCAAATAAGACGAAACGCGCGTCAAACTGAATTCCACTGTTAGCCACTATCCATCTTTGTTACTAATAGTTCAATATGTGGTTACATTTTTGAAACAATTATATCCTACTTTTTTTTCCGTTGTCATGGCATTATCTATGGAAGTTCTTAAAATAAAAAAAACACTTCAAATAATCATAATCGAATAATATTGAATAATGAAAATTGGTTCAAAGCTTTGATGAACGAAATTTTTTATAGAAAAAAAAGACGTTTTTTTACATATTGACACTAATTTTTTTCATAATAAACGGGATACACCTATTAAGACATTAAATAAGAAAGATTAGTTCAGTGAAGAAGTCTTTCCTTCGTGGCGAACTCATTTTTAAAGCTGTACAATCGCAAATATATATACTTATTTACTCGCGGGGTGCGGGATAGTGGATGCGCACTGTTGAGGAGTCTCATACTAGGACGAAACGGCCGTCCAGTACTCCCAGGTTTTCTATGGTGGTCTAGCTTCAACTGACTCATGATTTCAATCAGTGAAATAATACTGATAAACTTCTGTTAAACATGGTAACAATGATGTAAAATAAACAAAGGTATTTAAAAAAAATTTTTTCTTTATAAAACAAGTAAAGTTTATTAATCGTTTGATTGTTAATAGCTTAAGTATTCATAAAAAAAGATAGATAGGGAAATGATCAATGGGAAAGGATGGCTCAGCATGATAAGATAAAATGTTGAAATTAAGATTAAATATAATCAGGATAATCGTAGAAACAGAAATAAACCAGTTGGAGGTAGAAGATTTAAGGGAAAGATGGAAGGTGAAGCAGATGGCTGTAAACGAAGAAGAGTATGAAGAAAGAGAAAAGATATATATTATAAGACATTAACATCATGGTAAAAGAAGAGGTTGTACCAGTCTCTTTTACATACACAATTCACTTGTTTCTGGCCATTTGAACTGTTGTCATAATCAATGTTGTAGAATGTTTTTACAGAAGATATATATTTATAATATTCAGTCTTCAATTTATTTACACCCTTGAAATATTATACGAATATGTCTTCAGCAAAACTCCCAACTAAACCCTTTTCATGTAAGTAATTTAAACCCATTACATAATTATGGTTTTTAAATATTACAGGTTGTAAGCAGCTGACGAGAACCAAACAAAACAAAATGAATTCATACTATTCTAAAGCAATTAATCTCTTTGATATATTTCGATAATGTAATAATCTTCGTCTTCATACTATTCTGTTAGAATTTTTATTCTTGCTCTTTTCAAAATGATAAAGGAAATCATGTGTATAAAAGTAAATATTCAGTTATAAAATATCCTATTTAATATTGTATACAGTAATTTATTACCAATAGTTAAGTATGAGATGCCTTGTTTTTTCAATTTCTGAAACTTCTCAACTTAGCTTGATTTTTATCAGAAGGGACTTTGAAGATTTTAGTAATTTCAATAGTTGACATCATGAGTCAATTGAAGCTAGACCACCATGAAAAACCTGGAAGCACTGGACGGCCGTTTCGTAATATTGTGGGGCTCCTCACGGCTCGGATAGCTCAGTGGTAACGTCTCTGACTGTGAAGCTGGGTCACACGAGATCGAATCCGCCAGGGAGCACCAGTTCCCTCAAGATTACAGGCACACCTTGCTGACGAGTGCCAAGTAACACGAAACCAGGGTCCAGGGTTTCCTGTTGACTACCTGCAACTACCATCTAAATCTCAATACATAGTGCCCGCAGTGTCGAGTCGCCTAGACTGGTGGCTATATTGCAACATGATCGATAGCATTCGATCTGCACTAATAAGGACTAGACAAGCATGACATTGACCATCACCCAGTGATCAATCAATTGTGAATCCTCAACAGTCCACATCCACTATCCCGCCCCCCGCGAGATTCGAACCCAGAACCTATCAATCTCAACCAGGTCTGTTGTGAGATAGTAACTCACTGTAGACAATGGTGTACGGTGGCGCAATTTCGTAGATTGGTTGAAGTTCGACATTATCACCGTTGGATGCCGACCAGTTCAGTCGTCTAATGGCTAGGCGCTGGCGCGTGAAACTGATAGGTCTTAGGATCGAATCTCACTGGGGCGGGTGGGATCGTGAATGCGCACTGGTGAGGAGTCCCATACTAGGAGGAAATGGCCGTCCAGTTCTTCCAGGTTTTCCATGGTGGTCTAGCTTCAATTGACTCATGATTTCAACTATTGAAATTAGTTTGATATCCTTGTAAAAGCTTGGACCAGATTGCCAAGTGAAACGTTGGCTTTACTTCAAATTTTTTCGCTGAGATTTCACAAATACATTCTTCCTCTTTAGTTTTATTTTGTTTTAATAATGAATTCCTTTTTCCGATTATATAGTTATACCACTTTTAGATATAGATATATAGGCGAACAATATTGTTTTTCGATTAGATCTTCATCAAGCTTTACCTCTAATATACAGTAATGTATTTATATGTATATACGCAATGAATTGCACCAATCAAGTCAGTTTATGAGTTAATGATAACAATAGAATAGATTACATAAAGTAAACATAATAAGTGAATAAGCACACTATCAATTTGTAATCTATTTTGATTGTTATCATTCAATAACACATGTAAGTGAACAATTGTTTTCAATTAGATCTTCATCAAGCTTTACTTTAATATATATGAATATTTATACAATAATGTTAAACCAATCAAGACAATTTTAAGTCAATCATCATTATGAAATAGAATACATCATCGAATATATAATAGGTTATCATTAACTCATAAATTGACTTGATTAGTACAATTCATTTCATATATGCATATAGATACATTACTGTATATTAGAGGTAAAGCTTAATGAAGATGTAATCGAAAAACAATATTGTTCGCTTATATATATTTATATGGGAATTTCATTTGAATGTATTACTTTCCAAAATGTATCCATTAATATTAAATTAACTATTTATGTTAACGAGAGGAAACTTTTTATCTTTTCACTTCAATCTATTGTATAGAAACATGTTTTCTTAAACATTCACTGACCAGAGATAAGATATATATATATATATAGTGAATGAAATTTCTTCTCATACCACTTACGTATATATACGCACACACACACACAATCTGTTATTTGAATACTTTTTATCTCTTACATACTAATGTAAATACCTACTTTAAACATTATCAATGTTGATTGAATGACCAATTCAGTATACAATGAACTGGAGAACTATGTACCTTTAATTATATTCGATTATTTTCATGTTTGATTCTATATTTCCTTATAAAAAAAAATAGATTGGACTAAATTGCCAGATGAAATGTTGGATTTACTTGAAATTCATTCTTCCTCTATAATGTCTCATATCAATTCAGAGTCTAAATTTAGACGAAATTTCTTATTTATTTAAACATTCATAAAGTTATTTATCTAAATAAGCCATTGATTTGATCACCTATTTAAAAATTTATAAATGACATACATATCTCCTTGACTATCAAAGAAAAATTTATGTTCCTCAAGACAGAATTTATAATGAATATAAAACTTATTATTTATCACTTATGGAAATTAGTATTCATGTAATAATAAATAAGTGTATTTTGACTTTTAAGTGAATCTTAAAGCAATTAGTCCCTTTTGATTAATTTCGATAATGTAATAAGAAGACGAAGATTATCAGAACTGTGTGTCACATCCCACTGAGTTTACCAATTTAAATGTGTGTATGTGTGTGTGGTCACATATACATAGCGAAAGGTAATCTTACTTAGTTACTTACGCCTGTTACTCTTCGTGAAGGAGAATAGGCCGCTCACCACCATTCGCCATCCAACCCTGTCCTAGGCAGTCCTTTCCAACTCCTTCCAGTTTTTATTCATCCTTTCCATATCTGCTTTTATTTCCCGACGTAATGTGTTCTTTGGCCTTTTTTTATTCCACCTTCCTTCAAAATTCCATGTTAGGGCTTGTCTCGTGATGCAGTTTAATGATTTGCGTAATGTATGTCCTATCCATTTCCATCGTCTTTTCCTAATTTCCTCTTCAACTGGAAGCTGGTTTGTTCTCTCCCACAGAAGGCTGTTGGTGATGGTATCCGGCCAATGGATGTTGAGTATCTTGCGTAGAGAGCTATATATAAATACATGTATCTTCTTGATGGTGGTTGTTGTAGTTCTCCAAGTTTCAGCTCCGTACAGTAGAACTGACTGTCTTGACGTTGATATTGAAGATTCTGACTTTCATATTGGTTGAAAGTTGTTTTGAGTTCCACATGTTCTCCAATTGTAGGAATGCGGCCCTTGCTTTGCCAATCTTCGCCTTTACGTCTTCATCTGAACCTCCTTGTTCATCGATGATGCTTCCCACGTATGTGAAGGATTCTACATCTTCCAGAGTTTCGCCATCAAGAGTGATTGGATTGCTGTTCTTCGTTTTGAATTTGAGGACCTCGGTTTTCCACTTGTGTATGTTGAGGCCTACTGATGCAGAGACTGCTGCTACACTGGCTGTCTTTATCTGCATTTGCTCGTGTGTGTGCGATAGGAGGGCCAGGTCATCTGCGAAGTCCAAGTCGTCTATTTGGTTTTGAGCTGTTCATTGTATTCCGTGTTTTCTCTCAGATCTGGAGGTTTTCATAATCCAGTCGACCACCAGAAGAAAGAGGAAGGGAGAGAGTAGACAGCCTTGTCTGACTCCGGTCCTTACTTGCAATGCATCTGTCAGCTGTCCTCCATGCACGACCTTGCACTGTAGTCCGTCGTATGAGTTCGGATAATATTGACAATCTTCTCAGGAACCCCGTAGTGTCGAAGAAGTTTCCATAACGTCCTCCTATCTACACCGTCAAATGCCTTTTCATAATCAATGAAGTTGATGTATAGTGACGAGTTCCACTCAACTGATTGTTCGACGATGATCCGTAGTGTTGCAATTTGGTCTGTGCACGACCGATCCCTACGGGATCCAGCTTGTTGATCTCGAAGTTGGGCGTCTACTGCATCTTTCATCCGGTTCAGCAAAACTCTGTTAAAGACTTTTCCTAGTACTGACAGTAGTGTGATTCCTCTGTAGTTTTCACATTTGCTCAGGTCTCCTTTCTTTGGAATCTTGATGAGGTGTCCTTCTTTCCAGTCCATCGGTACTTGTTCCTCCTCCCAAATCCTTTTGAATAGAAGGTAAAGCATGTTTGTAGTTACTTCGATGTCTAACTCCAGTGCTTTAGCTGGTATATTGCCGGGTCCTGCTGCTTTCCCGCTCCTGATTTGCTGATGGCCATTCTGATTTCGTCCTTCGTTAGTGGGTTGACGTCTATGGGAAGATCTGTGTGTGCTGCTTAGATTTCCAGTGGATTCATTGGGGCCGGTCTATTCAAGAGTTCCTCAAAGTATTCTACCCATCTGTTCCGCTGTTGTTGAATTTCAGTGATTGGCCTGCCTTCTTTGTCTTTGACCGGTCTCTCTGGTTTACTGTATTTCCAAGCTAGTTTCTTCGTTGTATCGTGAAACTATTTCATATTTCCTTCCCTTGCAGCTTTTCCCGCCGTCGTTACTAGTTCTTCCACGTATTTCTTCTTGTCGGCTCTGATGCTTTTCTTCACTTGTTTGTTTGCTTCTATGTATTCGGCTTGTGCTCCGACTTTCTCTGCTCGTGTTTGGCTGTTGTTAATTGCTGTCTTCTTGTTCTTCCGTTCTTTGATCTTGTCCAGTGTTTCTATAGAGATCCATTCCTTATGATGATGCTTCTTTAGGCCCAGAACCTCTTGACACGTTGAAGTCAATGCTTCTTTGATACCTTTTCAGTTGTCCTCCATAGTAGTTTCTTCTTCGCTCAGTAGATCTTTTAAGGCTTGGAATCTGTTGTTGAGAGCTATCTTGAATTCATTGAGTTTGTCAGTATCTCGAAGGAAGGCTGTATTGAACCTTTGTAGTGCTGTTTTTCCAGTTGTCCAGTTCTTCTTTACTTTACTTTTAAATTGGCTACAACTAGGTGGTGATCTGAAGCTATGTCAGCTCCTGTTCTGGTTCAGTAGCTGAGTGTATAACGCGATGGCGTTTGAAGCGAATGGTACTGGGTTCGAGTCCCAGAGTGAACATCAACTCTGAGATGCAGGTACATCCAGCTGACGAGTCTCAAATAGAACGTAATGCGCGTCCTGGATTCCACTGCTAGCCACTATCCGTCATTGCTTACAAATAGCTTGTGAATTAAGGCAATATTGAGGCATACGCACAGTATGCACATATGACAATAACAGATTGATCAATTGCAGTCTTAAACCTCAATGGGAAGATACAAGCCAAACAATACCAAGTGAATAAGTACATTCAGTTCATTGTTTTGAACATATGGTAAAATTGATCTTTAAAAACCCTATTACAATAGTAAAATAAGTGATATAAACTATAAAAGATGATAATAATAATGAATAGTTGTTTGACCAGATATGTAAATTAATCTAAACCAATACTTCTTTTTGTTATGAACTGTTGTTTGTTGGTTTTGAATTATCTAGTAAAACACAATCTATTTCAACAACTTTATTGTACTTTATAATATTTAGATTATTGTATAGCTTATCATATTTCATTTTTGTATTAACTAACGACCGTCCAGGACTTCCAGATTCTCTATGGTGGTCTAATTTTAATCAACTCATAAATTTAACTATTAAATTACTACAATCTCCACACTCCCCCCCCCACTCCATTCTAATTATAGTATTTTCCTGTTTTGTAAAAGTGGAGTATTCAAGTAAACCAAATAATTATACAATTAAACGTTCACTTCAGTGATATACATATGTTAATCTACATATACATAATTGATATTTACCTCATTGAAATTAATATCTTTATTACTATAATAAATTAATTATTAACTGCTATAGTTTAATTCATGAGTCAATTGAAGCTAGACCACCATGGAAAACTTGGAAGCACTGGACGGCCGTTTCGTTTTATTGTGGGATTGCTCAGCAGTGCATATCTATGATCCCATCCAGCGAGATTCGAACTCAGGACCGATCGGTCTCGCGTGCAAACGCTTAACCATTAGACCGCTGAGGTGGTCAGCATCCAACGATGTTAATGTCTAACTTCAACCAATCCACGAAATTGAACCACCGTCCACAACAGACCCAGTTGAACCCCACTGGTCACTACTTCTCAACAAAACTCTAGGAAATACCTCTTGAATCTCGAGACTGATAGGTCCTTTGTTCAAATCTCGCGAGACGGGGTCGTGGATGAGCACTGCCGAAGAGTCCCATACTACGACAAAATGGCCGTCTAGTTCTTCCACTTTTTCCATGGTAGTCTATCTTCAATTGACTCATGAATTCAACTACTAAAATCTCCACAAAACCTCTTCTGATAATAATTACTAACTATCATCATGGATAGAATATTCTCTTATTCGGATTTATCAATGTATTCTCCTGGGAGTTCAGTATTTTTATTTAAAAGAAACTTTTTTTTGTTGTACCATGAATTTATTGGAACAAAATCATTATGAAAATGACCTAGATACTTGTATAATTTATTAGTTTGGCCTTGAGTTTTTTTGTATTGATTTTGCCCACTGAAAGTTTTCTTACTATCAAATAGTAGTATATAGTCTTAAAATCATTATTATTATTATTATTATTATTATTATTATTATTATTATTATTATTATTATTATTATTTTCTAATGACCTCATACTAACTGGTACAACTGGACAACTATGATAGTTTAATAAGAATATGAGATACATACAATGTTCAAAATTCTCAATAGTACATCTAATTACTCTAATAGTAAGTAATATATAGAATTCCAATCTCTAGTAAAAATCAATTCCTTCAAAGTGGTTTTAATAATTTTTTTTCTGGTTAGCGTTCTTTTTTTGGCGAGTTAGTTTTCTACGGGATGGGGTCGCTAACCCTATGCCCAACCCCCCACCTTTATCCGGGTTTGTGACCGGCAGAGTTCAATTCCTTCAAAACTATAAGTATTTCTTGATGAATTATGTTAAACATGTATTCTTGCATCATTGTCTTTAATTATCTCATAAAAGAATTATAAACATCAACCAATGATTATTATATCTGACATGTATAATTTAGATTGTATTTTAACAAAATATATTTACGTGAATAGAATTATAGAAATAGGACAAAAAGTTGAATTAATTCATTGAGTACATTTTTATTTTCGCCTGTTTGTAGCGTTCTATAAAACACTAGTCAGTTGGCTATTAGTAGTATATTAATGATGTGTTTTCTTCATCAGTAACTTCTTTTCTGATTACTTATTTACCTATTTAAATACATAAAAATTGGTACAAGGAGGCACAAAATAGATATGCGCCACACAAATCACTCAGTTCATGTGAGGGCTGGGATAGGATCCGGGTGCCCAAATCGAAGGCAGGTGGTTTTCTTAGAGTGTCACACCCGGAACCTTCAACCTAAAGGCCTGATACACAAGGCAACGGAACAACGTCAGGAGATGCAGTCCCATGATAACCGGTGACCAATAATTGGTTCATACACCGTTTGTTTACTCAGGATCCTGGAACCCATGTGCACTCATGGTTCGGAATGAGGGTTTTCCAACTTCCCTAGGTGGATCCTCCATATCCATCAACCCGGTTAATGCTCCGGATATTCGCTTTCCGTACTCTCAAGTTCGTAAACAACACCCCTGTTGAGAGAAGGCAGTGAGTAGGAGTCCCTTAACAGTGACTGTATACGCCTGTCTATGTGAGAGCATTTCGAGTGCAGAGGGAGTGTAGATTATCCTCAACCTCGATAGTAGCAGAGCATTTACGGGCGATCTAATTTTCAGGGATACACAGAATTATCCTCATACACTAATCATACACTTCTCCTTATATGTTTCGCAATGTACTCAGGTTCTTCATGTATTACCGAATCAAATCAAAATAAACATTTTTTTCAATACAAAACATTCCTAGTAAATCAATGTTATCCGTTATTTTGATCATTACAGTAGTCATTTGCTTTTAATTCTCAATTCGAAAATATAATTTCATTAAAACATCCAATTTAACATTTGTGTGATGGTTAATATTTTGAAAAGAAAATGAATAATAATGTTTATAAAAGAATCATTATTTACAATAATGTATTCATGAGTCAATCGTAATCAACACCACTGGTGCGAGAAGGCAGTGAGTAGGTGTTACCTGCCAGTGGTTGTATGCACGTGGCCATATGAAAGCATTTCGAAAGGTAGAACTGACTTTCCCCACTCTCAGCCGTACCAGGGCATTTGAGGGCTTTTTAATTTTCGTATCTTGAGACAATTGATAATGAAATTGAAATACTCAACAATTAAGTATACCACTAACTGTTTATTAATACAGATTCTTATTAGTAAATATCATTTAGGATGTGTAATTAGGTTTAGATATCAAGTAAACATGTTTCATAATTAGTTACTTTCTATAAAAAAAGTTAGTATGGTATGGGTTACTTATATCCATATAAGTAGTATATAACAGTGGTCAGGCATAGAATGTGTTTCAGCAGAAGATCGATAAAGAAAGAACGGAATCGGAACGCAATTGGTATGAAAATGTATGAACAATGAAATCTGAGACAATGGACTTATATTTGCAAACGGAACAGTGAAGTTTGAGACGATGGGTTAATGCTTTACAAATTAACTATTTACACTATATGCTTTTCAAATTTTAGTGAGACGCTCTGTAATTTCGTGTTCTAATACATTCGATTGTCCTCATTCATGGTATTGTCCACCACATTAGAAAGTTTAGTTAAATGTTATGTAAATAAAGATGTTTATATAGTATTTTTCATTCCAATAATTTAATAATCTCGAATGAAACATATATCTTTACTATTATCATCTATACAATTTAGCTTTAAGCAACTTCATCTTTTACTTTATATTATGTTCCTGATAAGTGTTTAACATCCTTAAATTGTTCGAATAAACCATACATTTTGTGTTGTCTAGTAAGTTAAGATTATATAAAATGAAATTTATAGGTAGGTATTCTAATAGTCCAGTAATTTCTACTTTTACGTAAGTGAACTGAGTGAATGAATGAATGAATGAATGAATGAATGGTACTTAGTTGATATCTTCAGTGAATTAACATTTAGTTAGTAAGAGATCTAAAGATAACACTAAAATAACATCAGCTCGTTGTTTATAAATCATACTGTTAAAAATCAACTAAACATTTCAAGTACAACTGATAATTCGGTCATTCGATAAGAATGTTGATAAATCCATATTAGATCTATCCATATCAATGTAATCACAAATAAAGCTTACCGTTTCGGTAAGTGATATTTTAAGAAGTAAATAGATTATATATAAGAAAACCGTAAAACTCCCATAACTACATGCTAGATTATTGAGGGGGAGGGATAGGGATAGAGCCATTAATCCTAAGGTTTACTCCATTTGGGACTTTTTAGCGATGAAATATATGTGGTCTTCAGAAAACAGATATTCTACGTAAGATTCAAACCCCTATCACCAAATATTCTAGTCAAAAATATCATCATTACACTACGTAGTTAGTAAATTCAAAGAATCTTGTTGAAGTATAATTATATACTTAAATTTTTATTGGTTCGATTAGACGATATATACAATTAGCAACTGAATGGCAATGGAGACTAGTCTTGTTTATCAACACTTTGGAGACCATTTTCCGTAGTTAATCAGTAAAGTACAAAACAGAAACTTATATTTTGCTCTATGTATTCGACTTCGAACCCCACAGTATTGAATTTATCATTCAGTATTATTTATATGATTAAATCTAATCCATCACAAGCTCATATATATTCTTCACCCTGCTAAAGCATTACTGTAGTTAACTTAGAGCCACATCTGTGTACATGAAAACATTTTGCAATCCAATGTATTCAGTTTTCCATAGATCCTCTTATTTTCACTTCGACGCATATTTTTGTCTCTTTTTTCACTTTATCTTATACTTCTAAATTAATTACATTAGATTGTATGCAAAGGAAAT
This sequence comes from Schistosoma guineensis, assembly GCA_944470375.2. Classification (NCBI taxonomy): domain Eukaryota; kingdom Metazoa; phylum Platyhelminthes; class Trematoda; order Strigeidida; family Schistosomatidae; genus Schistosoma; species Schistosoma guineensis. The sequence continues at coordinate 43,919,946 of OX103892.1, read as the reverse complement.
TCATTCTATGAAGTAATCGCTTACTTACGCCTGTTACTCCCAATGCAGCATAGGCCACCAACTAGCATTCTCGAACTCACTCTGTCCTCGGCCTTCATTTCTAGTTCTATCCAACTGTTGTTCATTCTTTTCATGTCTTTCTCCATTTCTCAGCGTAATGTGTTCATTGGTCTTCTTCTTTTCCTTCGACCTTGAGGATTCGAAGTGATGACTTGCCTTGTGACACAGTAGGGAGCTTCCCTCAATGTGTGTCCACTATTAAGTAACCTCACCTTTAAATTAAATTAATCTTATAAAACCGTCTAATCAATTAATATAATTGTTTAGTTATAAATGATTAATATTAAAACAAAATTCTGGAGATTTTAGTAAAAGGTCCTCACATTTATATTTCATTAATGTTTGGAGTGATTCAGTAATCACCAACATCCTTGGATGTTAGTCCAAGTATGTTGTTAATTAACTGAAGTACAAAATGTAGACTATTAGATTATAGTTCAGTGATTCATAGTTAGTGCGCCTACTAAGAGCCAAGAAAATTATGAGCTCAATTTTTGATGGGGTCAGGAATCATATATTAAATTGAAACATACAACTATCCACCCATCCTCATCACTAATCTTCAATTATATTCTGTTTGATATAAATAATAATAGGAATTTTCAATTTTTCAAATATACACCTTATTTAATTTGTTTTATTTAACAATAACATTATTGATTTTTTGGAATCGACTTTAATGTAGATGTGAAATACCATCCAATACTTATGTTGAATTTGTTCGTGTAATCTGGCCAGCTGGTGTAAATTCAATAATATCTCCTTCATCGTCACCATCATTATCCTCGCCAGTATCTTTATCATCAACAACTAATGGTGATACAAGTTCTTCCGTAGAAGTTGAAGAATTCTTTGATACTCAAACAGGATCAACTAGTAGATCTTCTGAAAGAAATGACAAAAGATCACATAATATGTGGGATGTGTTCCATAGAAGTGTAATCAGTTCAAAACGTAATGTAACTGAAATTGTTGCTCGTTTCAGAGAAGATTTAGTTACATCTAATCCATCTTCAAAATACAGGTAGATTTATATTTCTACAATAAGCACTTTTATGATAAAAGCCAGTGTAATATTTGATGTAACTAGTTTTCTTACATTATTACATCAAATCATTAAGGAACAATCAGTGCTTTGAAAGAAAGAATCATTTGTTTGATCTTCTTACATCTAATTTCAATTATTTTCTGTTTATTTCGGTAGTTTGATGAGATTAATTAAACCAGATAATAATTTTACTCACAAATTGATGTCCTCTGTAAAATAACTGGAAAACTAGTTGTCTTAACTAGTTATTTTATATTCATCCGAAAGTCTTCAACAATATCTACTAAAGATTCTACACTTTCATCAGACTTTACCTTCAAATTTCAAGGTGAAAGTTTCTAGTTTGACCTGTTACATTTTGACTCACTGTTGATGATGATGATGATGATGATGATGATGATGATGATGATGATGATGATGATGATGATGATGATGATGATCGATAGAATTTAGTCAAGAATGGTTATAAAAAGATAATAATATGAGGAAGAATCTAATCAAAAGTAGTATTTTATAGATAAGTATTTTAGTTCAAATTCATTTAATACATATGAGAAAATTAGGAAAAACTGAATAAAACTTTTTTCATTCATTTATGACATGAAATAGAGTAATTATGCTATGGAACAAGTAGATACTTACGAAAATTCATACCCATTAACATAATTATGACTTTATTCAATTATAATCAAAGTAGTATAATTACAGGATTTAATATTAACTAACTCAACGTATCTGTAAACGTCTCGAATCCCGCGAGCGGGATAGTGGATGCGCGTTGGTGAGGAGTCCCACAATGGGACGAAACAGCCGTCCAGTGCTTCCAGGTTTCCAAAGGTGGTCTAACATCAATCGATTCATGATCTCAATCGAAGGCTCAATAGAAATTGTTGGTAGGTCAGGTACAAATGAGCTATTTAATTCGAATAGCCTTCAACTTATTCAACGAATAAGTTGTTTGGCGAGACTATAATTTATGAATGAACCAATCAGGTATAAGATGATAGGTCTCGGATTTTAGCGCGAAATTCACTCATTCATTTGACTAAATAGAGTTTTGGCATTATAGCTGATGTCATTTCGTGGTGAAAACCCGAAATTTATTTTTTAAGCTTAATCATCAACTGTAAATTATAATTAAAATTCCTTACATAGGTTCATAACCCTCATTTGGTCCTGTTTATTAAGCGGACACTCAAGGTCAGTCTAGCGTCGCTCAAAGGTCGTTCAGAAATTATAGCCTTATCAGTTGTTCATTTCACTATGATTATATTGCATATTAGGAATTAATACATTTCTAGCATATTTTGCATTTTTTTCACCAATTCTCTATATACTACTGTAGATTTTTAATAATCTCTGTTATAATTTCTCTTACATTTTAGTTCAGCAACTGAAGTGTACAAATTACAATTTCGTGTTAACAAACCTCAGTCTAATTCACCTGGACGTGTTGCACCAAGAATATTTTGGAGTTTAGTTAGTTTAAGTCGACGAAATTCCCCAGATCATTCGATTAGTGCAAGTCCAGTTGTGACAAGATTGAATATTGAACCGTCTGAATTCAAACACATAACAATGGTGTTAAAAGTAAGATATCTTTTCTTAAAACATGACATTTTTGTTTGAGACGATTTTATTCATCACTGTAATAAAATTTAATTGTCATCCAATTTTTGTTACAGTAGACAAAGTATGAGAATTGTTCATTTTAATGTTTGCCTTAATCAAGGATGGATACAGCACACCAAATAATTGAAATGAGAGAATCATAGAACAGTCGCTTTGTTCTAGTTTGAAACATATCATTTACATGTACGAACAAACTGAACGATAAACAAGCCCTTGAATTTCATGTTCCTCGGTCAGTAATCAATCGGTGTTCTATGATCTACATTTCATACTTCAGCCAACTGACTATACATAGTCACCATAATAAACCATTGGTATCTGTCTTAGTATTAAATCTCTTAAACTCTATAGTTTACGACGTAATGAGCACTGACTACTAATGAGCTTCAAACTAAGGAAAATCTAGTTTTTAAATGTTTCCTCCGGTTTATAGTAGTTCCACAAGTATTGTGACTAAATAATTAAAATCAACATTTACCCTTTTCATTTTAATTATATGTAGGCCACGTTGAATGAAACGTTTAAGGTTGAATCTGAATGTTATTCACTAATTTCACGGCATTACAATTTATATCAACATACCAATCGAGGAAGTTAGGATGATAAAAACAAATCATCAGCATAATGTTATGGATATTGTTGAGTTTTGATTAAGATCATAAACCGATCAATGGTAGACCACCATTGAAAATTTGAAAGTGCTGAACAATCGTTTCATCCTAGTATGGGTCCTTAGTTCGAGTTCGGCGTGCGGGATTATGGATGCTCACTGCTGGTGATCTAACACTGATTGGTTTATAATCTCAATAAAAACCAAATCAGTCATCATTTTAATATCGATCTGAAATCATAAAGTAAATTGCATGAAATAATAATACAATACTCATTATTTACAATAAGACAAGTTGGATGAATTTTTGACAATCCAACCAATTTTCTATCTTTAGGTATAAATTACCATAGTATGGTAAATATAAACTAGGGATATTTGAGTCTTCCAATATGATTCATATTAGCAGTTAATCACTTCATCATTTGATTAAGGTTTAATCTCATCATCCTTAAATATTTAACATACTATTCTTGTATGAAAGAAATATATATTAAAGTCTCATTCACTTTCTATTCTGTTGTAGTCATATATCTATTTTCCTTTTTTTTTCTTTTCTTTTCTTTCCTTCTCATATACTCTTTGGTTCCATTTTTTTCCCTTTTTTTCTATGTACTTTATTCATTTTAATATAATGGTATCTATTTCTATTTACTTTCTATTTATCAATTCATACATAAAATGAATACAGTCATAGATACAAAAAATACCTCCACCACCACCCCCCTCTAGTGTATATTTATATACTAACAGTTGTCTTTTTATTATTAGTATTCTTTGTGTATACATGTTAAGTCACTTATAACTTGTTACTTCATTTATATTTAATATTATACACAAGTACATGTACCAATTTATATTATAAATAATTGAAGTATACCAATATCTTTTTTGATGTTCACTAAAATACAATTTGATGAATGAAGATAATAACATACATATTGATATTTATTTACACAAAATATCCATTCCCTTTATTATTCATGTGTACCTGTTCTGTTCAATATACATACATATCTCACCTGACCTTAATTTCGGTTACTTTAATTCATTCTAAGCAGCATGAATAAAAAGGTTGTATTTTGTGTTTTCTCTTCATGAACAGTCAAATAATTTATAGAACGGGAATAACAATAAATGGTACAGATAAATCTGATTAATATAAACCCACACTACTTGTGTGCATACATGACAGCATATCGTTTTTTTTTCTTCTTTCTGAATAACATTGTTCATGTTTAATACTATGCACAATGTATTCGTATTCGTTTTTGTGCTATTTTATTTGTATTTAAGTATGTAGGATGAAAGGCTTCGAGATATGTGTTTATTTTCGGTAAGATAACCTTGACCTTTAAATGAATAATAAACAAATGAACAAACGATCTTCTACAATCGTAACTATAAATTGAATGTGTCTAAATGTAAACATGAATTAGTGAAGATTCAAGTAAAACAATATCAAGTGAATTAAACTTCAACCCATTGCACAAGCAAGTGGCTATCAGGACTCAGTAGCTAAGTGGATAACGCGATGGCGTTTGAAGCGAACGGTACTGAGTTCGAGTCCAAGAGTGAACATCAACTCTGAGGTGCAGATACATCCAGCTGACGAGTCCCAAATAGGATGAAACGCGCGTCCTGGATTCCACTGCTAGCCACTATCCATCTTTGCTTATAATGCTTATAAATTAAGGCAATATTGAGGTATACGCACAGTATGCACATATGCCAATAAGAGACTGATCAATTTCAGTCCTAAAACATCAATGGGAAGATTCAAGTAAAACAATATCAAGTGAATGAATTAGTGATTTCGTTTAAAAAAATAAAGGAAAGAAACTGTCTTCGGTTTCATATTGCTTACAGTTGATCGAATTCTTTCATTTTACTTTTTGATTGAGATCATGAACCGATTGATGTTAGACCATGATGGAAATCTTGGAAGATTTGGACAGCCGTTCCGCCTAATTGTGTGACTTCTTAACAATGCGCATCCACGATTCCGATCGCGGGGTTCGAACACAGAGCCTTCAGTCTCGTGCACGAACGCTTAACCTGTAGACCACTGAGCTGGTTGTCATCCAATGATGTTAGTGTCCAACATCAATCCACGAAATTGCGCGATCATCTTTCATTGTACTGAGGTAGATACCTGTCTCTACTCGACACGGATTAGCTTCACTGGCCATGGCTTCTCATTAGAACCCCGAGAATTCCCTCACGAAGCTAGTCACAAGTGAGGACATGGTAATTATCAGTATAGGTTCCAATTTAGTTCAAAATGAAACCTTAACATAAAGTGACTCGATATTCGGTTGAAATTCGAACTGATATAATACATATCAGAAGGGTTTCTGTGGATATTATTATAGTAGTTTGAATGGTTGAGTCATAGGTCCTGGGATTCGAATCTCGCAAGGTGGGATTGTGGATGCGCACTGCTGAGGAGTCCCTTAATAGGATGGAAAGGCCGTCCAGTGCTTTCGAGCTTTCTATGGTGGTCTAGTTTCAATCGGTTCATGATCTTAACCATTGAAATAGATATAATACATTTGAAAGCATTTTGCAGATAGTGTTGTTTGACTTATAGTATGTTTTATGATCAACTAGTTCAGTGTTTAGATCAAGGACCGTGACAACAGATGACACTGGTTCGAATGTGAGTAGTCAGGAAAATACACTTTGTTGGTGAGTCAAAACTAACACGAAACCTTTATCTAGATAGCCCTGTTCGTTACCTGTAGCAATCTAAAACACTTACCTTTATTTTTAAATAACGACATAGTTAGTGGTCAACCATATATTTTTTCATACTGTCTTTATTAGAAATCTAAAAAAGTAATTCAGCCAAACCGACCTTATGTTTCTTAGTTTACATCACCACTAAAAAGCAGGAAGGACTGGGAGGCTATTAAGTTCCTGAATGGGACACTTCAGCCTTCAGGTCATGTATTGAGCTCACTATTTTTACGCAGCTGAGCTGAACAGCCCTCATATCCAACATAATTCACCTCGAGGAGTTTTAATTTAGGCTGAAACAACGGTTTATAGCACCTAGGAACTTTCTAATTTTCTAGCTGATGTCATTCAGTGACAGAAAGTAATCTACTTGACCTACCCAACTAAACATATTTTATAAAGCTCAGTGAAAATTGATTTCATTTCCATATTAGCAATACTCATCAACTATAGCCCGTTCAATTAACACATTTTAAATGTTCATTTCCAATTCTACAGTACAAACCCCCTTTGGAAAGTATGATATACAAAGAAGTGAATATTTGAAAATACCTTAACAGAACAAAGAAGTAGGGAATAAAAATGATGCATGTTTTATAGGATTAACTAACAATAAATATCATTAAGCTGAATGGTTGAAAACTGTCGATAGAAACCCTGACTGAGTTTTTTTCTTTGTAGGGAATCATCAACCTAGAAATAGGATTGTTAAAGCAAAGTCAAGCAAATCTTGAACAATTTTTTACTGAGAATATTGTTTGTACAATCGTTTATTTCATAGGAATGAAACTATAGATAGCTATATTTTTCTATATTTAACATACCTTCTGAACACCACAAATAGAATCAAACCTCTTTCGAGTAAATATATTCAGCCATCCTACAGAGAATCTCGATTCTTGATGAAAGCTAACGCCAAAAACCAAATGATATGATATCTATTTATGATTTTTATAAAAATAAATATCCTAGACTTTTAATTGTTTTGTTCAACAGTAATCAGTAGTACTGTTGTTATAATCTTAAATTTTAGTATATGTTTATTTAATTCATCAGTGAGTACGAATCCATCGATACATTTCACTAATTCAAGTAAACCTTGGTATTGAGACTAGTTGCACACTCTGATTGACAGCAATTTACCTTGAAAAATGACTGAGATAATTCTTAAAACCTATTACCACAGAGTGTTCCCCCTTCTTCTATAGCCCAATATTCCAGTCCAAAGTAAGAAAATAGCAAACAGACATTCAACCGTCTACTCGCTATATACAACAATTTGTCATAAAATAATTCCTAATATTCATTCACTTATCATAACCGGTATATGTTCATTGATTTCACAAATCCTATGCATTATACATAGATATTTCTTTTTACCAATAAGATAATTATAGCTTACATTGTTCTCTAATGGTAACAGTATTTATTAGAACAAGATGTCTGTAAAAGTGAGTAATTCATTTTCGAAAAAGAGCAATACTTACTCAATACTTCCATTGACTTACATGAATTACTGATAAATTTGTTAGTAATTATTTCTTTTTAATGTTTCAATCCAATCAACAATATCATTTAAAATGATATATTATCTTATAAAGTATACTCATCTATTTCCTTATGACCTTGTTGATTTAAATAACCTGACTAAATAACTGGATTTCAGATTAGTTATCTAAAAGAACTGTACTAGTTATTAATGATCAAGGGTTATTTATTTATTTAAACACAGATATTGACAGAAGGAGGCAACAAATATATATGCACCACACAAATCATTCAGTTAGTGTGAGGACTGGGATACTACCCGGATGCCCAAATCGAAGTAGGTGGTTTTCTTAGAGTGTCACACCCGGAACCTTCAACTTAAAGGGCTGATACACAAGGCAACGGAACAACGTCAGGAGATGCAGTCCCATGATAACCGGTGACCAATAATTGGTTCATACACCATTTGTTTACTCAGGATCCTGGAACCCATGTGCACTCATGGTTCGGAATGAGGGTTTTCCAACTTCCCTAGATGGATCCTCCATATCCATCAGCCCGTTGAAAGCTCCGGATATTCGCTTTTCCTCCTTTCAGTTTCATAAACAACACCCCTGTTGAGAGAAGGCAGTGAGTAGGAGTTCGTTGACAGTGACTGTATACGCCTGTCCATGTGAGAGCATTTCGAGTGCAGAGGAAGTGCAGAGGGAGTGCAGATTATCCTCAACCTCGATATTAGCAGAGCATTTAGGGGCAATCTAATGTTCAGGAATACACAGAATTATCCTCATACACTAATCATACACTTCTCCTTATATGTTTCGTAATGTACTCAGGTTCTCCATGTATTACCGAATCAAATCATATAAACATTTTTTCAGTACAAAACATTTTTAGTAAATCAATGTTTATAATTATCCCTTATTTTGATCATTACAATAGTCATTTACTTTCAATTCTTAATTACAAAATATAATTTCATTAAAACATGCAATTTAACATTTGCATGATGGTTTATATTGTGAAAAGAAAATGAATAATAATGTTTATAAAAGAATCATTATTTAAAATAATTTATTCATGAGCCAATTGAAGCTAGACCAGCAAAGAAAACCTGGAAACACTGGATGGACGTTTCATCCTGGTATGCGTCTGCCCAACAGTACGCATCCTCAGTCCCGCCTCGCGAGATTCGAATCCAGGACCTATCAATCTTTCATTAGTTTACATTAAATTCAATTTATTTTATTTTCATAAGTTTTGTTCTATTTTGACTAAATAATTTGATAATTTTTAAATGAAAAAATTTTTTTCAAGAAAATTAACTAGTAACTAAGGGATATATAAAGAATGTTTAAAAATTATGGAGCTAGAACACCATGGAAAACGTGGAAGTACTGGATGGTTGTTTCATCCTACTATAGGACTCTTCAGCATTGAAATTAATCTATTGAAAATGATAGTGGTTTATTGTAGCGATGGACTTCTACTTGCGTTTTTATTCATTGAATTAATGTGCTATGGGATGATTTGTGAGTTTGTTCATTTGTATTATATAAGTCATGATTTCATGTTAAGGCGGTTTTATTTTTTTAACTTAACACATTCCATGAACAGGATGATGTACATGTGTGTATTTAATATTTCATTTTCCATTCCGTCTCCATAAATGTCTTATTTTACACCAGAAAGAATATTTGAAACATCTTTCAGATAAAAAAACCTCTTTAAAAATATTCATTTTATAACTCGTGGTCTTGTGCCACTACCAATATACCGTCAATTAGAGAACAGTGAATTATTAACCTAACCAATGACCCATAAACCCGTATGAGCTGTTTAGAGTCTTTATCGATACTTCTTACTTCTTAGATCTGCCTGTTGATTCCAGAACACCAATCTTAGCCATTGTGATATGAATCATGTATTTTAAACACCCTGGATTTATATATAAACCAAACCACACCATAAAATAAGAAATAACATTTGTACAAGATCTAACCAAAGTGGCTGCGAATGTGAGAGACTGGAATTAATAGACTGAGCATAACTCATTTAATTATAATCAAGATAAAGCTTATAATAAGAGAAACATGAATATGCCTAACAAAGATGTATAGTGGCTAGCAGTGAAGTCCAGTTTGATGCGCGTTTCGTTAGCTGGATGTACCTCCATCTCAGACTTCATGTTCATTCTGGGACTCGAACCCAGTACTGTTCGATTTTAAACACCATCACATTATCCACCTAGCTACTGAGTCATGATAGCCACTTGCACAGTATGCACATATGCCAATAAGAGACTGATCAATTGCAGTTCTAAACATCAATTGGAAAATTCAAGTAAACTAATACCAAGTAAATGAATATGCATAGTTTAGCTACTTAACAATTATACAATAAAAATATCTGTATCATATTGGTTCATCAATAGATCCTAATAGTTACTATCCAATATTCTTATCGTGATATACTAATCCACTATTATCGTTTAATGTTCAAAAACCAATAATGAATAATTTTATTTCAAGGCAACACAGATTTTTGGATACAATTTAATAGAATAGATGATATCATAAATTCTTATGAAATGATTTATATCTAAACATTAGGAATTAATTTCATGGGGAAATTTCTCCCTGATGTCTAATTTAAATCTACCCATAATAATGAATTGTATTAAATTGTCCCATTTATTTATGGTATATATATATATATATATATATCATAAATTTATCTGGTTGTCAAACCGTTTTATGTAATCCCCTTATGTATATCCCCTTATATTTCCACATTTATTTTATTGTTTCTTGTATCTTGACAATCCACAGTAGTCTTATGTGGTCTTAATACTGCCATTTTTAGAGGAAAAAAGAAACGGTCCACAATAGTATTCATTGTTCATATGCTATTTGCATAGTAGCCAGTATAATCTCACTTTGTTAACCCTATGCTGATCTATCTGTCTGTCTATCTATCTGTCTATCTATCTAGGAATGGATCTGTCTGTGTAGTTAAATGTTTTGCATCATTTAGAACCATATTATGTCTATTTTTCATTTGATCACATAAATATGTATAATGTAATGCATAATGATATTGAAAACAGTGATAAATATTTGATGATTAGGTCATATTTAATTCATTTTAATTAAACAATACAATTATATCATTATTGTAATATGGTTTACTAATGTAATAACACTTAATAGAGGTGTAACTAAGTCAAATTGAACTACTGAACTCATTAGTAACTGAAAATGACTGAAAAATTCCCACTATTATTAAAACACAATTATATAATTTCAGTGGTTGAGATCATGAGTCAATGGAAGCTAGATTACCATGGAAAACTTGGAAAAATTGGACGGCTGTTCCGTCATATTGTGAGACTCTTCAGCAGTGCATATCTCGCCTCGCGAGTTTCCAAACCAGGACCTATTAATCTCGCGCGCAAGCGCTTGACCACTAAACCATTGAGTTGGCCTACATTCAACGTTATTAATATTTAACTTCAATCAATCCACGAAATTGAGCGATGCATCCACTATTTTCTTCAGTGAGCTACTATCTCACAACTGACACAGTTGAGCTCCACTAGTCACTGCTTCTCAATAGAACTTCAAGATATACCTCTTGAAGCCAATCAATAATGAGCATATATGAACTGAAAATTAGCTTGTAATTACTTTAAATAATACTAAGTTGATAGATAATTCTAACTGATTGTATGTGCTTGTGCATACCTGAGAGATAGAGAAATAGAGAGATAGAAAGAGTGAATGAGTATGTACAATCATTTGGATACTTAATGAGTAAATCATTTTCAAGTGTTCATCAAAAGAACTAAATGAAATTAGGGTAGATTTTATTAAGCATGCAAATTATCCACTTCATAGAATTCTTTTTTTTGTATTTATTTTGATTAAACACTATGAGATTCATAAAACTATGACAAATAATTGTATACAATAAAGTAAACTGTTGAATTGTTATAGAATCAAATGAATGATATTGTAATTTTTACATTAAACAAAAGTCATGTGATTGGCTCCTTGTTAGTTTGTTGTTGTTGTTGTTGTTGTTACACAATACTGGAAAGTTTTCTAATAGTTTCCCATAGTTTATCCGAGGTTTCTTTATGGTTTAAAATTATTCTCCAACTGATAACACTTTATGATACAGTGTAATATTATACCTGTCTAGATTTAAATTTATTCATATTAGTATAATGATAGACTTTATCTTAATGATATTTACTCATTTACTTACGCCTGTTATTCATCGTGGAAGAGCATAAGCTACTCACCACTATTCTTCACTGAACTATGTCTTTGTCAATATTTTGTAATTGTTTCCAATCGCTATTTATCCTTTTCATAGCTGCTTACCATTCCCGGCGCGGTGTGTCCTTAGACCTTCTCCTTTCCCGTTTTCCTTTAAGATCTCAAGTTAGCACTTGCTTCATGATGGTAGTTTGATCAGTTTCGTAATTTATGTGCTATCCACCTCCATCGTCTTTTCCTAATTTCTTCTTCAATTTGAAGCTGGTTTGTTCTCTCTCACATTATATTACTGATGGTACCCGAACAACAGATATTGAGTATCTTGTGTAGACAACTGTTTAGAAATACTTATGCCCCGTACAGTAGAAACATCTTTACGTTCATATTGAAGAATGCGATTTTGATATTGGTCGACAGTTGTTTTGAGTTCCATACGATCTTCAACTATAGGAAGGTGTTGTAACGTGTGTGTGACTGCAGGTTTTTGATAAGCAGCGTTTTATTGATCGATTTAATGGACAGTGACACGTAAAACACGTAGCGGACGACCTAGAGTCTCGATTGGTCCCACTTCCCTGTCTAGCCCAGTCAGTTGAATCCAGAACACAAGTCACGGCCTCTGAGTTATGAATCATTATATTTCAAACATACTTTGTTTATATACCAATCAAGCATACCACATCGTACCATAAAAAATAGAAAACAACATTTTGTACAATATTCAACAAGTGAACAGATATCGACCAATAGGAAATGTCCATTTAAAGTCCAAGGACGCCATTGGACTTAACATCATAATTATTGGTCTATTTTTCCGCATCCACAACAGAAGGCTGTCCTTGTTTTGCCAATTTTTGTTTTTACGTCTGCATCGGATCCTCCACATTCATCGACGATGTTGACCAGGTACTTGAAAGTTTTCACCACTTCCATAGTTTATCCATCAAGTGTAATTGAGTTGGTGTTCTCCGTATTGTATTTGAAGATCTTGCTTTTCCCTTATATGTGTTTAGGCGTAATGATACAGAGGCTATTGCTACACTGGTTATCTTGACCTGCATTTATTTAAAGTATATTTCAACAAACTAGTCAGTCATTATCAATATCAAGCCTGGCACCGTTGTGTGCTGGCCAAAATTGTCGAACTGTATTAGTAAAATATGTCGAAAATAGCAACATGAATTTTAAACGAGATGTAAGTAAAGACGTTATGAATGAAAATGAAACAGTTTTCGGTCTTTATTGTAATTTACAAGAAAGTTTATGTAAAACAGCTCAGTGGTAACGTCTCTGAATGCAAAGCTATGTGACACGGAATCGAACCCATCAGGGAGCACCAGTTCCCTCAAGATTACAGGTACACATTGTTGACGAGTGCCAAGTAGCATGAAACCCGGGTCCAGGGTTTCCTGTTGACTACCTCCAACCACCATCTAATCTCAATACATAGTGCACGCGGTGTTGAGCCACTTAGACTGGTGGCCACATTGCAACATGATCGATAGCATTCGATCTGCACTAAATAAGGACTTAACAGACAAGACATTGATCACCACCCAGTGATCAATCAATTGTGAAGTTTGTTCATTTTTTAAAGTCTAATAAGCTGTTATGGAATTTCTTCTTTAAAAGAAACCTCTTATACAGCTGAAAATCTTAATATCAAGTTAGCTATCCCTTTTCGTCTTCCATTATTGACATGAATAAATTACATCTTTAAATTAAACTATGAATGCTATGATCAAATCTTAGTCTATTTCACCAATATTATCTATTTTGATATATGTTTATATTGATAACCAAGTTGCAGGTTTTTAATCACTGGTATCTTCGAAGTTTTTCTCGTGCATCAATAAATAACCGAGTTAGTACTGCTGAAATTGGAGTATAGGGTCTTATGTAATGGTCGCAAATCAATTATTGAGATAGTGAAATAAAAAAGATATTTTACATCATTGTCTATGAGTGAATAACAGCAAAATTGCTGCTTATCTATCTAGGCTAACACTCGAAATATTCTATTTGAGTTACCTTATTTCTCTACATACTTATCCCAGTTCATTCATAGAAATATGTAGAAATAAGATTTTTCAATGGAAAAAAAACTTGGAAAATAAGTGTTGAATATAAACCTAAACAACTGACTTTTATGTATCATATTTATATTGTCTTATTTGAAATAATGCTTCAAAATCCTTCTCCGTTTTCACTATAATCGGTAACAAACATAGTATGTTATAATGTCACTAAATAAGTTTTTTTTCTTTCAAATATCATATTCCAATTCTGTCTACATTGAACAGCTATCTGTTCTATTTTTGATCTTGACCATTTGATTGAAATTGTAGTCATTTTGACTAAATGTTACGAAATGTCTTTGTGATTTATGATGATGATGATGATGATGATGTAAATATATATTGAAATTATTGAAAAATGTCAACCATATCAAAAACTGATTATCAGAATTCACTTGGTATTATTTGGCTTGTATCTTCCCAGAGTGAAAATCGACTCTGAGATGCAGGTACATCCAGCTGACGAGTCCCAAATAGGACGAAACGCGCCTACTGGATTCCACTGCTAGCCACTATCTATCTCCGTTTATTAATGTCGAGCAAATTAAAAACATGCCATCTCAATATATTTCCTAGATATAGAATATCAAGTAGATACACTGAAGTCTTTCAAGGTATGTAATAAACAATCGAACCCCAATCTTTCGAAATTTGCCGAAGCTATAGTGATCAAACATCTAAAAACCAGATCCATGTCCAAAAAGAAATAGTCATAAATATTTCTAACATTACAACCGTTTTATAGTATCTTTCATTATTTCAACTCTTTGTCAAGGTTTGATTACATCATAGTCATTTTTCTTTAACTCATAATTGACTGATTTCAGTTTTGTATCTTTCTTTATTACTATTAATTTATTTTCAGTTACATCATTAAATAATCACCTAATGATTGTTAATTCCATGGATTCTAATCACTATTTGAATGTTCTGTAACTTTCCCTCCCAGACTTTATTTATCCGATACAAAATGTTTTGTGACTTTATTAACTCTATCGGAATCTCTGCTACATCATGATACACATGAATTCATCCATTAATCCCCCTCTTATGTATAAGTGCGTCAATATCTGTGATAACTTTGATTTTAAAGGATGATAGATTGTAAACAGCTGATGAGAACATAACGAAATAAAATGAGTTTATATTATTCTGTACCGGTCTTTGTTTTCTCTCTCTTTAAATAGTAGTCAATTGAATAAAAGTATATAAATCTGACACCTAAATGCAAATATATATTATTAATCAAACGATTCAGCATTTCTCTACTCCTCTCAATTCTCATGGACAACTAATGAAACATTTTACATATTTAGTCCTCCAAGTATACTAGAAACTTCCTATAAGAATAACAGTCAAATCAATAAATCTTCAGGCGACACATATCTATATACTTAGACATTTGAAACTATGCAATAAAGGTTTGTCAATCACATGATTAGAGAATAAGTCAGTCAGCTACAACGTAGGACCAGGCACATATATATGCATCTGTCCAAGTTGCCATACCTCATAAGCACAACAAAATGAACACTGGATTCGTAGAAGTTAAGTCAATGGTGGTAATATATAAAAGAAAGATTAAAGAATAAACCAACAAATTAACTGATTAGAATCCAAAAATCAAAAATTATAATAACAATTGAATACAAACAAGTTTATCAAATCATAATGGTCTAGTTATTATATATGAAAATTTAAAATAATTCCGACGTTTCGTCCGGAAAACTTGTCTGAACTTCTTCAGTTTAATAACTTAATGTAAACATTGTATGCCACATCATGAACAATAATTTAAGCTTTTCAGTTAAATTATTTAAAGTAAACAACTTCAGATAATGTAAAGCTAAATGTCTTCTACATTATTTGAAGATGTGTTTTAATGAATATGCCTACAGAATTATTAATGAACTATGAATGATTATTTGTTTAGCTTTAAAAGATGGACTCTTTCTAGAATCTTAAAGAGAGCAAGTGCGAAGATTGGTACAGAATGATATGAATTTATTTCATTTCATTAGGTTCTCATCAGTTGCTTACAACCTAAAATATTTGAAAATTAAAGTTATCACAGATATTGACATACTTATACATAAGAGGGGGATTAATGGATGAATACATGTGTATCATAATGTAGCGAAGATTCCGATAGAGTTAATAAAGTCATGCAAGCTTTTTGTTTCAGATAAGTAAATAAAGTTTGAGAGGGAAAGTTACAGAACATTCAAATAGTGATTAGAATCCATGGAATTAACAAACCATAGGTGATTATTTAATGATGTAACTGAAAATAGATTAATGGTAATAAAGAAAGATGCAAAATTGAAATCGGTCAGTTATCAATTGAAGAAACCAATGACAATGATATAATCTAAACTTGAGAAAGAGTTGAACTAATGAATGACGTAATAAACAAAAAGGTTTAATATTATCAGGGCAAAGAAAGATTTATTACTGTCTCCTTTCCGATACATAGATCTGGTTTTCGACATTTGAATGCATTCGCTTTGGCAAATTTCAAAAGGTTGAAGTTTGATTGTTTGTTAATCAACTTGATGAACTTCAGTGTATTGACTACATGTCCTGTATTAAGGAGATGTGTTGTGATGGCACTGGTGAATGTTTTTAATCCATTAGATCTTAAAGTCTTCGGAATATGTTCTTTGAATAAGACGCAGGTTCTCCTTACTGTTCTACCAATGTAACTGCTTGGACAGATACATGTAAATTTATATACACAGTTGATAGTAACATGAAAGGGATATCTACCGATCTCTGATTATGGTAAAGAATACGTTGTTTTGGACAAGACAATTAGTTTAACTTCAGGATAAGTTCATGTCAATAAAGGTTTTAGTCTTATGTTGTTTGACTTTTTCACATCATTACTTTTGAATTGAAGTTGAATAAAAATAGGTTTTTTGTTTACTGTAGTTTCTTTGGACTTTGTATGTCCACGTTTCCCATATTTTTTTACTAAATTTCTGTGGTTTTCCATTATTCTTTAAACACCTGTTCACCTCCATTTATTCCTCTTTAAGGGTGTAGGCAATACGAAATAGAATGAATTCATGTTATTCTGCACCAATCTTCGTTCTTGCTCTCTTTAAGATAATATAGGGAACTATATGAATGAAATCTTTCTTGAATACTTCATATTATTTTATAGTAAGCTTATCTTTCATTATGCATTTGTATTGTGTTTTATTTTTTGAAAAAACAAATTTTATTAACCAGACATCGGCATTGGTAAATCTTGCAGTTTTAACTGGACAACCAACTATTTATCCTGTATGGGTATATGGATTAACACATGATTTAAAATTAATTGATATCACTAATAAAGCAACATGTCATACTGGTGATGATGCTGTAATACATTTTGCACAAGATATTTGTTCAAAACTTGGATTCTCTGGTGCAGAATTAGATGGTTCTCCAGGATTACCATTAGTAGCAAAAATGGATGGTCGTAGTGCTAGTGCAACATTATTAGTTTGGTATCCAAAATCACCTTCACTTAAATTAATTGTTGAATCAAGTTCAACTAATAGTTATGATTCTATGAATCAAGATTCATCAAATCATATTACAATAAAACGTCTTGCTACAGAAATTGTTGCAGCACAGTAAGTTTAACATTAATTTTTGGTTACAGTTAGTCCTCTTGGTGAACTTAAATAAATCTAGAACAATAATTTAGACAGAATAATTTGAATCCATTTATTGTATTTATTTGAACACATAAATATTGGTACAAATGGATACCGAATACATATGCACCACACAAAACACTTGATTTGTGGATGGGCTATGATACTGACCGAGTGTCCAAATCAAAGCACATGGTTCTCTTAAGCGGTCACACTCGAAAGCTTCGACCTACAGATCTGATATACAACGTAGTGGAGCAACGTATGAGATGCACTCGAATGATAGCCACTGACCAACGATTGATTCACACGCCATTTGTTCCTTCAGGATACGGGAGTCCATGTACACCATTGGTTTGGAATGAGGGTTTTCCAACTTCTCTAGGTGAACGCTCCGTATACACCAACCCAGATGGATCACCGGACATTCTCTTTTCGTCCACTCAATTTCGTAAACAACATTGGTGGTGCGAGAAAGCAATGAGTATGACTTCCCTGGCAGCGGCTATATACGTGTGGCCATGTTAGAATATTTGGAGAGAGAGAGAGAGAGAGAGCGGACTCTCGTCACTCTTGGGCGTACCAGGGCATTTGGGGGCATGAATCCATTTCTTGGTCAGCTACTTACAAAAGTATCTCTCTCAAAGCAAAATATGAAGTTATGTAGTAGGACATTATGGATTGAAAAAAACTAGAATGACAATGATAAGTGGTATTATATGTATATACTATTGTAAGCAGCTGAGAAGAAACCAAAACATCAAATGGATTAACATTATTCTGACTAAATTGTTATTCTATCGTCAAGTAATTTACTGATTTTTCATAATATCTATTGAATGTGAAGGTTTTGGTTAAATGATATACCGTTTAAGGTAATTACATCAATTTGATTATAGTTCTTACCATAGACTCATAATAGGGTGGACAATTATTGAGATATACGATATGTATAACATTTGTTTCATTCTAGTTTATTATATTAAACCGATTGTTTTCAGTGTCTTAATGTAATACATTCACATATTTCTGTTGAAATAATTTATTGATGAACTTCAAACATTATTCTATGACATTAATGTTGTTGATGAAACCCTTATATAACATGAAGAAGTAATACAAAATCATTGTGAAGAGCTGTTATAATCAACGAATTTGTTATATTAATTAATGAACAAGAATTTAAACCACAATATGAAATAGATAACGTTTCAAACAACTATTAGATGTTAAAGTGTTTAGTTAATCATATAACAGAGGAGGTTCATGAGTTCATAGGTATTAATAATCATTTAATGAACAAAGTACAAATATAGATCAGATCATACTGCCAAAGTATCAGTCAATGCTATTTAACATTCGAAGAATACTTTGCATACATGTTGCTCGAATTAAACTTTCAGAACATTTGAATGGATACATCTTTTGTTGAATATACCTAAAAATCTTTGAATGTAATACTTTACTTTGTTTATTTTAATCACTTTAATGACATGTATTCTTTAGTTCATCGGTCATTACCTGATATACCGAAAGGCAACTCGTAATGAATTTTATTTCAGATTAACAATTGTCATTCTACGAACTGTATCTTATCAAATGATTTAGATATACTATAATGGCTCATTTAATTCTTATTTATCAAGTTGTTATTCCTATGAGACTAGTAATGTAAACAACAATCCCGTGAGACAGGGTCTTAGATACGCGCTGCTGAAGAGTCCCACAATAGGACGAAACGGCCGTCCAGTGCTTCTAAGTTTTCCGTGGTCGTCTAGCTTCAATTGACTCATGATCTTAACTATTGAAATTATTACAATCCCCACAAGACCCCTTCTGAAACAAATTAATCATCTTTATGTAATTACTGGAAATATACTATGGCTAATGTATTAGATAGTTTAATTACAGAATCTTACTGTCACTCTGGACAACATCATCAGGGTTTACGATATTTAGAAGCATTTCATTCAGTGTACATACCTCTATCTCAGTATCCGACAAAACTTTAATTCTTATTCATCATTCGGATTTTTATATTTTCTCTTTTTTCAAAAAAAAACATTCTTATTTATTATTATTCTTTCTTGATTTATTTATCGAATGATACAGTTCAAATTTTCATAAATCTCCATGGACAAATCAAATTAATTCAACTGAAGCACCTCAATTTTTTCAATACTTTAGGATACGTATAATGGCACGGTAAGTTACAATATATACCCATATATATATATATATATATATATATATATATATATATATATATATATATATATATATATATATACATGTATAATTAAAGGTTCTCAATTATCTTTCTTCAATACATATTTATTATAACAATGAATTAATGTCTATTTAACTATGTACACTACACATAATCCTTATTTGAACTGAATAGATTAATTGTTGAATTATTAAACAAGAAAGAAAAATGTCAACTAATGTGTATAGTTGTCTTCATTATTTAATGAAATAGTTCACAAGTTCGATTAGAATCGATCGTGGACATGTCAAGGAAGTATCACATATCAATGATCCGTTCATTTATTAAAATAGAATATTTCATGTTTAATGAAATTATTTTCATTATATTATTCTTATCTGATATGAAGTAAAATGAATGAGACAGATACTTTTGTAAGTAGCTGTCCAAGAAATGGATTCATGCCACCAAATGCCCTGGTACGCCCAAGAGTGACGAGAGTCCGCTATCTCTCTCTCTTCAAATGTTCTCACATGGTCACAAGTATATAGCATCTGTCAGGGAAGTCATACTCATTGCCTTCTCGCACCACCAATGTTGTTTATGAAATTGAGAGGACGAAAAGAGAATGTCCGGTGAATTAACTGGGTCAGTGGGTATGGAGCGTTCACCTAGGGAAGTTGGAAAACCCTCATTCCAAGCCAATGGTGCACAAGGACTCCAGGATCCTGAAGGAATAAATGGTGTATGAACCAATCTTCGGTCACCAGCTATCATGCGAGTGCATCTCATACGTTGCTCCACTACGTTGTATATCAGATCTGTAGGTCGAAGGTTTCGAGTGTGACCGCTTAAGAGAACCACCTGGTTTGATTTGGGCACTCGGTCAGTATCATAGCCCATCCACAAATGAAGTGTTTTGTGTGGTGCATATGTATTCGGTATCCATTTGTACCAATATTTATGTGTTCAAATAAATAAATAAAAAAATAAAATTAGTATAGGACTCTTGAAAAGTGTTTATCTGTTTCACTTGGTGTTATTTACTTGTATCTTCCCGGGTTCAGAATCAAAGAGATATGCTTCAAGGGACCTATATTTTTACAGAAACTAGTTAAATCTTATAAAAAAATATATTAATAACTGAAAAATTTAAACTCTTAAAATGGATAATCATAATTATATAACCATTGCATTATATGCATAAATGAATAGTTATGTTTTTAAACTCCCAATATTATCTATTTACTTAGCTGGTTACGTTATATAAGAATAACTTCAGTTGAAAAAAAACCAAATAAACTTATAATTTATATAGATATGTATGTGACATTTTATACTTGTTATATCCCGATAAGCACGATGAATGGTAACTGTTGGGATCCATTTATAGATCAATATTATACGTATATTTTTATCGTATAATTGTTAAGTAACTAAGCTATTCATATTCATGTTCCCCTTATCATAAGTTTTATTTTGACCTATGAACTAGTATTATACGGCTTACCATTTTTGAATAATGCCCTGTCTATCAATTACTACCTCCCATATTGACAGCTACATTTTGCTATATCTTGTATTAATGTTGTTTCCTATTTTATTGGTACGATATGGTTTGTCTGGTTGGTATATAAACCCCGTATGTTTGAAATGCATGATACATATTGCAGAGGCTGAGATTTGTGTTCTGGACATAACAGAATGGGCTAGGCGGAGAGAAAGACCAATCAGAACTCTAGACTACTAGCACGGGTTTTAGGTGTCATTTGTCCGATCGATAATTCACTGCTCTCTAATTGGCGGTACCATCACGTTATACATTAACAGGGTATACAGACCACAAATTATAACAATACTATTCAATTGAATTAATTTAAACTGAATAAAAGTAATTTTCCAGTGATTATCTAAGTAAAATTAGTCAATAATGTGAAACTTTAAATATCTTTAGATATCTTTCATAATTATAGACTGTTATAAATATAAGAGCGACAGTAACACTATTGGATACTGACTAGCTTAATGGTCTATAGGTTCAGTGTTCACACGCGAGACCGATAGATACTGGGTTTGAATCTTGTAAGGCAGGATCGTGGATACGCGCTGTTGAGAAGTTTCACAATAGGATGAAATAGCCATCCAGTGAATCCAGGTTTTCTATGGTGATCTAGCTTCAATTAACTCATGATCTCAACTATTAAAATATTTTATCTTTGAATAAATGATTGTAAAGACTATGATAATGAAAGAAATATATTTACTAATGATTCAGTTGTAATGTTAAAAATATCATCTTAAGATTAATAGTAAGTTATAATAATGAGAAGTTTTCTTCATTTTCATTATTATAGGTATCCTAAAAAGTTACATATTGAATGTTTAAGCATATTTTAAATGTTACTAAGTGAAAAATTCACTTGGTGTCGTTTTACTTGTATCTTCCGATTATTATTTAGGACTGAAATTCATCAGTCTCTTGTTAGCATATATACATCCTGAGTGGACTGCATCGATACAGCCTTAAGTCACATGCCTTTTAAGCAAAGATGGTTATTGGCTAACAGTGGAATCCAAGTTGATGCGCGTTCTTTTCCGATTTGGGACTCGTCAGCTGGATGTAACTGCATTCCCAAAGTTGGTATTCACTCTGGGATTCGAACCCAGTACCATCCGTTCCAAATGCCATCACGGTATCCACTTATAAAGATACATGTAAAACAACACCAAGTGAATTTAAACGTCACCCGATTGCACAAGTAAGTGGCTATCAAGACTCAGTAACTAAGTGGAAAATGTGATGGCGTCTGAAACGAACGGTAATGGGTTTGAGTCTTAAAGTGATTATCAACCCTGAGGTACAGGTACATCCAGCTAGCGAGTCTCAAATAGGACAAAACACACGTCAAACTGGATTCCACTCCTAGTCACTATCCATGTTTGTTTAACAACTTAAAACAGTTTTAAAATATAATCAACAATGATAATGAAATACATATCAATAGACTGAATAAAAAGAAAAGGAAATAAATAAATTTACGAGTAGTCACGTTATTCAAATGTTTGTTTCATGTTTAAATAACTTACAAAGCCACTATCCATCTTTGTTACTAAGTGAATTTTGCAAAAATAATCTTGAAAAAAATATAGTTTCTAGAACCTCAAGGTTATTTATGTTCTGTACAACAAGTTGATCATAAAATATAACTTTAGCTAATGCTGCATTAATTCAGAGTTCATAAACTAGTAAGTGAAATACTTACATATTTTCTTATTGAATTCTTATCATAGTGATTATTATCAATTAACTCAATAAGATTAGAAAACAGTAGACCAAGTTAAAACAATCAAAGTATGAGTTAATTTTTTTGATTAAGATCATGAACTGATTGATGTTAGACCATCGTTGGAAACCTGGAAGCACTGAACAGCCGTTTCATCCTATTTCAGAGCTCCTCAGCAGTGCGCATCCATGATCCTGATCTCGGGATTCGAATCTTGAGCCTTCAACCTCGTGCACGAACGCTTAACCTACTGGACCGCTGAGTCGGCATCCAGTGATGTTAGTGTCCAACATCAATTCACGAAATTGCGCGACCATTTTTCATTGTACTGATGTAGATACTTGTCTCTACCCGACGGTGAATCAGCTCCACTGGTCACGACTTCTAATTAGAACTCCGAGAATTCCCTCACGAAACTAGTCACTAGTGAGCACATATGTTAATTATTAGTATAGGGGTTGTTGTAGATTATTGAGTTTTTGATTGAGATCATGAACCAATCTCAAAACAGCCCTTATACTGATATGAGTTAATTGACAAAATCTTCAGCATTGTGGTTAAATCCAATTGAAATTGATATGTTTTTCCTGTAGATTTTCTAGTGTTGATTTTGATTAATGAGTTGATAACAATGAAATTACTTATTTTTACAATATACTATTTGGTCGAGTTATTTACGATCTTTCCGTTGAACTGCTCTATTTTAGCAGAATAGAGATTTTCGAAGATTGTAGTAATTTTAACAATTGGATTCATTAGTCGATTTAAGCTGGACCATATTTGATAATTTAGAAGCAATTGACGACTATTTCGTCTTAGTATGAGACTCCTTAGAAATGCACATCCATGATCCCGTACACGGAACTCCATTCTAGGATTTTAGATCTCACGCGCAAACACTTGACCTCTAGACCATTGAGCCAGCATCCAACGATGTTAATGTCTAACTTCAATCGATCCACGACCTTGCGCAACCCTTCACCCATTGTCCGAGGTAGATAACTGTCTCTCACTCGACGTGGATTGGACTCAACTGGTTAGAGCTTTTCACTAGAAAACCAAAAAATCCATCTTGAAGCTAGTCACTAATGACCATATGATTATTATCCTAATGTGAATTTTTGGAAATTATAGTAATTTTAACAGTTGAATACATCAGTCGATCTAAGCTCTCTTTTGTTGCATTTTTCAGTGTATGTATTCCTGTTTTCTAAAATGTAATTTAAATTAATTAGAAATTTACATTATCCAATAAACAAGTTATATCCAGTAAATAATTTTTCAGAGAACTGTTTTATTTAGGGCAAACTAAGCCAGTATGGTACTTTTTAATAAGAAGATTTTATAACTATATACACATAGGTAAACAATCGTTATTTTCATAAGGTGGTAAAATGAATTCAACCAGTCAGTAACAACGTAGAACTTCGTACGTACGTACATCAATTCGAGTTGCCATATCACATTAGCACAGAGATGCAGTTGTCAATTCAAATTCAGTAGTGGTAGAGGTAGTAAGATTATAAGGAGCAATCGGAAACATTAGGATTTGAAGATGTTATTTAAAGAGTATAATCCAGTGAAATAAATTTGGGAAGAGAAAGAAAAAGAGACAAGGAGGAATCAGGAGATTAGAATTAGTTGCAAATTAGTTCATTATACATCTAAATCATTGGATCTAAAGGTTAGATGTTAACTGTAAAGTCAAAATATTTTGAATTTAATCATAGGTGAACACTGTTGAAAGATCCCATCCTAAGATGAACATATCATACATTGTTTTCTAGTCGTTAATTATCATTTAATATCAGTTCATGATCTGAACTATAAGATAAATAATTAATATGATGAATGTAGTTACTATGTGAATGAGTTCATCTTTGAACTATAACACATATGTTGATATGTTGACGTATATTATTATTGAAAATTCTGATGTTTTTAAGATGTTATTTGAGTGTTGATCCATTTCTAGGAAATAAAAAGTGTTTCATATAAACATTGACCAATTTGACAAGAAAGTTTGAAGTTCACCTTTCATTGATTTATATCTAGTCACTGGTTAATGTATCTATTAAGGTTTATTGTTAAATTCCATCTATGTTATACCATTTTGATCTGACAGATAAGTTTTAATCGATGAATTCAAAAAGTTAAAACGGTTATAGACATTGATTGGTCATAAAGTAGGAACTATCATTCATATTATACTGATCAGGTTTATAGTTTAATTGTAGTGAACAAAAAATTTATGAGGATAACCCATTTAATTTTTGATGCGAAATCAAACAGTGCCTTTACAAAATATGAAAGTCACACATTAATTACATCATCTGCCTATCTTCTTTAATTTGTCCCTTACATATGCCATCATTCTTCTAATCCTGTTGTTATTTTAATTGCTCTTTGTTTCCTTACTCTTCTTTTTATTTTTAATCTTCTGCTGGTGAACATTTCGCTTTGAATTCCTGCTATATACTACTTATATGTGTCCGCATTTTTATTAAGTTTATTCACATTGTTCTATCCCAGCCACCACCTTCATCAACAGATGATATTTTTTGGTGTGACAGTATATTGGGGGCAGCTGAATCAACATGAAGCATGATTCCATGAGGTCAATGACGATTGAACTGAGCCATGGTAATAAATGAAAACCTCCTGTTTGAAATGCACGTGATCATCGAAAAGCATGGTTAGAGACCTTAAGTGACGTTACTCAGAATCGCTCACAATTGAACAATCTCCTGAGTCTCTAAGTTTCTTTATCCTGTTTTTTTCGATCTCTGTATTCTATCTTTTCTATTACTGCTTATACTACTCAAAATATTTTAGAATTTGTCTTGAACTAATTTCATCTTGCTCAGTTAATGTAGTATGGAAGGTTAAACCGATTTATATGTGTCAGATTATACACTACGTATGATCCATTGACTAATATTGTTTCGCTTTTATTTCCTCTTATATCGGTTACTTGGTTTCAATAATTCTCACTTGATTCTCTTGAAATGTCTTATGTTGTCCCAAGTTTTACCGTTTGTATATAAGGACAATTATATGATCAATTCTAACAATTTTATCGATTGTACACTTTTCTGACTCTAGAGTTTCAATATATTAGCGATCACCTAGAATAGGTGTATACCTATTACTGAGAATTGATAGTTGTTTAACTGTGAACACTTAGATTTTAAACAATCAAGAGTGATTTTCTTTAGTTCAAAAGTTTATAGATGATAATGGCAAAATATTTCGAATTGACTGAAGTTAGGATTGTAAATTACTGAGGAGTCTCATTGTAAAGCACAAAAGTTGTCTAATGTTTTCTAGTTATCTTACCTAAGTCAGTCGATAATGTAAAACTAAATGGTGAATTAAAAGTAAATAATTTTCAGTGATAAATAATTAAACTTAGAATAGGTATACACTTATTCTAGGTGATTGTTAATATACTGCAACTGAGAAAGCTGTCTACTCTCCGCCTTCCTCCTTCCTCTGGTGATTGACTGGATTATGAAGACCTCGACATCTGAGGCAAAGCATGGAATACAATGGACAGCTCAGAATCAACTAGAAGATTTGGACTTTGCAGAAAACCTAGCCCTCCTATCTCATACACACGAAGAAATGTAAATGAAGACAACTAATGTAGCAGCAACCTCTGCATCATTAGGCCTCAACATACACAAAAGGAAAACCAACATCCTCAAATACACCAACTCAATCAAACTTGATGAAGAAACTCTGGAATAGGTGGAATCTCTCATGTACCTGGTCAGCATCATTGATGAACAAAGAGGATCCGATACGGACATAAAGGTGAGGATTGACAAAGCAAGAGCCGCATTCCTACAATTGAAGAACATACTGAGCTCGAAATAACTGTCAACCAACATCAAAGTCGTAATCTTCAAAACGAACGTCAAGACAGTCAATTCTACTGTATGGATCTGAAACGTGGAGAACTACTACAACCATCATCAAACATGTATAAGTATTTATAAACACGTGTCTACGTAAGATACTGAATGTCCGTTGGTCAGATTTCATCAGTACCAGCCTACTGAGAGAGCAGAAAACAGCTCTCACCTGAAGAGTAAATTAGGAAAACACGTTGGAAGTGGATAGGACATACATCATGAAAATCATCAAACTACATCACGAGACAAGCTCTAATTTAGAATCTTGAAGTGAAAAAGGAAAAGTGGAATGCCAAAGAACACATTACATCGAGAACTAGAAGCAAATATGAAAAAGATAAATAAAAACGAGAAAGAACTGGAAAGGATTACCAAGGACAATATTGGATGGAGAATACTAGTGGGTGGTCTGTACTCCTCCACATGTAGTAGCAAGTGTAACTAAGTAAGTATGTAAATAGTAAATTTAAACAAAATTGTTCGAACAATAGTTTTAAGTATTATGTTCTACCAAAACAGAAGTTAAAATATTCGTGAATTATTATTATTATTATCATTATCATTATTATTACTGTTTCAGTTTCCTTTATAAACCTAAATCTAATCATCAAATGAGTATAGTTCCTCTTTTGTTTAACATTGCATCGAAATAGGTTCTCTTTCTTTTTTCCAATATTATATAATTGATTATATATTTTCAACATCGAAATTTTTACCCTGGCTCATTAGTTTTCCACACTTTTGTTAGTTAGTTAGTTAGTGTGTGTGTGTGTGTACATAAATTTCTTTTTCATTTGGGTTATCTCTCATTTCATGCTTTCTCAAATCTATCTCACTATATATACATCTATGTCTGTATGTCAATATAAACATAAAGAGTACAATGTATTAATGTGTGTGTGTATAAATATATATACATATTTATCGATAACTATTCATCAATTCATTGATTTGTTACTCTTCTACTTGCTCCTTAGTAATATGGAACAGTTATAATAATAATAAGAATAACAGTAGTAACTATACTAATAATAAGTAACTCTTTAAATTTCTCTCTCATATGGTTTTGTAATAAGACCAATATTCTAGGAAATCCACATAGACACACACGCACATAAATATCCAAAAATACAAATTAGGCATAATTTTAAATTTGATGAGTAGAAATGGCGTATAGAGACAAGAAATTTGTATTGGTTTATGCCAACCTCGATGTTGACTACATGGATTCACTGCCTACACACACACATATATATATATATGTATATATACCACATAACGACTAAAATGACAAGCATACATATCGAATGTCTACTTCTAAATCTATCGATTAATATGAATACATCTTTTAACTTTCTTGAATGAATTCTTTCTTGTTTTTTTAAAAAATAATCTGTTTGACAGTTCGTTGTTTATTTCTATTTCTGACAAGAATAATCAAACATATAGGAGATAGGATAGAATAATACTAAAAGTAATATTATGTCTAAAGGATGAGTTATCTTATGAAAACTAGATCAAAGAACATGGATACTAATTCTTGAAAAAAATAATTTGATCCAAAAAAAGGGATTTGAATGAATATCAGTAGGTTGTTTTTATTTTTCCTAGATATTTCTATGTGATTGGATAGAAAATGTAAGATACCTTGGTTTTTAGGTTTCATACTCAATGGTATTTGGTAACAAGACGTATTTAAAATCTTGGAGAAAATAATGTTTCATGTGTGATTAGAACGTTGGGTTGTCTACTTTCATAATCTATGATCTTATACGCAAGTTAAGAGTGTCTAAAATAACCTCCTGTTGAAATGAATTATTTCTATAGTGGTTAACCACTAAATAATGATTAATACGATGTTATTCGAATTTTTATTACGATTGTGTTGCAATGTGGTTATTAGTATAATTGACCTGACATCATATGCCCAATATTTTGATGTTAGGCGATTTGAGATAGTCAGTAAAAAACCTTAGACTTAAGTTATATGCTAATGTACTACTTATTTTTTAGATATTACTAAATAAGGTTTGTATGTTGCATATGTAATTAAACCTTCTATTTGCATATGTACTTTGTAAAAAGAGATTGTTATAATTTGAATATAGTTTTATTTCCATAAGTGATAATTTAGTATGAAATTACTTTACGGTACTACCAAATTGAATGAAGTACATATCAGATTACAAAGTTCGCTGTTTAGTGATATGTTCATTAAATAGAAGCCAAATAAATCTTTAGATTAAATCATGAATTTCACTAACTGTATGTACGACTGAGTTAGTTTTGAAAAATCATGTTTAGACACAGTTATTCGTCAATGGAAGTTCGAAAGTACTACATCCAAGA
Source organism: Schistosoma guineensis (assembly GCA_944470375.2). Lineage (NCBI taxonomy): Eukaryota > Metazoa > Platyhelminthes > Trematoda > Strigeidida > Schistosomatidae > Schistosoma > Schistosoma guineensis. The sequence continues at coordinate 43,890,587 of OX103892.1, read as the reverse complement.
TTATTAAATAATATCATTTGTCATAACATAATGAACAATATTTTCATTTTTGAATTATTACAAATTGTGGATGCGCGCTGCTGAGAAGTCCCACAATAGGACGAAACGGTCATCCAGTACTTCCAGGTTTTCCATGTCGACCTAGCCTCAATCAACTCACGATCTTAACTATTGAAATTACTACAATCTCTACAAAAACCCTTTCTGATATTAATACAAATTGATTTTCATTTGTGTTCAGTGTCAGAAACCTAGTTCAGAAATATGTCAAATTAGATAGTTGTTCAGTTTTTGTATAATCGTTGAAGGGAATTTTATTTTACACCATTCATAAAAGTGAAATCGATATTGTTTAGTTTGTTTTAATGTTATACTATTATTATTTTAAATTTGATCCCGTACAAAAAATGAAAGTCATAAGTTAGTCTAGCAGTCAACAATGTAAAATTTGGCAAATGTATGTGTTGTATCCAAGTGATGAATAAATTACGGGTGATTTATGAGAACTATCAATGAACTTATTATATTACTGGTCAGTAACCAGATTATGTATATCTATATTCTTATTATCATAAGCTTCGTTTTGATCTATAGATCATTATTATACGATTGACTGTTCTTAATCTATGTTCAGTATATTGATTACAGTCTCCCATATTGACAGCTACTTTTTGGCTTGATTTTGTGTAAATGTTATTTCCTATTTTATAGTGTGATGCGATCTTTTTGTCTGGTATATAAATCAAGTATATTTTAAATAAATTATTCGTATAGCAGAAGCTGTTATTGACGTTCTGGACTCAACTTGAAGGGCTAAGAGGACAAATGACCATTAAGAAAGTTAGCCTGCTCATACTGGTCGGACGTCATTGGTTCAGCACAGTGCTTAAATTGTATAAGTCGTATTCCGATTGATGGATAAGTCACGTGATAATTAGTCGAACTTAAAGTCACAACAGTATGCATCTGTTCAAAATGTTACAGTCCATCAGAAGAATAAAATGAAATGATCAAAATAAATATCACAGTGACTATAGAAATAGTAGCATCAGTATCAGTAGAAAAGATCAGGGTATAGATAAGATTATTTGCAAAGTATTAGTACTTTACAACGAAGCTTGAATATATTTGCACCAAAAAAATTTAATCAAAGTTCAGCGAGTTTCTAAATTAATGTCTAGATTTCAATAGATGCTAATGTATCCGAACTGACAAAACTTCTAAGATAAGTGAAAAGGTCAATATACACAACTACTTTAATCTGGATTATTAGTTAAGTCATTGAAAAGTCTAAAACTCAGATAAAAATGTTGGCTAAACTATTCTTTTCTTTTGACATCAATATGTTTTTATTTTCAAGCGATATCAGTTCGTGATTGAAATATATATTATTTTCAAATGTAAAGAAGACCCATAGTAACCATAGTAACCACACATAGAGATTTACATTAGATTCAATGTTCTTTTTTATTTAAAAAATTAGTTTACAACGAAAATGATTTAAAATCTGTACAGGAATTAGATATAAAGATTTCTATAGTTATTAAATAGATGCATTTTTGAAGACACACTATACAATGTGTAATTTATTGTACTATCAATTGACTTAATTCAGAAATAGTTGAAATCGCTGAAAGTCTTTAGAAGCTAGTAGAAAGAGCATTTTAAACTCTGAAATGTTTTTTGAATTATACGTTACATTGATTAAATGATTAGTTAATCTGTAGTTAAATTTTGCTATGTATCCAGAAGTTTCCAGGAGTGAAAAGTTATCAATAAATGTGTAAATACTTTCATCTCGTAAATATAAACTATCATGAACTCGTTGAAATATCATTTAAAAAATTATCTCACATACTTTACTTACTCATAATAATAAAAAAACTACTCATATATGTTACGAAATCACATGTTGACTCCTCAGCAATGAGCATTCATGGTCGTGCTTTGCGAGATTCGAAATCAGGGCCTATTAGTCTCGCGCGCCAACATTTAACCTCTAGACCATTGAGTTAGTTGGCATCCAACGGTGTTCATGTCTAACTTCAACCGATCCACGACATTGGGTGACATATTCACCGTTGTCTTCAGTGAGTTACTATCTCATAACTGACCGAGTTGAACTCCGCTGGTCATTAATTCTCACTAGGACTCCACGATATACCTCTCGAAGCTATTCACTATTGAATTATACTTAATGTTATAACTAAAATTTTAAGATAATCCTTGTATAGTCAATGTGAACAGATGTTCTTCACCATATGTTTATTTTTTTTAATGATTCTTCATTATAACAACAACAAAAATATTCACATATTTTTTAAAATACTTTTTTATTTATTTTTAATTTTGTTCTCACGTATCCACGTACATACAACCACTGCCAGTTAAGTCCTAGTCACTGCCTTCTCGTGATGAGAGTGTTGTCTACGAAACTTAGAGGAGAAAGAGTAAATATCTGACTCTTTAACCTGTTTGATGAACACGGAGAGTTCACCTACAGGAGTTGGAATACCCTGATTTCAAACCAATGATATACATGGGCTCCAGCATCTTGAGGGAACAAATGACTATCATAGCATTGCATCTCCTTACTTTGCTCCACTACCTTTTGTATCAGATCTTTAGGTTAAATTTTCCGAGTATGGCTCCTTAAGTAAACCAATTACTTCGATTTGGGCACTTGAACAACAATTCAAGTGACTTATGCCTCTTTGTGCTTAAATAAAATATAATACAATTTCTGAATTATTTCTCTTTTCTTTTTCTTTTTCTTTTCTTTTAAAAAGATTTATTTTAGCTAGTTCTGTTTTACATGATAAAGATGTACTTGGTGGACGTATTAATCAATATGTTGATGTCACTGAATTTACAATACATCGTTTACGTTTAGAATATATTCATGAAAATTTAATCAATAATAATAATTTATTAAAAAATTCTAATGAAAATTATTTAATCAATATTAACCAATCAATCAATAATCATTATCAATTACCAATACGTTTAATTAAAATAGGTAATCATTATAATCAGAAATTAACCAATCAATTATCTTCTAAATTATCCTCATCATTATCATCATTCAATTCGAATCAATTTATTAAACCATTACGTGTATGGATTATTGGACAATATAATGGTAATGTTAAATTATATTTATCACCAATTAATAGAAATTTATTAAATACATTTATACCGCCAGGTTTAATAAAACAATTAAAAGATCATACATCAATACAATTACATAATGATAATCAATCATTATTATTAAAAAATGATGAACAATTTAAAGAGCCAAGTATAACTGTTCATGTTACAGATGAAACAAGTATATGGCCCGTTGGATTATCTGCACAATTAGTAACAGGTTAGTTTATAGAATCTGTTTTGTTTGTTTGTATTTATTATCTTACGACGAGATATAAAATTAGATGGTGGTTGGAGGTAGTCGACAGGAAACCCTGGATCCGGGTTTCGTGCTACTTGGCACTCGTCAGCAAGGTGTACTTGTAATCTTGAGGGAACTGGTGCTCCCTGACGGATTCGATTCCGTGTCACCCAGCTTCACAGTCAGAGACGTTACCACTGAACTATCCAGGCCGCGACCGACCTCCTATAGGACTGAGATGTAATCACAATTGATTGATCACTGGGTGGTGGTCAATGTCATGTACGTTAGGTCCTTCTCAATGCAGATCGGATCTTATCGATCAAGTTGTAATGTAACCATCAGTCTAAGTGATTTGATCTACACTAAGAAGGATCTGACATACATCATATTGATCACCATCCAGCGATCAATCAATTGTGATTAAACCTCAGTCCCACAGGAGATCAGTCGCGGCCCGGATAGCCCAGTGGTAATGTCTCTGACTGTGAAGCTATGTGACACGGAATCGAATCCGTCAGGGAGCACCAGTTCCCTCAAGAATACAAGCACACTCTGCTGACGAATGCCAAGTAGCACGAAATCCGGATCCAGGGTTTCCTGTTCACTACCTCCAACCACCAACTAATTTCAACATAGTGCATGCAGTGTTGAGCCACCTGGACTGGTGGCCAAACTGCAACATGGTCGATAGCATTCGATCTGCACTAGGAAGGACTTGACATACATGGCATTGATCACCGACCACCCAGTGATCAATCAGTTGTGATTACGAGATATAAAAAAATTGGAGAATATTTTTAGATTCATTGTAATGTTTGTATTATGTTTTCATAGTTGACATTATAAAATGATCTTAGATAGATTATTACCGAGAAGATGAGAGTAATGTATTATTTCCTTATGCTCGATTAATCAACTCATGTGATATGCCAGTTAACTAGAGATACCAATTTATACGATCAGAATAATGACATCTAAATCGACACGAATACCCTAGAGTTCTTATTGGTTCACTGAGAGTAATATCGGTGAGATTACAATTTATGGACAAACCAATCCAATTCGGGATAACAAGTCTTGAATTTTTGCGAGAAATTCATTCACCAAATTAGTTAAATAGAGTTTTAGCGTTATAGCTGATGTCAGTTCGTGATGAGAATCTCAAATCTAATTCTTAACCTTAATCATCAACCGTAAACCATAATTCTAATTCATCAATCAGGTTTATAAGCATCATTCGGTTCTGGTTATTAGGTGAACACTCTCAAAGTCAGTCTAGCGTCGCCTAAATGTCGTTCATAAATTATAGTCTCACTGTAATATCTTCTCTTCAAACCCAGCCACTTTAGTCCGGAATGTCAATATCAGCCTCCGCAATACAAATCATATACTTTAGACATACTGGGTTTATATATAAATAAACCAGACAGCATCAAATTATGAATAGAAAATAACAATTATGCAAGATGAAGCCAAAACGTGACTGTTACTAATAAATTAGGAATATTTCAAGAATAGTGAATTATATGATAACAGTCAACAGGTTAAATAAAAGCTTATAATGAAAGGAATATGAATATTTATATAATATAGTCACTTAATAGTTAAACAATAAGAATATACACACAATATTAGTTCATAAATAATTCCTAATGGTTATTATTTATTTATTCTCGTTCGGATATAAGACACCGGATAACGATTTCATCCCATTAAGGGTGGGAATCCTCAGCGGTTTGTATCTGAGAAATCTCACTCGAGGATCAGACCCAGGATCTCTGTTCTCTTGCGTGAACGCTCAGTTTCTGGATCACTGTGAGGGCATCCAACGACGCATATATATATATATATATATATATATATATATATATACCATCGAAGTGAAAAGAAAATCCAACATAGGGCCTCCTCGCGGAGCTATTGGGTAGTAGGGTCAATTTTGTTAGCTATCTTAGACAGTCGACAGAGATCGGACTAATCCATCACTCAGCTGTAAACCAGATTAAACGGTTTCTATTCTCGAGGCTCTCTAAAAGTCTTTTGGGGCTACCTGATATGTATGATTATGTACATGAATTACATCAGTCTGGACTAGTGTGGTTTGTTCATGTAGGTATATTCTAGGGGTACACTCGTGAGCTAGCACAAAAACGTAGGCTGAAATATTTCTGTCTTTCAGATCGAGGATATAATGAAAATATATGGCAGCAAAAAATTCAGATAGGTGATCATCAAGCTTCCTTGAAAAAGTGCTTATGCTCAATTGTATATCATGAAGTGCAGAGGCGAAAGCCATCGTAACAGTGATATGCATGTAATGCGTTGTATCAAATACGTTCTCAGGCAGCAGTGACCATCTACCCTTACAGCTGGATGAATATATCAGTATGTGTGCTACATATTGCATGAATGAAAACTCGTGTGTTTCTGGTGTGGATGTAATGTATATTTACCATCAGGTTAATTATACCTCTATGTATACCAAAGGATGAACAGGTGAGAACTTTTGGGTTACCGATATGCATGTAGACCAAACATGCTCAGGGTATGAAGCCCGCTCACCGAGACCTGGAAGTAACAATTTCCATCTAAATTACATCCACATGGTGGGTTTTTGAGCGATGAGGAATAGAAACGATTTCTAGAAAACCCAATCAACTTCACCGGACAACGTTTGAGTTACGAGTTACGAGTGAAATTGATTGTAAGTAATTAGTTAAAATGAGTTTAGAAAACATTAAATAATCAGAAGATTGAAAAATTTTGCATAACATAACAGTAACTAAACAGAAGATTAAATGTAAATTATGTGGCTGTACGAAAATGTTTCATATACAAATATAAAGTTAATATTTGTTATTCCATTGTCTCCATTGGGAGTAACAGGCCTAAGTGAGTAAGCTAGTAATTGGTATTCCTATTGCTTTATCTCTATATTTTAAAGATGAATTCTAAAAGTATAGGTCAAATTCGTTGAAATTTATTAAGCAAACTTGAAAGCTAAATTTGTATTGATGATGTAATTAGTATCGACTAAATGATTAAATCAAATCAAGCTTATTATTGATTTGGTTAATTATTCGATTAACCATAAGGATTAATGTTCAGAGATACGATGGTGTATTTGTTTTGTTACGCTTTCATTCTTTCGTGTTAATTAAGTGTGCACAGATCTCAATGTTTTTTTTGTTTTAAGTATGAATTTTCAATGTAATAGTAATTTCAGTAGTTAAGATCATGAGCCAATTGAAGTTAGACGACCACGGAAAACTTGGAAGTACTAGACGGCCGTTTCGTCCTATTATGGAACTCATCAGCAGTCCGCATCCACGACCCCGCCTGGCGGGATTCAAACTCAGGACCTATCGTTCTCACGCGAGGCAGGATCCTAAATACACACAGCTGAGGAGTCCCAAAGTATGGCGAAACGGTCATCCAGTGCTTCCGGGTTTTCAATAGTGGTCCAGCTTCAATTAACTCATGATCTCAACTCTTGAAATTACTACAATCTCCACAAAACCCCTTTTTGATACTAATAGTAATTTACTTATATATAAGGTAAAAAATGTATAATATATTCCATTGACTCATATTATTGAAATCATAACTAGAATGTATCTGTATAGTTCATTATGAATTTTGACTAGTTGTATATTCTTCCGTTAATTTATTTTATCTATTGAAGTGTTCTCGTTATATGAAATATTGAGTAAATGAACAATATGCATCGTTTTTTCCCCCAAAAGAATATCAACTATGTAATAATTAGAATATTACTGAACAATGAAAAAATAAATTTTACCTTACTTTAGAACTTCTCAGAGGTATAAAACAATACACCATTGAGTTGACTGCTTCTATGAATCCAGTGTTTGTCTTGCTGTGCTAATGAGGTGTGACAACTTGGACTGATGCATGTATGTGCCTGGTCCTACGTTGTAACTGACTGACTGAATTTATTAATGAAATAGCTAAACTCTCACAATTATTATCCGTAAGTTCTTGTTTCGCTCATTAAACCAATCCATTATTTAAATATTTTCATTAAAATTTAGTGATAGATGCCATCACTGGTTTGTATAAATCTATCAATAAAACACCGCCTATAGAAATTGAAGTTAATTTTGGTCCATTTACGAATGTCTGTTTTATAGTAGAATTATCAGAAGACCTAAGATAATAATGTCAGGTCTATTATTCAGTTTGTATTTCGATTTTGGACACCTATTGTATACGGGTAAATACTTAGTGTTATGTCTTCTTAAGTATTCTTTATAATCAACAGAACACTACATGGAAAGCTGTGTTATTCTAACTATTTACTCCTGAATATTGAGTATTTAAGATGATTCCAGGGACATTTACTTTCGTACTTACCAACGGTATATGTATACTTATACAAAAAACATACTAATTAAAAAAAACCAGACAACAAATATCTTTCAAAATGTTCTATTTTTATTATACTTACTTACGCCTGTTACTCCTCTTGAGGGAGCATAGGCCGCTCACCAGCATTCGCCATCCAACCCTGTCCTAGGCATTTCTTTTCAGCTCTTTCCAGTTGTTATTCATCCTTTTCATATCTGATTCTGTTTCCCGACGTAATATGTTCTTTGGCCTTCCTCTTTTCCCCTTCCCTTCAGGATTCCAAGTTAGTTATTATAAGTAGCATAAATTAAACATAGAATTGAAGTGTAACAGCGTGAATTTCATTGTGTTTAATCATTTGTCATTGGTAAGATATATTCATTATTGAAATGACTAAATAGATTTTTTGAATAAAATCTACCAATAAGTTTGTTACCACTTAAAAATTCATCAGTTCACATATATATTGTGACAACAGAGAGGATGTAAAATATGATCATTTATGAAAACTTTATTAAACATATCAATGGAATTCTTATGAACAAGAAGTATCAATTTACTAATTACTTATTCATTCATTCGTTTATTCTCTTTAATATATATAGATGTTTTTATTGTGTAAGAATGCATTCTTTTAACTACTTACGTAAACCATATTACTGTTGTAATACCACTGAGTAGGCATCTAACGATGTTAATGTCCAACTTCAATCAATCCAGTTCAATGGTTTGAAGGTTCAATGTTCACGCGAGACTATAAGTCCTGATTACGATTCCTGTGTGCGGATTCTTGGATGCACACTGTCAAGCAGTACCATACTAAGATGAAACAGTCGTCTAGTGCTTCCAAGTTTTCAATGATAATCTATTTTAGATTGACTCGTGAATTCACCGGATAAAAAAATACTAAAATAGATTTCGTATATAAAATCTATTTACTAATACATGAATTATCCTTTTTCTTTTTTAATAGATTTCTCTATCTCTGTTAGTCATTCATCTGGTATGGATGATACACATCAAAGAACAAGTTCAACGTTATCATCTTCAAATAGTAATAATAACAATAATAATAATATTGATAATAATAATAATAATAATGATAATTTATTCTTATCATCATCTACAGAACGTATGCCAATTCTATCTGGCGTTTATTCACTTAAAGTTGAATTAAAAGGTAGTAAATTAACTCATAGTGGATCAATTAATTCAGAATTTAATCAACCAAATATAAATACACATAGAAAAATGTCAATATTATCTAATAATAATAATAATGATAATTATCATTTTAATAATAAAACAAATCAATTAAATGCAATTACAATGGGTAATCCTATTGGATTTCTTATTGTATGGATACATTTATCTGATGGTTCATCTATTTTATGGAATCGAATGACTGAGGTATGTAATTTACATAAATAGTACAATTAATTATTGTGCTAGTAACTTTTTTCTTCTTCTTAAAAGTACTTAACGGAAGTGTACTACAAAGTAATAAATGTCTGAGCACTGGAAAACCATTAGACCGTTTCAAATTTGCCGCCGTTCTGTTTCAACGACCTTGAATGGCCTCATAAGAGGAGGTTATTCCGTATTTCAAATACTGTGGGTTTGTTGGGTGTCCGTTGAGTTGCACGAATGTCAGGTGTTCCCATATTTAAGTGGTCTTTTGCTTCAGCAAAACTACGAAATCATTGCGAAGAACATTGATTTGACTCTCTCTGTCTTGTAGTGCACACGTTGGATCGATTTTTGCTTCGTAAGTTCCCAATCTCCCCATTTTGGGGATAATTTTGGTTGGAGGCGTCTTGTTCTGTTTGCCTGGAAGCAAAACGTATTGTGAACAGATGTAACCTGAATAGTGGATAAATTGGGACATGCCGTTATCTTTGCCGTCATGTGCTTCCGGCATATAAAAGAAGACGAACTCCTCCAGGCAAGCTCGATCAATTACGAAACATAAACTGTATAGTTCATCATGATGAATTTCACTTGCATGAGTTTGCATTGTTACAAATAACCATATTAGGCTGACTAAACATTTACCCAGGTTGTAAACAACAAATACGTCAAATTACTAATTAACTAAAATAAAAGTTATGTAACAAGCACAAGCATTACGAAATTTGTCGTGTGACGGAAAAAATGCTGTTATTAGCTGATAAATAACGATATCTCAAAATCCTCGACAATCTGTAACCTGTGCACGAAAACTCATCACTTAACGTCTAGACCTTTCCAAATATCTGTTATCTCGACATTTAATATACTACTCTCTATACAATTAGTCAATATGACCATTTGCATATAGAGAAGACGATTGATAAATTACTTCTAAAAACTATTTGTTTCAAAGAGAACTGTTACTTTGAGTAGCATAAGACAATGAGATTCCAAAACGAAATCGGTTTAATGATTTAAAAATTAATTTATAAACAATACCCTTGATGTCATCTTCCTGACCATGAAAAGCGATGCTTCATAATGATCTATGTTCTGTGGTACTTAATAAATATGGAGTATATTTTTTGCAGATAAAACTCTAATGTAAAATATAAGTGATTTATTTCTATTCATTAAACATCAAAGCTTTCTATTAAAGATTCAGAAAATTATAATTATTATCTAACCATAAAACAAGACGGGTATTTGAATTATGCTAAAAATAAATTCACTAATTTTGGGTAATCAAACTTTGTTGATTAGTAACAATTTTTAGCAAGTTAGCGAGTTAGTTTTCTGCGGGATAGGGTCTTTAAACTTATGCCTAACGCTCCTTCTTTCTTTACCCGGACTAGAGACCGGCAATAATCCCAGAAGAGCTGCAGGTGGAGTTAAAGTTCTATTTGTCAATTCATTTGAATAATTAAAATCAACTTACTTACTTACTTACGCCTGTTACTACCAATGGAGCATAGGTCGCCGACCAACATTCTCCAACCCACTCTATCCTCCGCCTTCTTTTCTAATTCCATCCAATTTTTGTTCATTTTTCCCATGTCTATCACAATTTTTCGGCGTAATGTGTTCTTTGGTCTTCCACTTCTCTTTTCGCCTTGAGGATTCCATGTGAGGGCTTGTCTTGTGACACACTTGGGTGCTTTCCTCAATCTGTGTTCTATCCACTTCCAGTGCTTCTTCCTGATTTCTTCCTTCACTGGAATCTGGTTTGTTCTCTCCCATAGTAGGTTGTTGTTAATAATGTCTGGCCAACGGATCCTAAGTACTTTGCGTAGACAACTGTTAATAAACACTTGTATCTTCTGGATGATGACTTTCGTAGTTTTCCATGTTTCTGCTCCATACAGTAGAACCGTCTTGACATTTGTATTGAAAATCCTGACCTTGGTGTTGGTTGACAGTTGCTTTGAGTTCCAGGTTTTCTTCAGTTGTAAATATGCCACTTTTGCTTTACCGATCGACGCTTTCACATCTGCATCAGACCCATCATGTTCATCAATGATGCTGCGCATATATGTAAAGGTTTTCACATCTTCGAAATCTTGTCCGTCACTTGTAACTGGATTGGTGAAAGATGTGTTGTATCGGAGGATCTTTCTTTTCCCTTTGTGTATATTGAGACCTACTGCTGCTGAGGCTGCGTTTTTTTAGCGAGTTAGTTTTCTACGGGATGGGGACGCTAACCCCATGCCCGACCCTCCTCCTTTATCCGGGCTTGGGACCGGCAGTAGCCCCCGGAGGGACTTCAGGCGGAGTTCGTGATGATGAATTTAAAATCAAAGCATAATTTATATGATATCTGGTTCCCTAGACTTGTGTTAACATGGCAACTTGATCAAGACATTTTCCATGAATACTGCTCTCAATAAAAAATTTTTATTTTAGTTTTCGGTCAGTCTTAATTTTGCATAACTTCCTTTCATTTCTATTTTGTAGTTTTGTTGTATTGTATAAGTTATACAAAGCCCAGTTGTCTGTTCCAGAAATATAACAGATGATTACAATGAAACTATCAAGTGACATACTTCGTTAGATAAAACAACTGATTAGCATTTAATGAAAGATAGATGTATCAGATTAAAACAAAAGACATAACAAATAATAGCACCGGATAAAATAACTCTTTTGAGTTATATGATTTCTCAAACACAGGAACTGAAATAAAACATGTTACTATAATATGATATGCAAAATATACAGTCATTAGTCATTATTTATGTTATCCATTTTAACAGATAATAAGCAATGTATATAATGATGTTTTATGCTTGAATGAAAAGTTTACATCTTTCACATAGACGCCTTCTAGTCATAATGCTTAAAATTATGTTATTAAGATAATTATATTCAGTCTTATTGTCATATAAAGCTATTATAAGTAGTCTATTTAAATTAGTATTACGACTAATAAACTAAAGCATATCCAAAGGATTTCTACAAATAAACTAGTAGCTTCTTTCAAGATGTTCAAGAATTTCAAGAAAGAGGTAGTAGCTGGTGGAGTTCAGACATATTAAAAGTGACAATGTTTTCACCATTGGTTTGGTTAAAACTGGGCTTGGACTAAAAGAAGTCAGCCCATTAGTCTAAACGGTTAAGCATTCACAGCTGAAAATCCTGGGTTTTTACATGACATTGTCTTGAATGTATACTGCCAAGAAGTGCCATACTAGAATGAAAAAATTATCTTGTACTACTTGATCCTCAGTTATACTCTTAATCAAATCAGTCTCTAACAAATGTTACCATATCAAAAACAAATCAATCAGCTCATACACCACATACTACTTGAAATTTTTAAAAAGTTAAATAAATGAATAAAATCACACAGAGAGATTTTGTAGATATTATGGTAATTTAATAATTGAATTCATGAATCGATTTAAACTAGAGCATCATGAGAAACCTGGAAGCACTGGATTGCCGTTTTGTCCTAATATGGGACTCTTCAACAGTGCTCATCCAAGATTTCAAAACCTATCGGTTAAACAATTTTGTTTATATAATTTCAACAGTTGAGATCATGATTCGACCGGGTCAGTTGTGAGGTAGTAACACACTGATGACAATGGTGGATGTGTCGCTCAATTTCGTGGATTAGTTGAACTTAAACATTAACACCATTGGATGCCGACCAGTTCAGTGGTGTAGTTGGTTAAGCGCCTGGCGCGAGACTGATAGGTCCTAGGTTCAAATCTCTCAAGGCCAGGTCGTGGATGCGCACTGCAGAGTCCCACAATAGAATAAAACGGCCGTTCAGTGGTTCCAGGTTTTCCATGGTGGTCTAGCTTCAATCGACTCATGATCTCAACTGTTGAAATTACTACAATCTCCACAAAACCCCTTCTAATACATATTTTCAATTTAACAACTTAATCATCATCATCACCAACAGCAACAGCAACTACAACATTCATGAATACAATTGACAGAAAAACTAATTTTTATCATCGAAATTTTTACAACAAAAAATTTCTTTCAATGTTCTGACTTCTTTTTTTTTCTATATCAAAATTGGTTTCAATTTAATTAAGTCTACGATCAATAATAAACGGATTGATCAACCAATCAAATGATGACTGATAGATAAAAAGGAGGAAAAAACGAATTTACCATTTATTTTTGATGAAAGAAATTGTATATAAGAATTTATTGAAATGATAGAAATAATTATTTACTTGTATCTTCCTATCGTTATTTAGGACTGAAATTGATCAGTCTCTTGTTAGCATATGCACGTCCTGTACGGACTGCTTCGATATAGCTTTATAAGGATAAATGGATAGTGGCTAGTAAGTGGAATCCAATTTGACGTATTTCGTCCTATTTGGGATTTGTTAGCTGGATGTATCTGCATCTTAGAGTTGATGTTCACTCCGGGACTCGAACCTAGTACCGTCCGATTCAAAACGCCATTGCGTTATCCACATAGCTACTGAGTCCTGGGTTCGAATCCAGGAGTGAGCATCAGCTCTGAGATCCAGGTATATATATATATATATATATATATATATATATTCGAAGAATCAATGATCGATATGTTTTTCTTTGTAGTCAGTTAGTAAGATATTTTGTTTGTTTTAATATTCCACAGATTGAAATCATGAGTTAATTGAAGCTAAACCACCATGAAAAACCTGGAAGCACTGGACGGCCATTTCGTTACCAGTGGAGTTCAACCAGGTCTGTTGTGAGATATCAGGTCACTGAAGACAATGATATACGGTGGCACAACTTCGTGGACTGGTTGAAGTTAGACATTAACACCGCTGGATGCCGGTTCAGTGGTCTAGTTGGTTAAGCGCTTGGCGCGAGACTGATAAGTCTAGGGTTTGGATCTCGCGAGGTGCGGGATCGTGGTTGCGCACTGCTATGGAGTCTCATACTAGGACGAGACGGCCGTCCAGTGCTCCCAGGTTTTCCATGTTGGTCTAGCTTCAAATAACTCATAATTTCAATCTGTGAAATTTTTAAAATCTGCACAAACCCCTTCTGTTCTAATATTCACAAAATTGATATAATTTACTATTTAATATCAGTTGAACTCGTACTCAGGGAAAGAATTAAAATTTTAAATAAAAGGATTGTAGAAAAAAAGTGAATGAAAAACGAGCATTAATAAATTTGTCATAATTTTTTTCGGTTGAGTTTAATTTGTGTAAATTTGTTATAATGAAATATTGTAATCTATCAAATAACAACAACAAAAAAACCCAAACATTACTCATTTATAAAAAGAAAAAACAAACAGAGTTTGACATAAACGTATCCACCAGTTTAAGTTTGTCGTAGTCGGTATTCAATATTATCCTTAAACTTCGTATACAGTTCGTCCTGTTAATCGTCACTAGATAACTCTCTAATGGTGTATTATTCAGAAGGCGAGTATAAAGTGTTGAGTAAGTTTATTATTGCATCATGCATAGATAACCAAAACTTACAGGTACGCTAAACAATCATGAAAGAGTAGTGCCAAAAAGCAAGTAGACAAAGGAAATAAATGAATCATTGAATAAATTAAGCGACTAATAATAAGGCTAGTAGAGTGAATATATACGTAAGCAGTAAGCAATGCTCAAGCATACATACAAGTGCAACAATAGTAGAGCTACAATGGTATGTTGTTATTGTACGAATGATTTTATCCTTTAAATAAGTTAACAAAAGAGCTTAAATAAATTAAATGTGAATAAACTCAATTGCACATGAGTTGCTACTTACATTATTATAGAGAATATACTGTACAGTAGTCCTATTCATAATACTCTCTGATTATAATACATGATTTGTGAGTATTGTGGAATCATTGAGTGAGAAATCTCGTGTTTAACGAGATGTTTTAATGAGGATAGTAAATTGAATGATCAGTCTATTAAGGTAAATAGGTTTTGTTTTGTTTATGATTAACCACTACCTACTCCAACTTATATTCTTGACTTGTATAGAAGTAAGTTGGAAGAAATTTAAGGAGGACTAAACCTAAACGTAGGACCAATCCATTAATGAAAACAACTTAGTTAGCCTCTAAGATAACCAAGATCAATATGTTGATTGGTAATGTTTACTGACATGGCTCAAAATCAATTACAATGAAGCAGACTGATGCATTGTTTGTCATTTATTAGATCCTGAATTTTAATTTTTAACATACATTAGTTACAAATAATATTTGAAATAAGACCCATGTCACTACAATAAATTCTAGATCATTTCACCTAAATTCATCAGTGAGTAATTCAATCCAATAGAAAAGGCATCGGTAACCATTGTATACTGAGATGAGATAAATTCAAACCATTGAGCATGTAGTGATAGACTTGTATAAACGTTTTGTTGTTTATAGTTAAAATAATATGTGAACATTTAAGAAAAAAAGCTAAGTCATACATTTCTCATCACTTCATTTCTTTAGATTTATGAACGACTTTATGGAAAGGATAAGATTCCAATGAGTTTATCAATTAAAAACTGTCGACCTGATTTATTCTGGATTGAAACTAGTTCACCTGGATTAGTAGAAAGAAAACAACGTTCTGTAAAAGGAGTATCTCCAACTTCAACTATTTTTTCATCAGAATCTTCTCAAATTTTATCGAAATCTTCATTTATTCGACAAAATAATAATCAATTTCTTGGATTATCTCGTCGTTCAGTACGTATGAAACCACATTTACTTCGAACTGGTGATCATTCTATATTACGTAATCAACAAACATACAGTAATATGTTACGTAATGGAATCGTAAAGAATATAACATTAATTAATGCAAGTAATTATTGGTCTGGTCCAATAGTATGGTTACTTCACAGAAAAATCAAATTTTCTGGTAAGGATATTCTTTAAATGCAATAAAGTTATTTATATTAAAACAATAATCATGAGTCCTTGATAAGATTGTTTTGAAAAGATTCTTGACTGATCAGCTCAAATTGTTATTCATGTGCATTTATGTAGAGTGTTATTCTTCATCAGTTATTCACTAGTATATCAGCCTTGTTCATACTTTTGATACATTCTTGACCTTTTAAAATTGTGTCTAGGTTAGTTTATGAAGGTGTGTTTGTTCATGAACATTAGTTCAAACATACTGAAAATGATCACAATTGATTGATCACTGGGTGGTGATCAATCTCATGCTTGTCTAGTCCTTATTAGTGCAGATCGAATGCTATCGATCATGTTGCAATGTGGCCACCAGTCTAGGTGACTCAACACTGCGGGCACTATGTAATGAGATTAGATGGTGGTTACAGGTACACCTTGCTGACGAGTGCCAAGTAGCACGAAACCCGGGTCCAGGGTTTCCTGTTGACTACCTCCAACCACCATCTAATCTCAATACATGGTCCCCGCAGTGTCGAGTCACCTAGACTGGTGGCCACATTGCAACATGATCGATAGCATTCGATCTGCACTAATAAGGACTAGACAAGCATGAGATTGATCACCACTCAGTGACCAATCAGTTGTGATTACATCTCAGTCCTACAGGAGGTTAGTCACGGCTCGGATAGCTCAGTGGTAACGTCTCTGACTGTGAAGCTGGGTGACACTGAATCAGATCTGTCAGGGAGCACCAGTTCCCTCAAGATTACAAGTACACCTTGCTGACGAGTGCCAAGTAGCACGAAACCCGGATCCAGGGTTTCCTGTTGACTACCTCCAACCACCATCTAATACTGAAAATGAATTTTTAAACAAAATCTAACCGATAGTCAAGGGAGCTGAACATCATGTATACTAAACTTTAAATCAATATACCTGTCTATATTGTGTAAATATCTTAGTATCTTTTATTTCATACACAAGAACTTATACTGCAGATAAATTGTTTGTCCTGTTCAAAATAACATGTTCTTTGACATAATCAAAGATTGGTAAGTATCCCTTTCATATTACCACCAACTGTGTATACAAATTCACATGTATCTGTCAGAGCAGTTACATTGGTAGAGCAGAAAGGAGAACCTACGTCCGATTCAAAGAACATACTCCGAAGACTGTAAGATCTAATGGATTAGAAACATTCATCAGTGCCATCACAAGACTTCTCCTTAATACAGGACATGTAGTCAATACACTGAAGTCTTTCAAGTTGATTAACAAACAATCAAACTTCAACCTTTTGAAATTTACCGAAGCGATTGCATTCAAATGTCGAAAACCAGATCTATGTATCGAAAAGGAGACAGTAATAAATCTTTCTTTGCCCTGATAATATTAAACCTTTCTGTTTGTTACGTCATTCATTATTTCAACTCTTTCTCAAGTTTAAATCATATCATTATCATTGCTTTCTTCAATTCATAGATGACTGATTTCAGTTTTGTATCTTTCTTTATTACTATTAATCTATTCTCAGTTGCATCATTACATAATCACGTAATTTTTGTTAATCCCATGGATTCTAATCACTATTTGAATGTTCTGTAACTTTCCCTCTCAAACCTTATTTACTTATCTGAAACAAAAACTTGTATGACTTTATTAACTCTGTCGAAATCTTCGCTACATCTTGATACACATATCCATCCATTAATCACCTTCCTATTTAAAAGTATGTCTCTAGTGAACAGAACACGGGTGGGGACAACCGAATGTATTTCGCACAGAATTACAGAGTTACTCGGTAAAATAGAAAAACCATATAGTATGTCGTTAATTTGCACAATATTAATCCATCATATCAAACCGGACTGTTCCTGTTGCAATCATCAATCCATTGTCTCACATTTCAATATTTATGCGTTTCCTTACATTGTGTCCCCGCTCTTCCTTTTTTGATCTGCTCTCATCTTCTGCTGCCAGACATTCGGTTTTTAACTCGCGTCATATACTACTTACATCAATAGAAATAGCACGCACCACATGTCAATATCTGTGATAACTTTGATTTTCAAATATTTTAGGTTGTAAGCAACTGATGTGAACCTAATGGAATTAAATGAATCCATTTATTACTCTGTTTCAATCTTTGTTCTTGTGATCTTTTATTCCATGATGGGATATTAATTATTAATTTCATGGAAAAACTGTTACAATCAAATCAATTGATTTTTATCATGTTTATTTCTAAGTAAACTATAAATGCCAAACAGTATTATCACATTTACAGAATAGATGGAATGCAATTAGCAATGAAATTCATGAGAGATTTTTCGTCCTATTTTAAGACTCATCAGTTGAGTATACGCGTACCACGTATTGATGTTTGTTCTGTGATATGAACCTAGTATCTAATGCTTCAACAATCAAACGGGTTATCCATCAATCTGTTGAGTTTCAGATAGTCCTTAGCTTTTGCAGCGGGTATAACGTTTTTACCATTAGTAATAAGGTTGTAATTATCTTGTTATTCGTATTAGGAAGTGAATTTCGAACGAATTAAAAGAAGGAATATATGTTTTGTAATCGCGAATTATTTTAAAAGTTTATAAAAGTTAACTTTTGATTTGTATTGTAATCACATATGGTAACTTATCAAACCAATAGTCATATATTCCATACGAATTCTTTATATAGATAGATTCAGTTAAGTCTCATACATAAGAACTCTTTTAAGCATTATAAGCAAATATGGGTAGTGGCTAGCAGTAGAATCCAGTTATGACGCGCGTTTCGTCCTACTTGGGACTGGTCAACTGGATGTACCTGCATCTCAGAGTTATTATTCACTCTAAGACTCGAACCCAGTACCGTTTGCTTCTAACGCCATCGCGTTATCCACTTACCTACAGAGTCCTGATAGCCACTTGCTTCTGCAATGGGGTGAAGTTTAAATTCACTTGGTATTGTTTACTTGAATCTTATAATGTTTGCGAATTAAGTCAATATCGAGGCAATACACATAGTATGCATATATGCCAATAAGAGACTGATCCATTGTAGTCCTAAACACATCAATGGAAAGATTTAAGTAAACAATACCAAATGAATTTAATTCTTTCAACGTTTCAAATTTATATTTCTTATGAATATCAATCTTCACAAAACCTAAATTTTGTGCTACTTATCGATTGTCACACATATGTTCTATCATAAGTTATTCAACCCATTTTTTCCTCTTTTAATTAGGTGATATATTAGAAGTTGGGCTAACATCACCAAGTGGAAATCTTCTAGTTCCACATGTTCGTATTCGTGGTGAAATAATAACTCCTAAAAATAGTTTATCTATGAATGAATACTTAGAAAGTAACGATCATTATGAACTGAATTCAAAAACTATACAAGTAAATATAGAATAATTAGATATTTTTTTATTTATTTAAAACTACTGATTTCATACAACTTCAATCTCAATGGTTAAGATAATGAGTCAGTTGAAGTTGGACCACCATGGAAAACCTGGAAGCACTGGATGGCCGTTCCGTCCTATTGTGAGACTCCTCAGCAGTGCGCATCCATGACCTCAATCATTGAATACAGTTATCATTTCAAAAGTACTACTTATATTCATCAATCAGGATATCTATTGATCAACCTTTGATGACATATATATTCAATCTTTGGTCAATGTTTCAATAATAGCTTCAGATTTCAAGCTATTATCTATCTGAATTCATTAGTGTAATGAATAATACGTTTACTTTAGAAGTAATAAGCATTATATAATTTTGAGATAGTGGAGATTTGTAGCTCAGATAGATGATTTTGATGGAGTTTTGTTATTTGAAGTTTGTGCTGATGATGTCATTCAGAAGAAAGATGAAAGCTCCACGACCAAACCATTCAACTCAGAGAATAAAACTCCATCAAAAAGCATCATATGCTAGTTTCAGCATGAGCATAAATGCTGAGTTATAGACAAATCTAGTTAATAAGTTTCAAATAAGACACAATGGATATTTTATATTACACTATCGGATACAATCAAAATATACACCGTAAACTTGTTACTTAAACAGTGTAATATTATGTTTTACAAAGGATCTAACATTTGATATAATAAAGCACCATATGGTTTCTTGGCAAATACTTACTAACTTACTTATGACTGTTACTCCCAATGGAACGTAGGCTGACGACCAACATTCTCCAACCCACACTCTTCTGGGCCTTCCTTCCAGTTCTATCCAATTTTTGTTCATTCTTCTCATGTCTGTCTTCATTTCTCAGCGTAATTTGTTCTTTGGTCTTCCTCTCCCCGTTTGGCCTTGGGGATTCCATGTGAGGACTTGTCTTGTGACACACTTGGGTGCTTTCCTCAATGTGTGTCCTATCCACTTTCAGCGCTTCTTACTGATTTCTTCCTTCACTGGAATCTGGTTTGTTCTCTCCCATAGTAGGTTGTTGTTAATAATGTCTGGCCAACGGATCCTAAGTACTTTGCGTAGACAACTGTTAATAAACACTTGTATCTTCTGGATGATGACTTTCGTAGTTTTCCATGTTTCTGCTCCATACAGTAGAACTGTCTTGACATTTGTATTGAAAATCCTGACTTTGGTGTTGGTTGACAGTTGCTTTGAGTTCCAGGTTTTCTTCAGTTGTAAATATGCTACTCTTGCTTTACCGATCGGCGCTTTCACATCTGCATCAGACCCATCATGTTCATCAATGATGCTGCCTAAATATGTAAAGGTTTTCACATCTTCGAAATCTTTTCCGTCAAATGTGACTCTACTGGTGCCATTTTATGTTGCATCGGAGAATCTTGCTTTTCCATTTGTGTATGTTTAGACCTACTGCTACTGAGACTTTCTTGGCAAATAACTCATGTACATTTAAGAGATAAGTGCTAACAATCATTTAAAACGGAATGGGAATTTATTGACATTTTCGAGTTTTCATATTTAATATTTAATCACAGAATATCATTATTATTATTGTATGTTGTTAATATATTCCTGTTTTATTGATGTTTGCTGTTAGTGACTTCAACATTGTTGGTGGGAATTACATTTAACTCGGTGTAGAATTGCAGCACTACCTTTAAAGAAATCTATTTAAAATTATTAAACGGTTATAAATTCTTATATTAATTGATGATATAATCAATCTGTTTAGTACTAAGTGTAACTTGAATAGAGTTTGTTAGTGTAGCACAGTCTATCGTTGTTCAAATCATTATCATAAGACTATACTTCCGTATGACTTGGAGATTAATTTTATCAACCCAAATGAAAATCTAAGCTCATCGATCTACTAATTCACATGAGAGACTCCAATACGAAAACAGTTATCCGTTTGAGTTAAAAGTCTTCTATATTAATTTAAAACACTTTGTTTATGAATTAAAGTCAACTGATGAATCCTTATAAAACCGTAAGTTAAATTATAGACACTGAAATGTTTTATTATATCTAAATAGTATGTTTGTTTTATATCTAACAGGAAAGTAAGACCAATCAAGGCAATATACATGGTTCTATGGCATTTAAAGATGCTCCTGGATTTCAAAAACTGGATTATTATCATCCAATGTATTCATCATCATCATCATCATCAGCAGCAGCAGCATTATCATCATCATCTTCGGATAAAATCTCTAATTCACAAAACCCTCAGCTATCTAATACTGTTTCTATAAATTCTGATGATATTAATGTAGACGATAGATTGTCTATTTTATCTGATGTTGGTGGTGGAAATACTAATCATGTAGAAAATAAAGAATTAATACAAGACAGTAAAAATAAACCATCCATTAATCCCAGGAGTGGTAGTCGTAACAGTAACAGTGGTTACAATGGTATTAATGGAAATAATGACAGGGCTAACGATGCAAAAACTAGTTCAAGACCCGCATTAGAAATGAGTATGTATATTTTACTTGGTCTATTTGCTGTAGTTGGACTTGTATTTGCTGTCAATTGTGGAGTTGTTGTTGTACGTTATCGTTGGGAGAAGATGAATATGGATAATACTGACGGTATTGACACTGCTACTCGTAATGGCAGCTGTAGTATTTCTAGTGGTTGTGTTAGAGGAAAATATAATAAATCACTTAATGATGATAACAATCACTCTCAATCTTTAACATTTACTGACCCAGTATCCAATAATAATGAGGTGACAGATCATAATCAATTAATATCGGCTATTTCTACTTCACCAAAGTATAATTGGAAAAACCATCCAAAAAGTGATGCTGATAATCATGACAAACTATTGCCAAATAATATTAATAGTCATAACAATAATAAAGAACGGAAACGCACTAAACGATCTGCTTCATCAGTGTTTGGCAGTCGTCAAAAACACAAGGTGAGCTATAGTCAGAGTTGAACAGTTTTGACCTCATATTTCAAGTGTTATCAATTACTTTTTTATCAGTGGCCGATGACGTTGTCCAAGTCGTTTAGACATTGAGCAAAAATCATATCCAATTAGATTTCGTGAGGTTCAGTTAAGAAATGATTGATATGATAGGCTTATTTTTAATTTGGTGTGTTTTATCACCGATACCAAATCCAAGCTGACTATAGTTTCAAATATAAACCACTGAATACTATCTTATATAATGGTTCTAAATGTAATAACCTTCTCTCTTTATCAGACCTGTACGTTATCACTGATTAGGTGAATGACCACTGAACATGATCTGATCTCATATAATAACAATGTGAACTATTTTGTGTCCGAGTGTAATTTAACTACAAGACTGCAACAAAACGCTATTCTATTGATATTACTTTGATAAGTATTTAAAAGCTTAGAAATGCTTCCGAACTATATTGATGTATTTATGACAAATGATTTTATATTTGGATCGAATTGGATTTTCGTCATTGAAAATCAAAAAGCATTGAACAGTTGTTTCATCTTAGTATATTCACAGTTGGATTCACGAGTCTATCTAAGCTAGACCGTATTTGAAAATCTCGATGCAGTGGATGACTGTTTCGTCCTAGTATTGAACTCGTCAGCAGTGCACATCCACGATTCCGCAGACAGAACTCCAACCCAGAATCTTAGATCTCTTACGCGAACACTTGAGCTCAAGACTACTGAGCCGGCATTCAACAATGTTATTGTCTCACTTCAATCGATCCAATATCTTGCGCAACCCTTCACCCATTGCCTGAGATGTATAAATGTCTCTCACTCGATGCGGATTGGACTCCACTGGTCACGTCTTCTCACTAGAACTCTAAAAACTCAATCTTGAAGCTAGCCACTAGTGAAAACGTGGCTATTATCACAATGGGGATTTGTGGAGATTGTTGAATCTTATTAAAATCCTAATTAGATTTAAAGTTAGACCTATGAAAATCTGGACGGCCATCTAGTGCGTCCAGGTTTTCAATGACGGTCTAGCTTTGATCAACTTGTGAATTCAACTGTGAAAGTACTTTAATTTCCACAAATCCTCATACTGATCATCTTAGTGTAATCATTTTCAGTAGTTTCAGTGAGACATCATAGTCAATGCGATTCATTCATATCGGTTGTAAGGTAGTTGGACATTCGCAATGTTAATTGATCCCAAGATATTTAGCGGCTGCCTAAAAGTAACAATTATACCATAAAATCTGATGTTCGGATAAATGTCAAGTGATATGAGAAGTATGTACTGTTCGAAAATATCATACTAATCTGAAATCTATACCCGATAGTAACAACTGATTGATCACTGAATAACAACCAATGTCATTCTTATCTAATCCTTTTAAAGTGTTAATCGAATTTCATCGATCAGTTTTCAATGTGGTCATTGGTCTACGTAACTTGATATCGTGTTCAAAATTTTAAGATGCTAGGTGGTTGAAGGCTGTTAAGAGTAGTCCTGGACCTAAGCTTCGTGCTTATTTGTATCCAACAGCAAAGTGTACTAGTAATTTTGGGGAAACCAATGGTTCCTGGAGGATTCCAGTCAGAGGTACATGAACTCACAGACTGCGATGCTACTTTTAGACCTTTAGAGCCTCAACCGAATAGCTCAGTGGTAACATCGCGGACTTTGAAACTGCGTAACACGAGTTCCTCAAGATTACAGGTATATCGTTAATAAATTCAATCTTGTAATGAGAATATTTCCTTTGCCTAAATGTCTTAGATTTTTCCATAACTCATTTCTACTATTTGGATTATTTGCAGCCATTGTTACATCGTGATTCAAGTTGGGTATGGGTTGGTCGTCAACATGTTATTAGTGAACAAAATGAAACTGATAAATTAGACGAAAACTCAAATCCTCATCACCATCACCATAGTCAGCTCATTGGTTATAATTCGGAATTAACTAATTTTAACATAACAGCACCAACTTCTACTACTACTAATATTATTAATAATGGTAGTAGCATTGGTGTACCAAAAATAGATGCCAGTTTATCTCATTCACATAAACGTCCAGTGCAATTTAATGGGATGAAGAAAAATTCTACAACTGCTGTATTATCAGTTGGTGAAGCTGATTTGTTATTATTACAGTCACCATATCGTGAAAGTGTATGGCAAGATACTTTACGTTCGGACACTATAGAATCAGATTCACGTTTCTTATATGTAACACGTGATAATCTTACACAACAATTTGGATATACAGAAGAAACACAACCTAATTCATTTTTGTATAACCGATTGTCTATACCTGCCAGTAATGCACCTAAGAATGAGTGTCAGACACTTGGTCGTCACTTGAAACGTCATACAACAGCATTTACGCAGCGCAATTATCAGGTATCATGGGTCTTTTGTGATGATTTTTACTAGTTTTTTTATTTATCATTTTCATCGTAATTATAGAAATTCCTACGTAACGCAGTGGTTTTATTGCTATCTATTGAATAGTAATGAAGTATAGTCAAAGGTAACTTTAACTAATATCAAGATACCGTTTATATGATGTTCTGTTTGTAGGCGACCTAAGGATATCTTTATTTAGAAAACTCGAATGTAAAATTTGTTTGGTACAAGCCAACAGAAAGTCAGACTGGTGGTATAAAAACTTATTTTAGATCCTGCCGGAATTCATTTTTTTGCGATTTGAGTGTCTTAGGATATGTATATGCATACTAGTATTCTTTCATAGTTAACCTTATAAAGTCAAATATTGAATACCATATAATTTGATGCGATTCTCCCTCTCGAAATGCAAAATGTTGCTTCAGGATTGAGTTTCATCAGCACCTGAATTAATGATAGGGAGTGAAGTATTTGAGCGTGTCGACCGCTTCACTTAGCTCGGGAGTCTCATCAGCCCTTGTGGTCTGGTGTGTGACGAAATCTTAGCACGGATACAGAAGGCTTGACTAGCTTTTACCAACTTGCGTCATTTATGATGAAAGCGGGATATCCGTCTATCAACCAAAGGACGGGCTGACTGCGCATAATTTGCTTCGTCTTACTTAATGACAGTGAAACATGGCCGGTCAGAGTAGAGGATATTCGTAGGTTACTGGTATTCGATCATAGGTGTCTTCGAAGCATTTCTCATATATCCTGGAACCACTAAGTAAGTAACGCAGTTGTTTGGGAACGGGTACTAGGTAAGGATGGCAAATCAGTTGATGAAGTAGTGAAACTTCGTCAATGGAGATGGCTGAAACACATGTTACGTATGCCCAACGACCAACTGTCTCGACGTGCGATGTTCTGTGGTATAGAAACTGTTTCAAAACTTGAATAACGCAACAAATATATCGTTAACAACTGATAAGAGTTAAACTTGTATGATTGGAATGAGTTTCTTTAAAGGTGTACATAGTAGGAGTATACTACTAGCATTAAGGTGTAAATTGGAAGATAGGTAGGGGCGGCCACACCAAGACATGGCACAAGTCCATGAAGTCACTGACAAGTGGACTGAACTATGTTGATAGGTGTAGACTACCTGGTTGGGGACCGTGAGATGATAGCAACCGATGGTTAGAGACCTTGAATGACATGGCTCAAAATAGTTTGCAATAGTGCAGGTGCATCCACTGTTTGTGTTCTCCCAAATTCTAATCTTCCGAATTCTTCATATCCCCTTTTTTCCTCTTTCCAAATTTACTTCATTGGATTATACTCCTTGAGTAATATCTTCAAACCCTAATATTTTCGAATACTGCTTATACTCTTACCACCTCTATCACTACGGGATTTGAATCTACAACTGCATCTCTGTGCTAATGTGGTATGGAAACTCGAACTTATGTACATACGTACGAAGTTTTACTTTGTTGACTGACTGACTGATTGATATAATTCGATATTACCTGACAGTAAAGTTTGGAACCGTATGTTAATTTTATCAGGGTTTCATTAATGTTTATGTTGTTGTTTCCAAAGTGACCTCGACTCTTTGTTATGCATTAAATAACTGAATAGTAAATTGTTCAACCATTGGTCAGTTTTACATATTGACAGATAATGAACAACCTATTTTTAAATAGGTTTAACAAGAATGATCAAGTTGAAACATTCGTGGTAAAAAGAAACATTTTTTATCTGTCAGTATAAGGTTGTAGATCAAGAGCCAATCTAAGTTAAACAACTACTGAAAACATGGAAGCACTGGATGGTTGTTTTTTACTAGTAGGAAGACACCTACTGAAGATAATCATAAATAGTTGCGTAATATTATAAAGTGGTTGAAGTTAAACTTCTAAACGATTGAAAATAGGCTCATTGGTTGAGAGTTTAAACGTCCACATAACAGACAGAAGGTTCTGGGCTCGAGTCCTAGTTGCGGGGATGTGAATTCATACTGTTGTGGAGCCCTATACTAAGATAAAATGGTCATTCAATGCTTCTAAATTTTCAGTGCTTTCCTAACTTTGATAGGTTTATGATCTTTATAAAATTTATTTATCTAATTTTTATTCATATATATAATTACATTATTATTAGGGTCAAGAATGTAGTATCAGAATAATTAGTAATCCAATGTCAAGTAAGAAGCAACATCATCATGTGCAACAAGAACTAACTCAACAATTCCTTAATCCACAACTTTTCCTATCAGATTATTCTCCAGAAAATATGAAATATATCAATCAACAAAGTAATAATAATAATAATACATTAACAAACTCTGTAATAATTAGTGAATCCTGGTTAAACAACTCAAACCCATTGATGATGTTAAATGGAAGTTCTAGTGCGTCATTACATCGTAAACAAATATCACCAGTTTATTTACATGATGAACGTACTACCGCAGTATTATGTAGTGATCTGTTAAATCACAATGATATTACACTATCAACTATGAATAAATCGAAAAACATTACAACTATAAAAAATTCACCTGTGATCTCATCACCAACTAATCGACATCAATCTACTTGTCAAATGTTATCACCTCTACCTATGTGTCTATCACAGGTTTGTAATGATGAATCAAGTTTGACTACATCTTCCCAACATCAACATTATCAGAGTAATGTTAATCAAGATTGGATGATTTCAGGTTACCGTAAACAACCTTTATTAAATACAGATGATATACATCATAAAGATTTTTTAGAACATAATAATAGTAATAATCAATCTACAATAGACAGACAAGATTGTACAACAATAGAAATGTTAAATGTTTCTTCACCTATATGTCCATTGAACTCTCCATGGCAAATAAGAAAAACATTAGAGAAATCTTTGAAACGGAATCAATCCGATTGTTGTTCAACTAATCAACAATGTGAATTACACAGTCCATTAATAGATCATACCAATATCCATGAAAATCAGTTACAACTTAATGAAGTATTAGAATTAAATGAAACTAGTTCATTTAGTCAAAGTCCACCAAATCCTCCAATAAGAACTACAAGTCGTGGAGCTATTACTTATCATACACTTGGTCATATAACAAGACATAATAATAATAATAATACAAATAATCAACATCCACGTCCACTTAGTTTGCCTCAAGTAAGTTTATATTGTAATAAAAATCAATTCATGTTCATATCAAACTAATAATGAAGTATGGAAGTCTACTGAAACTTTTGAATATTTTTTTTTTCAAACCTACATCTATCGTCATGGATTTTGTTGTTTTAAATTTCCTGTATCTAACTTATTAATTCCGTCTATCATGTGTACTTAGGCGCTTTCAGAAGATCTAATGATTGAGAAACTTGAGAAATACTAAACTAAATGGTTTGTATATATATATTTTCTTCTTATATCCTTTAAAGAAGTGAAAGACGAATTTATGGTTCAAATATATTCGATATAGTTTAAAGATGTCAACATTATACCAAGACTGATTTTAGACGTTTACGGATTAATATGAATGAGAGATAATCTTATTTTGAATAATCACAAGTTACTTCTTCGAAGAACAAGACATTGGATACAATGTTACATATTATGTGTTGAAGGTTCATCACTATAATCAGCCAAGTGGTAGTACCAATGGTTATTAATATCCATCTGAAGTGTGGACCAGTAACTTTATATGATATGAGATCCCAAAACCTTCAGGTCTCTTGATTAGTGTATGATATGATTCAACTACTGACTTTCGATATAAAACACTTAAAGTTTTAAATTCAACCAATAAACTAGATAGAATAACCATCATTTACATTCATCAGTCAGTAAACATTTGACAAAAACACTTTTATCGTTTCTGAAGACAGCTTTCTAGATGAAAGACAAGTTGCTGTAGTCAAACAATAACTGACTGATGATGAATTATGTGAATTGTGTCCAGTAGTGATCTATCATATTTAATAATATTATCTAATACAAAAAAACAAATACTGACAGACTTTATGTTTTATTTGCAGTTAGATTCATCGTGACCAAGGTTTTAATCAATCGTACATTGAATCAATTTAGTTTTGATCTTTTCTTTCTTACTTAAAGATCAAACGAAACGTAACTTATATATTTGTACTTACTATATTTTAGAGGCTAATTTCATGACTGATCTTCGCCCTTTTACTTTGTTATCATAATCTTACAGAAGAATCGTTACACGAAACCATAAATTAATAAAACTTAGAAATGTATAGCATTGTGTACCGACATAATAGTGCAAGAGTTAAGCGTTCATCTCATAACATTTGAGTCTTTGGTTCATTACTTAGTGCTTTCGGTCAGCCAGTCAGGAATAATAGGAGTTGAAGAGAGAGGTTGATTATGAATACAGTGGTCTTGAGTTCTGTTAGAGGTATGCGGACGGTTATCACTTGCCGGTTGCCCACACCGTCGAAGGGTTTTTCCGGAGGTAACTGAGTAGGAAATTGGATTAGAGGAGGTCTTAGTGACCTGAGAGTGTGACCGCAGTGCCCAAGGGACAACTGCTTGAGGCAGATCACATACGACCTTTTTATGAATAATTTTTGTGTTAGCTCCGTACTTGTTGAGACCTTACCGCCGGAGACGGATATCCGTGGGATAAGTCGAGATGTGCATTTTTATGGTCGACCTTTTCTAACCCCACCTCTCCCCGTGGGAAGGCAGCATCGCTGTTATGTTGGTTGTCTGAAGGAAACAGCTTACTGCTGTCACACCTCTGTACAGTCAGCAGTACGACTTCACCTTCGGACCTTGCGTTTGTTACTTTTAGTCTTAACGCTCTTCAACCAACCTGTCTGACGTGGTAGGACATTGAGGAACAGTTGTTCCAGCCAGTATAGCTCGGTTGCTTCATCACGATAGGCAAGCTCGACCACCGCGTCAAGGTAGCAACAACGGTTGGGACTTAGCGCTGTTGCTGCTACGAAACGCTTGTACATAACATTATAGATTTCCATAGTACCTTAAATGATGGTCATCTACCGCGAATAACACATTCAAATTACAGTAATCTCTATAAGACTCATTCACGAATACTTTACATAATTTTCCTTCAGTCATTGTGATTCATTTTTACATTTCAGAGTTTCCATGTAACAAATGAATTGTATTCAGCCTTATGTCAAACTGATTCTTCTAAAGAATGTGTAAAACTTTTAACTGAAAATATTTATAAAAAGCACAAAACTAAACAAAATAACATCGATACTATTAATAACAATAATAATAACACATCAGAAATTTGTCAAGATTGTCTTATCTCTTCATCCTATGATATTTTATCAAAATATTTAAATAAACAACAAAGTCCAAGTGAAGAAAGTTTATGGTGGTATCATCCGGTACATCAGAAACGACGACGTAAACGTAAGCATCAATCTAAAACTCATGTTGAAGATGATAAATCTAACCATCATCATCATCAGCAGCAGCATCAGCATCATCATCATTTTCAACACCATCATTATCATCATCAAAATCATTATGATCAATCAATTACAAAACATCATCAACAATTAGATAATTATATCAGTAATATATCAGAACAATCAAGAGATTTGTCAATCCCCATGATCACGAAATATGATACTACTGAATTCAACAATAATGGACTAACAAATTCTGCATTATATTCAGATAAAGGAATTGATTCACAACAAAATTTATGTAAGTTCTGTTAACTTTGTAGGCATAATCATTATTTAGTGTTGTGTATAATATAAGTTAATAATAGATTTTAATATCCATATGAAAATTAATTTTGG
Organism: Schistosoma guineensis; assembly: GCA_944470375.2. NCBI lineage: Eukaryota > Metazoa > Platyhelminthes > Trematoda > Strigeidida > Schistosomatidae > Schistosoma > Schistosoma guineensis. Next base: position 43,859,899 of record OX103892.1, on the reverse strand, counting down.
TAAGCCAGTAAAAATTATGAGGAAATGAACACCTACTTTGTGTATATTTAGTAAATTTTAAACAAGCGAACTGACTACTAAAAATTAAGGATCAACATCTGTTGATCAGTAAGTAATAATCGATGTCATGTTCATTTTCTACTTGTTGCTGGCTAAATATAATTGATCAAGTTCAATATCAAGTCAATTCCACCAAGAATAACAGATTAGCAACTATGTAGCTGGTTGGAGAGAGTCCAAGTTTTTCAGATAAGCTCACCTCCTTCAAGATTGTAGGTATACTCTGATAGTGAGTGTCAGAAAACTTGAAATTTAGGTCTAGGATTTCCTATTATCTACCTCTTCAAACTATACATAGGATAGTAGATTTTGAACCAAGAAGCTTTTCTTCTTCAGATCATATCATTACCTCTAGAATACTGAATTTTTTTATCATCTTCTCACTAGTGACTGAATTCAGAAGATACTCCTTCAGTTCTAGTGAGAAGTTGTTAACAGTGGAGTTCAACCAGGTCTATTGTGAGATGGGCAATCACTGAAAACAATGGTGTACGGTGGTGCAACTTCGTGGATTGGTTGAAGTTAGACATTAACACTGTTGGATGCCGGCTCAGTGGTCTGGTTGGTTAAGCACCGGGCGCGAGACTGACAGGTCCTGGGTTCGAATCTCACGGCGTGCGGGATCGTGTATGCACACTGCTGAGGAGTCCCATACTAAGACGAAACGGCCGTCCAGTGCTTCTAGGTTATCTATGGTGGTCTAGCTTCAATTGACTCATGATTTTAACCACTGAAACTTGACTCTTAATCAATAATTAATAATCACGAACTAATGAACTCCTACTTCATATCAGATCAATTTAGTTTATCCTGTATAGAATCATTTGATCATTAAATAGACCAGGATAATAGAAATGAATTCAACTTTAATCGTCTTTTTTGTTTGTTTGATATTTTGCCTAATAATTAAACAAGTAAACTTTTTAACATATAAATGAACCTCATTATTAAAGCTTTAATGAATTCAATAGTAACTTAAATCACTTTGAAATGAGTTCATATAAGTTGATTTCTATTATTGAATAATATGTAATTTATTCTTATAAACCTTTAGGATAAAATTTAATACATTTTATACGGAAATAATAAATCTTAATAAAGTATTTGTATTATTGCTAATTACATTCAACATCATTCAATGATTAATCAATGTAAATATCTTACCTATAAATAAGCTTAACTGTTACTTGAATAGCTTTAAAGTATCATACTAATAGTGTAAAACGAAGTGATCCAATTTTCAATTCATTAGCATATATCAGCTTCATCAACATTATAACTACATTTTATTGATTAGTAGATATTTTCCTGTAAACTAACTACTTTCAATCATCTAACATATCATATCACTTATATTGTTAGTATTAATTCCTTCAAATTATTCATTGTATCCTTCTGTGCAGTGAATATATATAAGAAAAATTTTTTTTATTTAAATAAATGTTCTATCGAAATAGCTGAGTGCAAAATGAGTCGTCATACATTCTTTCTATCTTCATTAAAAGAGTAAAATATAGCAATATATTATGTAACAATGTTTACTAATACGGTGGTGCGTGCTACTTATATTAATATAAGTAGTATATGACGCGAGTCAGAAATGTAATGTCTAGCAGCAAAGATGAGGAAGATCAAGAAAGGAAGAGCGGGAATAGAGAGCAATTAGTATGGAAATGCAAGAACAACAAAGTTCGAGGCAATTATTGAACGTTTTGCAAATTAAGTATTATAGTATGGTTTTTCTATTTTACCAAGTCCCCATCCTTGCTCTGTTCACTACAATACCAGCAAACATTTAACTTATAGCGTATATTTCGCATATTTAGTTCCTTTGTCAACTAGAATCCTTGTATATCGTCTGGTAGAACGAGATGTAATTACATTAAGGTCCATGCAAGCAAGCAAAAGTATAAAAGTTCTATAATACCTTACTTAGCAAATATACTCTGTGATGAACAGGTTGTTAGAGTTAACCTAGTCAATAACCTGCATTCTTGAACATCTCTCTAATTTGAAAAGTTGTACAGTTTTTCAGGGTTTTTTTAAAACCTTTTTCTTCCTTTTTTGTATTTGTCACTGTTTTTTTTTGTTGCGTAAGTAACTTGTTGAAATACTTTGTGCTAAGAATCTCTATATTGTACGAAAATATAATATTGAATAAAGCGTCGAGTTGGGATTAACTATGAACACCGCTACCAAGAAGCACGTGCCAAGTTAATCAGAAGGCGAAGGTAGAACGTAACCAAATAAATCCATAAAATCCCCGAGAAGCCAAATATCAGAAAACAATTAATGGGCCAAATTGAGATATATTTGCTGGCGATCTCGTGGCATCGAAAGGATACCGAGATCGTGCCAGGATACAAGCTTGGTTACAGAAAGTAACCGAATTCGCGCGAAGTCACAATCAAAAGTGTAAGTATATGAATGGAAGCACAAAATAGCTGTCATTAGCACAGTCAAACAAAAGCACGTTAAAACAAACACTGATACAGTTGGTTATAATAATAATTGTTTTTATTAAACCAGTCGTGTTCTCATGATAAATGTGAGTCACTTCAGGAGCCCCCCGCTAGAAAGGGTTTACACTTTCGATAAATAGCGGTTTAAATCGTGGGACTGATCGGCTGACGAGCGATTGTAGGACGGAAGAATAAGGTTTTCACAATAAAATGAATTTATTGATTCATTTCAATAATTTTAATCAGATATGAATAGATTAGATTTTCAACATGATATTCCACGTCAATCTTGACTATTACCATACTTTGTATCATATTTTATACTTTGTTATTTCTCATACATTTTCTACCTTATTCTAAAGATCCACTTCAACTTTATTCATTGAAGTATATCATTTCTAGTCATACAAACTGGAATAATGGAGGACATTATTATTAATTTGTATATTAGAAATAAGTGATTACATAATCTGGTGATATAATTATAATCGATATTCACTAAATGAATTATTATCAGCAAATAACTAATAATATGAGACATTAATTGTTATATCCGAGCGAAGATTAAATCATGAGTAACTTCTGAGACATATTAATTGACCAATATTATCTATATATTCTTATGGGATAATTATTCAATAATTAGATTATGTATATTTATATACCTCTTATTATAAGCTTTATTTTGACCCATAATTCATTATTGTACGATTTACTGTTCTCAAGTTATGTTCAGTTTATTGACTACTGCCTCCCACGTTCACAGCCACTTTTTGACTTTATTGTGTACAAATGTTATTTTCTATTTTATGGTGCGTTGCGGTCTGTTTGATTGATATATAAACCCAGTATGTCTGAAATAAAATATTCGATTCGATTCGCATATTGGAAGCTGGTATTTGCTGTTCTGAACTCAAGTGGACGGGCCAGGCGGACATAGGACCAAATAAGACGCTAGGCTGCTCATCCAGGTCAAACGTCATTGGTTTGGCACAGTGCGAAGATTGTATAAGTCGTATTTTCATTGGTGGGCAAATCAAGTGATAAAAAGCCGGACATAAAGTCATAACACTAATCATTCTTCCTTCCTACAAATACAAGAGAGATGGTGTTGGAGTCAGCGCAAAATCCAAGATCATCAGTATAATGTTTAGTTAATATGACATTCTTCTGGCTTAAACTAGCTTGATATTTAATCATTGTAACATACAATAATTGTTATTACTGATCTAACGTACAAAAAGAACAGTTTTCCCTATTATATGTGCCAATTTATCCTATTTATAACAGATGGTGATGGGGTTAAATTACAAATTCCAGTTTACGTGATATCTAGTTTCAGTCTGTTGGGACGTTAGATCCCTAGAACTCACTTGGGAAAGGACCTAATTTTGTAATTTATTTAGAAAATTTGAATTTCTTTGTTTTCGCACCAAAGGCGCTCTTTTCATCTTTATGTCGTATTTCCAACTGTGAAATATTTTAAATGCTATTGGTCCGTTGTGTCTTTTAGTATGCTATTTGGTGACTCTCCCTAAGGACGGTTTTGCACTATGTATATACGTTTTGAATTGTGTTTGTTGTTATCGCTCGTTTCTGGCTGATTTGCAGAATATACTTTCCATTCCAAGATTGGAATTCTCCTTTTAGTTAGCAGGGCTGGGACGCATCAATAGCTAGCTTACTGGTCCTTGATCACCGAATCTTGTTCTCGTCCGCCGATTAAGTGAACTCGCGATAGCTTCAAGCCTAACAAGCCTATCCAGTCTCTGAATCCTTGATTCTTCGTTCTGTTCCGAGTAAGACGAATCAGTAGTAGCATTCAAGTTAATGAACATAACACAATCATGATAAGTTTCGTTTTCAAGCTTAATTTTCTTTAGCTATAGCAGGTTGAAAACAGTTATTATAGTAACATTCAGTGTAAAGAACTTTTTTACACAAAATTACGAGTCGTGTCTTTAGTCTACAAAATAGATAACATTTATGATCATTAAAAGTTGGAATTAGAAGTAGACAGATATGTTTCATAACTATAAAGCACTACAGAGTGAACTGCTGCCCAGTATATACGCTTGTTAGTTGACGGACGGACATTTCACTCAGTTCACAAGTATTTGTTAACAAATACTAATAGAGTTTTTCGAGTCCATTTAGAAATTTTGTCAGACATCAACCCAATAAGACTGATGTGACTTTTAAAACAAGTCTCAGTTAATCTAAAGCCAATGGCAGCACTGACAAATAAATCTGTAATATCTTTAAATATAATGATCTGGTTTTAATGGCTAAGCTGATTGAAACATTAGCTAACTTTTTTCAAGCTAGATGTAATCCCATCTGATTAATCTCGATTTCTAGTCGTCCCAATCTATAAGAAAAAGTATAAAAAATCCTTTTGAAATAACCACAGACTGTTCAGTTTCACTAACAATTTTTAGAAATATCAATTTCTGTTAACTTGGACTCATGAAGAACGAACTCAAACAGATCAGGCTAATTTCAGACTTGAACATCAATATACTTACTATATATTCACTTTATCACGTTTTAGAATAGGTGCATAATTACCGATACAGAATAGTATTTGTATTTGTTTAGTATACCATTTCATTAACCAAGAACGTTTTGTGTAAAAGTCTTCTAATGAAAAGTAATCTAAAGAAGAAGAAGAAGAAGAAGAAGAAGAAGAAGAAAGGTCTATTATTATAACTTCACATATAAACACTGTTAATTAGCCTACTTCTAAAACAATACAAAAAAGATAGATAAATATATAAGTTGTAATTAACTGAAGAAAAAAACCCAAACAAACAAACAAACAATTGTCCAACTTTCACTAGATACCTGTTATTTCTTTTCTTTTTTTCTGCTTATATCTCAACACCTACATAGCAACAACAACAACAATGAAAAGGATCAGTATTAGCCCACATGTTTTATGTTTTTTCTTTCTAATTTTCTTTATGAAGTATCGTTTTTCATAATTTTACTACATTATATGAACAAAAAATAATATTAGAAGTGACATAATTAAAGAAAAAAAAACATTTTTTAAAAGTAATTCATCATAGTTACAACTACCTTTAATTATATATATCAGAAGGGGTTTTGTGGAGATTGTAGTAATTTCAATAGTTCAGATTAATGAATCAATTGAAGCTAGATCATCATGAAAAACCTTGGAAACACTGAACGACAGTTTCATCCTAATGTGCGATTGTGGATGCACACTGCTGAAGAGTTCAACAATAGGACGAAACGGACGTCCAATGATTCCAAGTTTTCCATGGTAGTCTAGCTTCCATTGACTCATGATGTTAACTATTAAAATCATCATAATATCCACAAAACCTTTTCTGATATTAATCAATATATGCTCACTAGTGACTGGCTTCAAGAGGTATTTCCTGGAGTTTTAGTGAGAAGCAGTGATCAATAGTGTTCAATCGGATCTGTTGTGAGATAGTAGCTCACTGAAGACAGTGGTGTATATGTCAATCAATTTCGTGGATCGGTTGAAGTTACACATTAATATCGTTGGATGCCGTCTGGCTCAGTAGTCTAGAGGTTAAGCATTCGCTCACGAGACTGATAGGTCCTGGATTTAGACCTCTCATGTCGAGATCATGAATGTTCACTACTGAGGAGCCCCACAATAGGACGAAACGGACGTCCAGTGCTTCCAAGTTTTCCATGGTAGTCTAGCTTCCATTGACTCATGATTGTAACTATATCAAAATTACTATGGTATTCACAAAAATCCTCTTTCGATTTTGAACAATTTAACTAGATATTTTCTTTCATTTTTGAAGTTTATTTACTTCTTTTTTTATTTCATTTGAACATCACTTTATCACGGACAAATTGAAGATGAGAAATTATTGATAATTAAAAAATTCTTTAAAAAAACGTTGTTGATTCAACCTACTTATTATTATACCATAGGTATATCATTAATAAAGCTATTTGTCTTTTTGTTAATCTTGTTACTTTTAAGCTATTTAGTTTTCTTACATAATCTGAGGTACATTCTTAAGGAGTATTATATTTTGGGTTGAATGGCTATTGAATCACATTGGGTATTCAGTAATTAATATCAGAAAGGGTTTTGTAGATATTATAGTGATTTTAATAGCTAGACTACCATGGAAAACTTGAAAGTACTGGAAGGCCGTTTTGTCCTATTGTTGAACTCCTCAGTAGTGAGCATTCATCATCCCGTCGGGAGAGATCTAAATCCAGTATCTATCAGTCTCGTGAGCGAATGCTTAACCTTTAGACCACTGAGCCAGCCGACATCCATCGATGTTAATGTCTAACTTCAATTAATCCATGAACTTGAGTGACACATCCATCAGTAATTATAGATTTGCAATTAATACACTATTTATTTATTTATTCTTCTATGTTATGATATTGATAGTAAATATAACATTTTTGTTACATACCTGTGTATATGGTATATAATCCGGTGTTCATCTTTTCGTGCTAATGAGGTCTCGCAACTTGAACCGATGCATATATGTGCCTGGTCCTACGTTGTAACTAAATGACTGACTGATATGGTATATATTATTATTATTGTTATTATCAGCTTTATTCAATATTATATTTTCGGTACAATATAGAATTGTCAGCACAAAGTATTTCCGTTTCTTTCTTCTTGGTCAGTCCTGACGATAAATATTGAGTGATCGCCAGTTAGATGTTAGCAGTTCAGTAAATAAACATCTGAATGATGTATATTCTTTTCTCTGCATATTGCCAGCAACTGCATTGTCTCTTATTGAGCTTTTTGTAATTTTGACAACGAAAGGTTGTACACCAGGATAGCTTATGCGATGTATTAAAACAGATAAAAATAGATAACTTGATGAAATATCTAGATGGCAGGAACAGATAGCCCAAATGCTCAAGCAGGCCGCCCTTTTAATAGTTGAATCTATAATTATCTATCAATTTGCTAATGAATAAGTTACATAATGTAAGAAATGGTTTAAAACTATGGTGACAAATATGTAATTCTAAACATCATTATCGTTAAAACGTTTGAAAAGTATCTATTATCCCATCAATATGCAATCAGTTACCAACATTATATTTACATAGATAAAGTTTCATTATCAATATTCTATTTTAAACGCTAATAATTATTGTAATTATATTGTATCATTTAATTAAACTAAGAAAGAATAGTAAGTTTCTATTCAAATGAAATAATGATAAAATTATACCAAATATACAAAATGAACAGATTAACTTGAATGATTTAAGGGTGCAATGTATAAACGATACTACTGAATTATACATTACTTACTTATTTATATCTGTTGCCTCTCGAGGAGGAGCATACGTCACTGACCAACATTCTTCATTAAACTGTGTCCTAGACAATTCTTTCCAGTTCTTTTCAGTTGTTATTCATCATTTTGATATGTGCTTCCAATTCCGGACCTCACTCTTTTCCGTTTCCCTTCGGAATTCCAAGTTAGAGTTTGCCTCGTGATACAGTTTGGTTATTTCTGTAATGTATGTCCCATCCATTTCCATCGTCTTTTTTTAATTTCCTATTCAGATGGAAGCTGGTTTGTTCTCTCCCACAGTAGGCTGTTGCTGATTGTGTCCGACTAACAGACATTGAGTGTCTTGCGTAGACAACTATTTATAAATAATAGTACCTTTTTGATGATGGTTGTAGTAGTTCTCCATGTTTCATCTCCATACAATAATTTAATTGTACACAATGTAGGTTTAATGAAGGTAATATACTTTATAAGTAATTATAATCACAATAATATCAAAATTCATTCAGAAGAAAATCTCTATTTTAAATTTTACTTATTACTGACCGACAAATACTTATTATGCAATCAGTGCTTTTAGTACTTCATTGTACTTACTCTAATTTAGGCAGTTGAAAGGTAATGTCATAACCTCTTGTAACAAACAATAGAATTCAAGTATCAGTGTGTATGCATCTATATTCAATAAACGACTCAGGTTATTTAAGAATAAACTGTACAGTGATCATCACAATTGATTGACCGCTGGGTGGTGGGTGATCAATGTCATGTATGTCAAGTCCTTCCTAGTGCAGATCGAATGCTATTGACGAAGTTGCAATGTGGCCACCAGTCTAGATGGCTCAACACTGCGTGCAATATGTTGGGATTAGATGGTGGTTAGAGGTAGTCAACAGGAAACCCTGGATCCGGATTTCGTGCTACTTGGCACTCGTCAGCAAGGTGTACTTGTAATCTTGAGTGAACTTGTGCTCCCTGACGGATTCGATCCCGTGTCACCCAGCTTCACAATCAGAGACGTTACCACTGCGCTATCCGGTTCACAACTAGCCTCCTGTAGGACTGGGACATACTTACAATTGATTGATCACTGGGTGGTGGTCAGTGTCATGTATGTCAGATCCTTCTTAGTGTAGATCAAATCACCTAGACTGATGGTTACACTACAACTTGATCGATAAGATCCGATCTGCATTAAGAAAGATCTGACATAGATGACATTGACCACCACCCAGTGATCAATCAATTGTGATTACATCTCAGTCCTATAGGAGGTCGGTCGCGGCCTGGATAGCTTAGTGATAACATCTCTGACTGTGAAGTTGGGTGACACGGGATCGAATCCGTCAGGGAGCACAAGTTCACTCAAGATTACAAGTACACCTTGCTGATGAGTGCCCGGATCCAGGGTTTCCTGTTGACTACCTGCAACTACCATCTAATCTATATAGTGATCATAGATATTTCATTTTTAGACAAGCTAATTAGATTCACAATATTTTCATTGACTACAATTACAAATTACTCAAATGTTTTATTATAATTAACTACAGTATAATAAATATTCATTATTAGGTAAGTATAAAATGAAATCAAATTTCTTCTATTTATCTTATATTTTGCATACAATAACAAAGTACATTCGTTTGTTTTATTTGATTATCATGTTCAGTAATACCTTGATCCATCAATCTATTTGGAAAAAAACAACACAAACGTTTATTTATCTTTTTTTTCTTTTCTTTTTTTGTATTCTCATTACACTATCGACCAATACCTTTGCATTGCTTCAATACCTCATTTATTATCATTTGTACAAATATAATTGATTAATTGTTTGTTTGTTTTTAATATCTCTAATACACTATACAAAGAACTATAGTGAAACTTCAATGTTAATATCATGAACCATTAAAAACCAAGAATTATTGAACAAGTGTTTTGTCTTAGTATAGAACTTTCTAATGTCTCACATCTACGAACTTATCACCGCAGATTATTCTTGGATTTTCAGTTTTACACGTCATTGCTTAACCTTTACCTGACGTAGGTATCATTACCATGGTTTAACTTAATAATTTCTTATAAATTGTTATAAATAAATAAATATAATTGTAGATATCCTAATCAGTAGAGAAATTAGATTTTCTGACGTTTCATGACTCAGGATAAGTCACTTCTTCAATGATTTACACTGAATCATTTTCTGACTTTAATCAATTATAAGACTATTCATTCAATCTTGGACAAACGTTTCTATAAAACCTGTTTAGTTTACCGTTTCAACGCTCGGTTTTACTTCGTCTAATGTTTTAACGGTTGTGTTTCCACATTTACACGTATGGGAAGTTAATTTGCCTTAGATGAATATCTACACTAGATTCCCTCTCAGTGTCTATTTAACACGACTTCAACACAACTCAAATCAAGAACACGTGATTAGCTTGATTAGAATGTAATTATATTTCTAAACCAAAAACTCGACACAATCCGGCAACAATGAACAATCAATAACAATGTAGCAATACGGATAGGGGAATATATAATTCATCTACATGTTTGACTAAGCAAACAACCATTCTCGCCCATACATCATTTACTTTATAACATTAAATTTTTTTACGTTTTATTTAGGTGAATCTATAGAGCATAATGATTTAAAACCAAATACCTTTGTAATAAATGATCATGAAAAATCATCATCATCGGCATCTTCTTCAGTATCATCAACAGCAGTAATACCATTACAACAACAACAACAACAACAACAATACCATTCCATAAAATCTCATCATAAAAATATGAATAAATATCCATTCATGAATTCACAATCAGATTTAAGTTGGGAACAAGAATTATTATGTTTATCTCATGATCGTTTAGTTGCTTATTTTGCTGAAATGAAAGAATCTAATGCTTAATGCTTACAATTCTTCTATCGTTTTATCAACAACAAGAAAAAAGCATAATGACCTGTAATAATTCAATGATATTCATTATGATTTCAATCTATTTAAAGTATATTATATTTAGATCATGACTATATTAGATATCACTTTTATTTCCATTATATTTATTCAATTCATGATAGGTTATCAATAATGAATCAATGTCATTATGTAATATGTAACCATAGTATTTCATTACAAGCATTAATCATTTATAAATACATTGAAATATATCTATATACATATACATTAATTTATTATTATGGATTCATTACAATTATATCAATCACAAGTTTTCATTGTTCTTCTTCTTTTTCTCCTTTTCTTCTTTTTCTTTTTCTCTTCAAAAAACTTCTTTCTTCTTATTTTTTCTCTATTTATTTCATGTAATTTAATTATGATTAAATATCTGAAAGCAAAAAAACAAAATAGATAAATAGAATTGAATAAAACAAATCGATATTCACTTAGCAACAATAAGAACAACAATGAGAAAAACCAAAAAAAGAAGAAAATATGTATATTGAAAATTAAATATTTTATTTTTATTTTTATTTTTTGCTTAGAGAACATAGAAGAGAACCCATTTAAAACATGTAATCCTATTACGTAATTCTTATTATTGATATGATTATTATTATTATTATTATTATTATCATTATTACATCATTGAAATATTGAAATGAACTATATACTCTACTACTCATATTTGATGATTGATAAAATATATACATTTCTATCTTCTACATTGTCATAGGGATTACATAGAATTTTATATTTATAATAATATTTAATATTGAATAGATATAATGAAATAAGAAATGATATTTGGTTTGTTTTTGTCTGTGTGTGATGGGATGTGTGGATGTGAGGCGGAGTTTTGAACTTTCATAAACATAATGCCTTTAAATTAAATTGAATCTGATTTCAATAGTGTAATAAGTAAGGCAATAATAATAATAATAATAATAATAATAATAATAATAATAATAATAATAATAATCTTCATCTTTCAAAGGAACAAATGGTTTCTAATCGAATAGGTTTTCTTTTCTTTTTACATATAACTTTAATATGATTGAATATTGAGCGCCTTGATTAAATCTTTTTTTTAATTATTACACAGTTACATGTTGTTAATTGGAAACTACTTTTTCTATTTTTTTTTTTTGTATTCCTTTTTATTCCTCCTCTGTTCTCTTCTTCTTCTTCTTCTTCTTCGTCGTCTTCTACTTTTTGTTATTATTATTATTAATCGTTTTATTTTGTAATCTAATATCATCTATTATTATGTAATCTAATTTCAATGTGTTTCGTAATCATAAAGTGATAAATTGATGACATGGTGTTAAACAGTGAAAAAAAAGGCAAAAACAAACGAACAACACAAAAATAGTAGTTCCTGTCATCAGAATTAATGCATCTTCTTCTTCTTCTTCTTCTTCTTTTGTTTTTATTGTTGTTGTTTTCTATTGGCTTAGATACTAATTTATTAAGGGTGGGGGGGATTATGTTTATTTTTTAATATTTCATCTTCATACTACTGATTTCCAAATCATATAAGTAGATGAGATTACTTTTTAAAAAAATGTTCAAAATGTTTTATTCTAATCATTTTTTTTAATTTCTACTATAAATTGATAAATAATTTGTGAAATAATCAAAAGAAGCATTTTACAAAACAAACAAACAGATAAACAATATTTTGGTTGTGATTACAAAAGAAGAAAACCACCCCCCAACAAAACTTATCCATTCTATACAGATAGATACATATATATTTATGTTTATTTATTTATTTACCTATTTAGGCTATGAATAGCCATCCTAATTCTTATTCTTCTCTATTATATAATCATTGAATTGAGTATGATCATATATATATTTTCTTTTCTTTTCCGGATACCAAATGATTATGATCTTTTACTGAAATCAATGAATTGACATTGAACAAAAGCACAAATACACACACACATACACAGTCTATGTCTTTACATCTTGTATACAGATCTTTTGTTTATTTATTTATCTTAGTGATTATTCTATTGCATTCACATCTATCTATCTATCTATCTATATACATATTACATAGATTGGATTATTCTTTTTTTTGTGGGTGTAAGTATGGGTTCATGTTTATTTTATTGTTATTGTTACAACAGTTATTATTATTATCGCTTTGGTTTTGCATTTATTTTTCCCAATTTTTTTTTAAACCATAGGCTTCATTATTAAGATAGTGTTGTTGGTGATGATGATGATGATGATGATGACGACGATGAGAATGAGAACAAGGAGGAGGAAGAGGAGGAGCAGGAGGAGGATGACAGCTGGATCCATTCATGAAATTTAAGGTTATTTTATTTCTTATGAAAATAATCTATGTATAAATAAATATGCATAAATATGAAAATACATTTTCTCATTTTTCCATTTAGAATATATTTCTAATCAAATATAATATATCGAATTACCCAAGTTAGAGTTAGTCTTCAGTCTTCAGTAATAAGGATAGGAGGTCTGTCGACCTATATTAATCCTTGCAGTTTGTAATACTGTCGAGGTCCAATCTCGTTTTGAATATATTAACAGACGGTGCTGATATAACGTGTTCCGGTAGAAAATTCACTACTCGGTGCGAGAAACGGGACTCCAGACGTTAACGGTTTTTGAACTTTCTTCGAATGTCCTCTCAAATGATCGGTTCTAGACGGAAGCAAAAGATAAGACACGTTAATACCAAGGTCATCGTTCAGTATACAATAGGCCAATATTAGATCACCCCGTATTCTACGGTAAGATAACGGAAATAAGTTAAGGTGTGTCAGTTTGTCTTCATAGGATAGGCCAGATAGACCTTGTACCATCTTAGTAGCTGGTCGTTGGACTCTTTCTAGCATATCTGCTTCATATTTGAAACATAGACACGCTGATTGAATGCCGTATTCTAAATGTGGTCGCACATAAATCGGGTACAGTAATCGAAACAGTTCATCATCTAAATACTGGAAAGACCTACGAATTAACCATAATACCCTATAACCCTTTGCAGCAGCAGCCTTACAGTGACTAGTGGTTTTGAGATCATTGCCTAATATGACTCCTAAATCTTTATAGTTCCTTGCTTTGGGTAGCATGAATCCACGTAGTGTATAGTCATACGATTCATATATATTAATTTCAGTGGTTGAGATCATGAGTCAACTGAAGCCAGAGCAACATGGAAAACCTGGAAGCACTGTACTACCGTTTCGTCTTATTGTGGGAATCCTCAGCAGTGCGCATCCACAACCTCACCTCGCGAGATTCGAACCCAGGATCTATCGGTCTCGCGTGCGAACGCTTAAATTCTAAACAATTGAATTGGTTGGCATTCAATGGTGTTAATGTCTAACTTCAACTAATCCACCAAACTGTGCAACACATCCGTCATTGCTTTCAGTGAGTTACTATCTCACAATAGATCCGGTTGAACTCCACTGGTAACTGCTTCTCACTAGAACTCCAGCAAATACCGCTTGAAGTCAGTCATTAGTGAGCATATGTCGATTAATATCCGAAGAGATTTTATGCATATTATAGTAATTTCAATGGTTGAGATCAACTGAGTCAATTGAAGCTAGTAAAGACTACTTGTGAAAATTGTAGAATTTTCAATTCAAATGCTAAACTGATCTTAGCTAGATCAGTTGAAACCTACCAGCACTAAGTGATTATTTCGTTCTAGTACTAGGCTCTTCAGTGATATGCTTCCAAGACCCAACGTACTAGAATCAAACTCAGGACCACTAGTCTTGAGAGTGGACGGTGTTAGCGTCCATCTAAGTTCAGGTCGTGATTTAAACTGAAAATATATATATATATATATATCGTGGTGCGAGATAAATAAGGAATTCGATATTTCGTACGAAATAACTGATAAGACGATATTGCAGCAAACATTAGACTGGGTAACAAACTGAGCAAACTAAATCACGACACCACAGTTAATTAATCCCTTATCATCAGTTAAAAAAGAGAACATTGAGCACAATGTAATATCATTGACACAATTACAAGTAGTTTATACAGTGAAAATAGGAGTAGAAGAGGGAGAAACAATTATGAACCAGACTATTTAATTATATTTCAATTATTTACCAAAGCTGACTATCAATCTTAACCCATTAGCATATCTATCTATCTATCCACCTCTCCCTCTCTCTCTCTCTCTGTATATATATATATATACATGGAGTATGGAAGTACATACTTTCGGTTTCTTGGATAATATCAGAACTGGCAACTACTTAGTTAGAACTACATAGTTATCAACTTTATTTAATCTGTGATAAAATTCTACTTTCACTTAATTTTATCACTGGTTCACGAACTTTCTTCTGAAACAATTTAATTTACAGGTTACGATTATGTTATATGATTATTCTCCAAATTAGATAGTTACTATTTACTAAATTATTAAAACTATTCTACTTTTAAACAGATTAACAATAATAAACATCTTAATATATAAAGTTAAGCTAAATATACAAGACTTAAAGAAACTTTGAATATACATTGAAATTAAATTTACTTATTCAATTCAATATTATAAGAAAACCTTTTCTCCTTAATTAGAGAATGAACTAAATACTTAGTTTACGTTCATGTTTGAAATTGTACTCTTCAATTTGATCTGTATATTTACTTACTTTACTTATGCTCGTTACTCTACGTCAAGGAGAATAGGCCGCTTACCAGCATTCTCCATCCAACCCTGTCATGGGCAATCCTTTCTAACTCCTTCCAGTTGTCATTCATCCTTTTCATATTTGATTCTATTTCCCGACGTAATGTGTTCTTTGACATTCATCGTCTCCGCTTCCCTTCAGGATTTCAAGTCAGGGCTTGCCTCGTGATCTAGTTTGATGATTTGCGTAATGTATGTCCTATCCATTTCCATCATCTTTTCCTTATTTCTTCTTCAGCTAGAAGCTAGTTTGTTCTCTCCCACAGTAGGCTGTTACTGATGGTATCCGGCCAGTGGATGTTGAGTATGTTGTGTAGACAACAATTTATAAATACTTGTACCTTCTTGATGATGGTTGTTGTAGTTCTCCAAATTTCATCTCCGTACTGTAGAACTGACTGTCTTGACGTTGGTATTGAAGATTCTGACTTTCATATTGGTTAAAAGTTGTTTTGAGTTTCATATGTTCTTCAATCGAAGGAATGAGGCCCTTGCTTTGCCAATCCTCGCCTTTACGTCTACATCTGAACCTCCTTGTTCATCGATGATCTGTATATATCATTTCTAAATTGAATTCATTAATTCAATATTATGATGATCCTTTAATGTATAAAATGCCACAATTTTGAATCTAATCTGTGATTTTTTTCCTACATTTTACTGAATATTTACAGAATATAATTTTTTTGTGTGTAGCTCATAGATTTTTTAAGCTAAAGTATAAGACTTTTGAAGTTTTTTTTCTCTAAGCTAGATGGTTTAGTCGTAGAGCTTTTATCATTTTTCTAAACGACATCATTAACATAAACTTTAGCGTAGAAAAGAATTGTTCGAACTTCTACCTGAAGTTTACGCTGATGATATCGTTCAGAAGAATAATGAAAGCTTCATCACTAAACCATTCATATTATAGAACAAAACTCTATCTAAATCATCCATCTGAGCTACAAATCTTCTACATCATTTCAATTGAAATCTTTCAAATATGTACACAATTGTTCTAACCATAAAATACTCAAAATATGCACTTTTCTTTGATAGTATGGATTAATAATGATGAATATTATATACATATTCTGTGATTTTCAAGCTGACAATTTCCCTAAAGATTATTGGATTGAAGATTGATCAAGAGAACTATATAAAAGGACTTTTACTAAAATAGCTCGCTGCAAAAGGTTACTAGGTTGAGCATAAGAAATCCTTTACATTATTATACCAATATGGATTGTATCGTACTCTGATTGTATGAAGTGATTAACATGATTAACTAATGCTAATTAGTATTAAAGATTAAGCATCATTTATGAAATCTGAAGCTCCTAGGTTGGGCCTTTCCCTTGAGTCTTTAATCTTCCGTAAAAGAGACAGTTATCTGATGATTTTCAGCTTTTAATGCTCATCTAACTAAAATCAGTCAATATTCTGAACGATACCAGTCTACTATCTCTTCCTTGAGAACTATCTTTTATAAGATTCGGTAGATGAAAAATTGAAGTATTTGAAAGTTCAACATAGTCTTATCTGATATACACAGAGTACAAAGTAAAGTTACTCATTTATATTTATGGACTTCAACAAGGATCTACATCATGTGTGTTCACTTATTCAGTGAAAATAGTCAAATCGGTATTCTATGGAATAAATTTTTTGATTAAGATCATGAACCGACTGATGTTAGACCATCATTGAAAATCTGAAAACACTGGACGACCGTTTCGTCCTGTTGTGGAACTCTTCAACAGTACACATTCACGATCCTAATCTCGAGACTCGAACCCAGGGCCTTCAATCTCACACATGAGATCATGGATGCACACCATTGAGGAGTCTCAAAACAAGACGAAACGGTCATCCAGTTCTTTCAGGTTTTCAATGGTAGTCTAACATCAATTGGTTCACGATCTCAATCAGAAACTTAATAATCTCCACAACCCTATTGAAACTAATATTTTAACAGGAAATACAACAATTCGTTTTAATCTTTATATTCCTATTCTATTTCCATTTAATCTACTGCCTTATATTGATTATTCTAACATGTGAATAATTTCTTTTCAATCAAAATTATAACTTCAAAATCTTTTACTCTTTTGTTTATTTTAACTGTTAAGAGCTTTTTGATACAGGAACACATACACGCACACACACACACACACAGGCACTTATTCACTCACTCACTTGGTCTATCCAAATGAAATTATAATGCATCAGTAGAAAAGGATAACGATTAAAATTGAAAAGTCACTAGCGCAATGACCTTGTGATACATTTATCTTCGTTTCTTTCTTTTCTTTTCTTCTCTTTTTTTGTTGTTGTTGATTTTATTAAACAAGTGAGATCAGTACGAAATAGGAGAGAATGTGAAACACAGGCTTACAATAGGTAGATTGAAACAATCATATGTTCATATTGTATATATATACGTATGTGTATTTTCACTGATGTAATCCAGATGAATGAATACATATCCAGTGGTTGTTTCTGTGCCTAGATATGAACATTTTTAAAGTTATTCGAAAGTATATACCATTAGAAACAAGAAAGGAATGTATCAACTAATCAGTGCTTCCTCATTATGCTGAACGGAACATTTTTTAGATAATTTTGTTAAGTACATTTATTTGGTGTTCATTTTCATTAAAACATCATATATATATATGTCAGCTAGGGAATCTCTAGGACTTAAAATATTACTTACTGACGCCCAATGGAGCATAAGCTGCAGACCAACATTCTCCAACCCACACTCTTCTGAGCCCTTCTTCCCAGTTCTATCCAATTCTTGTCGATTCTTCTCATGTCTGTCTCCATTTCTCGATGTAATGTGTTCTTTGGTCTTCCTCTTCTCCTCACACCTTGAGGATTTCATGTAAGGGCTTGTCTTGTGACACAGTTGAGTGCTTTCCTCAATGTGTGTCCTGTCCACTTCCAGTGCTTCTACCTGATTTCTTCCTCCACTGGAATCTGGTTTGTTCTCTCCCACAGTAGGTTGTTGCTGATAATGTCTGGTCAACGGATTCGAAGTATTTTGTGTAGACAACTGTTAATAAATACTTGTATCTTCTGAATGATGACTTTCATAGTTGTCCAAGTTTCCACCCCATACAGGAGAACTGTGTTGACATTTGTATTGAAAATTCTGACCTTGGTGCTGGTTAACAGTTGTTTTGAGTTCCAGGTTTTCTTCAGTTGTAAATATACTGCTCTTGCTTTTCCGATCCGCGCCTTCATATCTGCATCAGATCCACCGTGTTGATCACTGATGCTGCCCAGATATGTAGAGGTTTATACATCTTCCAAATCTTCTCCGTCAAGTGTGATTGGATTGATGCATGGTGTGTTGTGTCGGAGAATCTTGCTTTTCTATTTGTTTATGCTGAGACATACTGCTGCTGGGATTGCTGCTACACTGGTCTTCTTCTCTCACATTTGCTGCTGCGTGTGCAATAGACAGGCCAGATTATTTGCGAAGTCTAGATCGTCCAGCTGCATCTTAGCTGTCCATTGTGTCCCAAGCTTCGCACCAGATGTTGATGTCTTCATAATCCAGTCGACCACCAGGAGAAAGATACAAGAGAATAGCTTTAAAACAAATTCTCAAAAGTCTTGGTGACATGCTATGACCTAAATTTTTAAGTAATTTGAAAAATAAATGATGAGTGATTATGCTGAAGATTGAACTGAATAACAAATTTAGGAATGTAATACATTCGAATTTAATCTAATGTAACCCTTTAAAGTCGTATGACCATGTTCAGTTTGGATGGTATTTATGAAGTTTTGAGAAAAAGAAAACTAGAATAAAATACATATTTAGTATATTTTAAATCGGAGAAATGAAGGCAGATATGAAAAGAATAAACTAAAATTGGATAGAACTAGAAAGAAAGGCCCAGGATAGAGTGGGTTGGAGAACGCTGGTCAGCGACTTATGCTCCATCGGAAGTAACAGGCGTAAGTAAGTAAGTAAGTAAGTAAGTAAGTAAGTAAGTAAGTAAGTTATTGTTATTTAAAATAGTTTCAAACCAATTTTTAGTTCATGTATGCTGATTACTGATTGGTAAATGACTAGTGTAACAGTAGACTCAGTAGCAGTGGATAAAAATTTTCAATACAAATGTCAACACAGTTCTCCTGTATGGGGTGGAAACTTGGACAACTATGAAAGTCATCATCCAGAAGATACAAGTATTTATTAACAGTTGTCTACACAAAATACTTCGAATCCGTTGGCCAGACATTATCAGCAACAACCTACTGTGGGAGAGAACAAACCAGATTCCAGTGGAGGAAGAAATCAGGTAGAAGCACTGGAAGTGGATAGGACACATATTGAGGAAAGCACTCAACTGTGTCACAAGACAAGCCCTTACATGAAATCCTCAAGGTGTGAGGAGAAGAGGAAGACCAAAGAACACATTACATCGAGAAATGGAGACAGACATGAGAAGAATGAACAAGAATTGGATAGAACTGGGAAGAAGGGCTCAGAAGAGTGTGGGTTGGAGTATGCTTGTCGGTGTGGGTAATTTGAATTCAGGCTGATTCATTCTAGTGTAATGATTATAATTATAATTCCACCTGCTTATTTAATTCCGTGTATTCAATATTCAATTGATTTATCAACATTCTTTTCAGAATGTTTGTTTATTTCACATTTATCCTATTTAAAATTTTACTTAATTTTTAAATAAATATGCATAACAAATTCAATGAATATTGTTTGTTTAAATCTTTCCATTGATGTTTAGGACAGCAATTTATCAGTCTCTTATTGATATCTGTGCATCCTATATGGATTGCCTCGACATTGCTTTAATCTACAATTATTCTAAACAAAGATGATTTAATGGTTGGTACTGGAATCCAAGACGTACATTTCATCCTATTTAGGACTTATCAGTTGGATCTCTCAGAGTGAACACCAAGTACATCCAGCTGACAAATCCGAAATAAGACGAAACACGCGTCAAATTAGTTTTCACTACTAACTACTAAATCTATCTTTGCTTCAAATGTACAATCATTTCTTTTATTCTCTAGTTTGATTTTTCTTTTAAAAATAATAAGACGTCTATCATTAACTGAGACAAAAATACAAAAGAATAATAACTGGATTATTTATTTAGTTCTTTTTTTTTGTTGTTGTTGTTGTTGTTGCCATAGACTAAATATAATATATATATAATTACTGATAGAGATAATAATAATAATAGTAACAGAACAGTGTTATCATTTTAACCCATTTTATGGTGGTAGGAGGGGGAACATTTATTTTTGTGTGTGTAGATAGGTAAGTGGGTATGGATATATATATATATATATATATATATATATATATATATATATATATATATATATATATATATATATATATATATATATATATATATGGAATAGTCAAATGTATACCTTCTATGACATTGGTGACATTAGTAAAATGAATACCATTTGTTTGTGTATATGAATATCAATGAATATGTCTTCGTATATATATACAGGCGTAAGTAAGTAACTATATATAGACCTAGTTACTAACTTAGTTACTTACTTACGGCTGTTACCCTTCATGGAGGAGCACAGACCGCTAACCAGTACATATATATGTGTATATAGTGATCATAATCTAATTTTATATACTCTTTGAGAAAAAAAAGAATCATATTAACAAATATGTATGTACACACACACACACACATACACACCGATACATTTGATGATGAATGACTGTCAAGTGATTGGTTAAATATACCAAATATATTTATATAGAGAGATTAGAATGATTTAAGTCTAATAAGAAAATAAAAGTCAATTGAGTAGAAAACTATGATCTATGGAAAGTTTCATAATATCAAATAACTAGTCAAAAGAACATAGACAGGAAATAGAACATAAAAAAAGAGATAGATAAATGATGTTATATCATGCGTTGAGATCATTTGATTTTTCTTTGTTTTGTTTTTTTCTTTTTGGTAGTATGTTTACCGACTATTTGATGATTAGAAAATATCAGAAGGGGTTTTGTGGAAATTGTAGTCATTTAAACAGTTGAGCTTCAATTGACTCATGATCTCAACTGTTGAACTTACTACAATCTCCAGAAAACTCCTTCCTATACTAATCAACAAATGCTCACTAATAACTGGCTTCAAGAGGTATTTCCTGGAGTTCTAGTGAGAAGTAGTGACCAGTGGAGTTCAACCGCGTCTGTTGTGAGATAGTAACTCACTGATGACAATGGTGGATGCGTCGCTCAATTTGGTGGATTAGTTGAAGTTAGACATTAACACCAATGAATGCCGGTAAACTCAGTGGTCTAGAGGTTAAGCATTCGCGCATGAGACCGATGGGTCCTGGGTTCGAATCTCGCGAGTTGAGGTCATGGATGCGCACTGCTGAGAAGTCCTATACTAGAACTAAACGGCCATCCAGTGCTTCCACGTTTTCGTTTCTCATGATCTCAACTATTAAACTTACTATCATATCCACAAAACCTCTTCTGATATGGTGGAGAAGATTTGTAGCTCAGGTGGATGATTTTGGTGAAGTTTTGTTCTCTAAGCTGGATGGTTTGGTCGTGGAGCTTTCATCGTTCTTCTGAACGACATCATCAGCAAAAACCCCAAATAGAAGTGAAGTGTTTGAATTTCTCCATATGTGTCTCAAAGCTTGTTCTGTGCACCTCGATGTTGATTGGTTCTTATTGACCTTAAATTTGTCGTTGTTTACTTCTTTGTTTTGCTTGTGTCTCCCATTGTTTTGATTTTTGTTCTTATGTTTGTGCATGATTTTTCTGATTGGCTGATAAATTGGATTGATTTCAATATGCTTGTTGATTGCTGATTGACCTGAGTGCCAGGCTTTTAAAAATTCTCTGATGTTTTTGGAGTTTCCTCTGTCTAAGATTTCCACATTTTTCCAATCGAATGAGTGTCCGCAGTTGTCCACGTGTATTGATATAAGTGAAGAGATATCATGCCGTTTGACTGCTAATTGATGTTCATGTAGGCGAAGGTGAAGGGGGCGTCCACTTTGTCCGATGTAGTGTTTTTCGCAGTTGGCACAATTTATCTTGTAGATGATGTTTGATTTGTTTTCCTTTGTTATTTCATCTTTTGATTTGCATAAGATTGATTGTAGTGATTTTGTCGGTTTGTGTGCCACACCTATTCCGAAGGTTTTCAGCAGTCTCGTCGCGGTTTCTGATATTCCTTGTATATATGGTAGGGTGATCCTTTTGTTGATTTTTGTGCTTGACTTGAGTTCTAATGCTGCGTGCGGTTGGTTTTTTTTTTGATGAAGTTGATGGGGTAGCCGTTCTTCTGAAATACATCCTTTAGGTATTTCTCTTCATTTCTTCGTGCTGCCAGTGTGTTGCAGTGTGTCCTCGCCCTCTTGAACAAATTGTGTACGCAGTTGATTTTGTGAGCTCTGGGGTTGTTGCTATTGTAGTTGAGAATTTGATCCGTATGTGTCGGTTTCCTATATACTTGAGTTTCCAGTTTTCCTGTGTCGGTTCTAGTGATCAATATATCCAAGAATGCTAGTTGGTTGTTTGATTCCTGTTCCATGGTGAACTTGATGTCATCGAAGACGTTGTTGATCAGGTTGTAAGTGTTTTCTAGTTCATTCTTTTTGACGATGACGAAGGTGTCGTCTACGTAGCGAATCCAAATTTTTGGTTTGATCACTGGTAATATAGCGGCTTCTAGTCTTTGCATCACTGCCTCTGCGATCAATCCTGATATTGGTGATCCCATTGGTGTCCCTTTCGTTTGTTCGTAGATTTTGTTGTTGAATTGAAAGTATGTTGTTAGGCATAAATTGGTGAGTTCCTGTAGACTTTGAATTTGAAGTTTCGTGTATTTAGTGAGGTTTGTGTCGTTGTCTTCTGATATATTCCATCATTTAGTGATTCTTTTTCAAACTACAAACGTATTTAGACTCTGATATTATTGATTGGAAGTATTTGGATATATCTATATCTATCTATATATATATATATGTAGCTTTTTTCTACGTATACTCATGAGAGATGAAAATACTTAAAACATAGTTACTAAGATTAAAAGATGGAGTTTTTTCTCTTTTATTTTTCTTTCTTCTAAACATAATCCATCTTGAAGGTGTATACATAAAACAATTGAATTTTGATTCTATATTCTTACTTTCTTGAAAATTAAAACAAAAAATGATCATTTACAAAAACATGCAGAATTGGTTGGTAACAAAATTGTAGTTTTAACATTGACATTTTTCCTCTTCATTTATAACTGTGTATTTATATATGTGTATATGCTTAACTCAACATGTTTTTTGATGAATGTCAGACAAAAACACCATTACAGAGATTAAACTCATGGTCTATTAGGCTCGTAATAATCTCTCAACCTTCAGGTCACTTAGTTCTTATGCGATAGTTTATCATTAGAGCCTTAGTTAATTTCGGATATGAAACAGTAATTATCGATTCCTATCATTGATATCTTCTGTTTCACCCCGATATGGTTCGAATCTGGATTTAGTTTGGATCATATTCAATGCGTAGAGGTTTCATTGATATTTCATTTGTGTTACTTGATTGTATCTAAGTGTAAACATTTGATATTCTAAAAGCACTCGTTTGTCAAACATATTATTCAGTTTTAATTTGGTAAAGACATGGTTGTCCGTATTAATCTTGGTGGTGGAAAGTTTCTCGGTCTATTCAAATTCCTTTTGAGTGCTTAGACTGATGGAGCTTTAGTTATTCTCTAAGGTGAGGAGTTCCATTGGTTGACAATTTGTGAAGATTTTAGTAATTTTATAGTTGAATTCATGAGTCAATTGAAGCATGAAACCTGGAAGCACTGGACGACCGTTTCGTCCTAGCATGAGACTACTCGATTGAAATCAAGAAATGAAGCACATTGTTAATTTGTTGATTTAAAGGCTAACTTACAATTATTTAGTGATTTAAAGTAATGTAGTAAAGAAGAATCGGTCATTTAATGTTTCACGCTAGATTACAATCATCAACAAAGAGTATTTACAACCATGAAAGAACTAATGCTTCATGTATGTCGGACTAGAACTTGGATCATCCAATAAACTAAACTGATAGTCACTCTCATTAATTATGAATGAGATATGAACACTAATTTATCACTAAGTTGTGACAATAATAAGAATCCTTTTTAATTTTCAGTACCGATCAAATTCAATCTTTATGAATAATCAAGTATCACCGAAATTAAGTGATTGGGCAGTATATATTCAGAAGTAATCTAATAGAAGTTCTCAGATATGGTTATATTTTACTAATTAAAACACTCTATGAGTACAATAAGTCGAATCAATGAATATAAGACGGTGGAGAAGAGTTGATTATGATGGAGTTCTGTTCTCTAAGCTGAATGGTTTGAACGTGGAGTTTCGATCTTTAGTCTTAACTACCTGATGTTTAATCTGATGATGTCGTTCAGAATAACGATAAAAGCTCTACGACCAAATCATCCAGCTGAGAAAACAAAACTCCAGCGATGATCATAGGGAAATCTATCAAATGAAATATTTACGGTTATAACAGGAATTTATGAAAACAAATTAGAAGAGGAAGTGTTCACGAATAATAATGAATTCAGATTAATGTATTCTTTCACAATTTTCTCAAGTATTTATAAGTGAATAATTTATTGTCTATGTGTAAAATATAATAAGGTATACCGAGTTTTCCACACCACCGATTGGCTGATTACATAATTAGGGAAAACCAGAATGTATTAGAAAGCTCTATCTTTCTAGTACAGGATTGTTCAGCACTGCATATTCACGACCCTACCTGAGATCAAACCTCAGGCCTTAAAGCTGAACCTTATCCTTCAAAACGCTAAGATTATTGCTATCCAATGATTTAACCTTTTGTAGGTTTAGTCAATTCATGATATCGTGCGACTATCATTTCTGACATTTCATATGATTAAACTGTATTAGTCAAAGCTTCTTTCTAGAATTCTTGATTATGAAAATTCAAATTTGACGATCTTTGAAAAACCATATGAAATACATTCATCTGATTGATTGAAATAGTGTTGAACTTGATCTTCTCGAATCACAGGTTCAATCCTGTAGGGAGTATAAATGCTCATTTTTTGAAATCTTGACTGTTCTAGTCTTCTTACATTCCAATAATTTTTCATTTAATCAATAAACGAGTATTTGGCTTGTTGTCAATACTGTTTGTCTTAAAGAAACGCTGAGATCACGAAAGTTTTATTTACTTGATAACTCCTGATAACCTACAATGGGAAATTAGAACATTATATCATAGAGACATGAAGAAATATGTTTATAAATCGAATGTGAAATACGTCTTTGATTGATCAACCTTTTGAAAATACTGTTAACTCTGTGATATTCATCAAAAATGATACGCATACAAATTATTGGGATATATCGAATGGTAAACACCAAGTGAAACCTCCTTTCGATGGAGACCAAATATTCAACGTTAGAAGTCAACTACTGGAAACGTTAGTCGTTTCTGACAATCATGTTTAATATAATGATCTTACTAAGAAAATATTCATGTGTTCAATAATGCACACAGAGTTAGATAAATATCAGCCTTAATTCACTCAAAATTGTATGTGATAATTTACGTATGTTTCCATGTACCTAAATTAATGGTTGCTCTAGTTGTTAGAAGGGGCATCAGCTTCGCAACTTCCGAAGGAACTCGGCTTTCACCATGAGACGTCATAACTCTCTTAAATGTAGACCCGACTCCCAGAGCAAAGTTTAAATGGTTTGAATTATTTTTTCTGGTTAGCGTTTTTTTAGCGATTTAGTTTTCTACCGAATAGGGTCACTAACTCGGACTTTATAAATTTTCATTACCAACTCTAAATATATCTGAACCCTATGAGATAATAAAACACCAGCATTTCATCTTTTGTCGTCTGCTTGACACTGTATCTGACTTCTTATATTATCTGGTTTGAAAAGATCATAACAGTTAAGAAAATTAAACTTTTTCCTCTTGAACCAAATCTATCTAGTTTACATTAAGTTACTATAGGAATGAATGTTTTCATACTATTACATACCTATTAACTAACCCTTCGTTTTAGCTGTTGAATGTGAATTGTTTATTTTAGACCCTATTTTATTGATTCCTAAAATCTCATCTATATGTTGCTAATAATTCTTCAGTAATTTAAGTTGTCACTCAATCATTTTCTTCTAAACTGAATATTTTCAGCAACGTATAACCAAAATTTTTGTTTGAATGATGAATAGTAGTGCGCATCCATGATCCCTCTCGTAGGATTCGAACCCAGGGCCAATGGAGCTAATCTGTATCGGGTAGAGGCAGGTACAATGGAAGATGGTCGCACAATTTCTTGGATTGATTGAAGTTAGACAATAACACCATTGGATGCCGACAAGCTCAGTGGTCTAGAGGTTAAGCGTTCGCGCGCGAGACTGAAGGCCCCGGGTTCGAATCCTGCGGGAGGGGTCGTGGATTCGCACTGCTGAGAAGTCCCACAATAGGGCGAAACGACCATCCAGTGCTTCCAAGTTATCAATGGTAGTCTAATGTCAATCGATTGATGATCTCAGTCAAAAACATATATTAACTGTTTGATTAGTTGTCTAATACATATTGGTTAACATTCTGTAATAAGATCTATCTTAAGATTGGGAAATTTCGTTATGAGTAGAATTTCATAGGATTCAAATAGAGTGATAGAGAGTGATTCTTCACAGTCCACATAGCAAATAAGTTATAAATTTGAGGTTATCAATACAAATACATGCGAATTATACAAAAAAATATATACTGTTTGTCTCTCTATAAATTTTGAGCATTCTATAAGATTTTTCATCCTAAATCATAGACTTCTTGATAGCTGTATGAAAGAAAGTTCCAGAACGTTGGGACAATAATTAAAAACCATAGATTCAACAAACTTTAGATAGTTTTATAATGAGGAGGAATGAATCATGAAGAAGCGCTGGAAGTGGATAGGGTACACATTGAGGAAAGCACCTAACTACATCATAAAGCAAGCTCTTACTTGAAATCATCAAGGTCAAAGGAAAAGAGGAAGACTAAAGAACAGATGACGCCGAGAAATAGAGTCAGACATGAAAAGAATAAACAACAATCAGATAGAACTAGAAAGGGAGACAAAAGACAGAGTAGATTGGAGAATACTGATCGGCAACCTATGCTCCATTTGGAGTAACAGGCCTAAGTAAGTAAGTAAGTAAGTAAGTAAGTAATCAAGTAATGAAGTGACTGAAAAACGATCCTTAATCATCATATGTTTAAGTATGTCCATTTTTATGATAATTTTAATCTTAAAATAGACTGTAAGCATCGGATGAGACCTAAATATGTAAATAAATAAAGTGAATTTATACTCTTGAGCATCAGTCTCTTTAGTTTTACTCTTGTTTAATTAATTGTCCTGTTGTTCGTTTGTTTCATTTGTGTACCTTCATGTTTGTTTGAATTTTTGTGTAATCAGACAGATGAGGTTATGCATTGAAATTGTTTATTTTATTGAGGTATAATGAAGCTTAAAATGAACTAACTGAAGCATAATTGACAGAATATGCTCAATTTCATCTATTGAAAATTATTTATTTAGTTAATAAATATATCAGAATGAGGGTTTATGAAAATGGTAATAATTTAATGGTTGAATTCATTAGTTGATTTAAACTAGACCACCCTGGAATCATTAGACAACCGTTTCGTCATAGTATAGGAC
This sequence comes from Schistosoma guineensis, assembly GCA_944470375.2. Classification (NCBI taxonomy): domain Eukaryota; kingdom Metazoa; phylum Platyhelminthes; class Trematoda; order Strigeidida; family Schistosomatidae; genus Schistosoma; species Schistosoma guineensis. Next base: position 43,831,627 of record OX103892.1, on the reverse strand, counting down.
TCTTCACGATCTCAAACGCATGATTACTATGCTACTCAAATTAGAATTATTTCGTTGTATAGTTTACACTGTTACTGTTGGCTTGTTGGGACTGAGTTAAATGGTCTGTAGGTTCAAGATATTCACATTGATTAATCTTTGGGTAGTTATAAGCATCTTGTTTTATTGTCTCTTCTTGAACTTTTAGCGATCGATTACCCTTGTACCTACTAGTTTTAATTGCTCAACATCCTGTTCACTATATTTTAATATAAGCTAATTGAAAATAATTTAGTGGAAAGCCCTGAATACACATTTCTACTTTACAGTATTTTCGTACTATAATACACAATAAGTAATGATATTGAGTAAATTTACTATCAGATGGGTTTTATGGACATTATAGTAATTTCAATGGTTAAGATCATGAGTCAGTTGAAGCTAGACTACCATAAGAAACCTGGAAGCACTGGACGGCCGTTTCATCTCATTGTGGGACTCCTCAGCAGTGCGTATCCACGACCTCGCCCCCTGCGGGATTCGAACCCGGGACCTATGGTGGTCTAGCTTCAACTGACTCATGATTTCATCCATTGAAATTACTATAATATCCACAAAACCCATTTGATATTAATCAATATATGCTCACTAGTGACTGGCTTCAAGATATATATCCTGAAGTTCTAGTGAGAAGTAGTGACCAGTGAAGTTCAACTAGGTTTGTTGTGAGATAGTAACTCACTGAATACAATGGTGGATGTGTCGCTCAATTTGGTGGATTAGTTGAAGTTAGACATTAACACCGTTAGATACCGGCTCAGTGATCTAGTGGTCAAGTGCTCGCGCGCGGAACCGATGGGTCCTACGTTCGAATCTCCAGGGGGCGAGGTTGTGGATGAGCACTACTGAAGAATCCCCCATTAGGGTAAATTTACTATATTAAATAGCCGTTTCTTAGTGGTTATTGAATGTTTTAAATGGAAGTATCAGGAGTTAGTATGGCACAAAGTAAAGAAAACGGTAAACTTTACAACATTTATATGCATTAAATATAAGTGATGAAGTCTACCCGCTTTTTAATCTATTTTGAATATGTATGTACAACTATAATGAACTGCATTTGAAAATGTAGCCCACAGAATAAACACCATTGGTCACGCCTTCTCACTAAACTTATACAATGAAATTCAATTATACACCATTTATTTTTATTGTAAACATCATTTGGTTATTTGTTTTAGTAAAAACAAGGTAAATGCATCAATAAGAACTAATCATTTAACCCAGAAACGGAAACAACGTCTCACCATTAAAACGATTTACTTTATTACATAGAAATGTAATGATGTGATATTATAAGTGGATTATTATTAGATGGTGGAGAAGATTTGTAGCTCAGGTGGATGATTTTGATGGAGTTTTGTACTCTGAGCTGGATTGTTTGGTTGTGAAGCTTTCATCGTTCTTTTGAACGACATCATCAGTAGCACAAACTTCAGATAGAAGTGAAGTGTTCGAATTTCTCCATATGTGTTTCACAGATTATTCTGTACACCTGTCTGAAGTTAGTGCTGATGATGTCGTTCAGAAGAACGATGAAAGCTCCACAACCAAACCATCCAGCTCGGAGAACAGAACTCCATCAAAAAGGATTATTATTATTGTTTGTTATAAATGTTGTGAATGTTCGATCTTGTCAGTTTATGTTATTAATGTCTGTACTGTTTCATTTAAAATAATGTTTTAATAAGTATTCTTGTACCTGTTGTTATATGATAATTAGTTACTTACCTACGCCTGTTACTTCTCATCAAGGAGCATAGGCCGTCCACCAGCACTCGCCATCCAACACTGTCCTAAGCAATCCTTTCCACTTGTTTCCAGTTGCTATTCATCTTTTTGGTGTCTTCTTTCAATTCCCAACGTAATGTGTTCTTTAGCCTTCCACTTTTCCATTTTCTTTCAGAATTCCAAGTTAGGGCTTGCTCGTGATACAGTTTGGTTATTTCCGTAATGCATGTCCTATCCACCTCCAAAGTGTTTTCTTCAGCTGAGAGCTGGTTTCCGCTCTCTCAGTAGTCTGTTGCTGATAGTATCCGACCAACGGACATTCAATATCTTAAGTAGACATGTGTTTATAAATACTTGTACATGTTTGATGATGGTTGTAGTAGTTCTCCAAGTTTCAGCTCCGTACAGTAGAACTGCCTTGACATTCGTTTTGAAGATTTTGACTTTGATGTTGGTTAACAGTTATTTCGAGCTCAGTATGTTCTTCAATTGTAGGAATGCGGCTCTTGCTTTGTCAATCCTCACCTTTATGTCCGCATCGGATCCTCCTTGTTCATCAATGATGCTGACCAGGTACATGAGAGATTCCAAGTATTCCAGAGTTTTTCCACCAAGTGTGATTAGGTTGGTGTATTTGAGGATGTTGGTTTTCCTTTTGTGTATGTTGAGGCATACTGATGCAGAGGTTGCTGCTACATTAGTTGTCTTCATCTACATTTGTTCGTGTGTATGGGATAGGAGGGCCAGGTCATCTGAGAAGTTCAAATCGTCTAATTGATTCTGAGCTGTCCATTGTTTTCCGTGCTCTCCCTCAGACGTCGAGGTTTTAATAATCCAATGGACCACCAGAAGAGGAGTGGAGACAGCCTTGTCACATGATAAGAACCATTGTATTTATTCGCAAAAAAACGTTTGATATTAATAATATTGAATAAACTGGGTTTATTGTGATAAGTAAATGTTGTTTTTCAGTAGTTTATACTGAAAGCTTTCATTGTAAAAGAATGGTACTCTGTTTGATGATTCTGTAGAACAATGAAATTGTCAACTCCATGTCTATTCCTTCTATTTTATTCTATCTGGAAACTATCAGAAGTTCTGTTGGGGATGTTAGATCCCCAGAACTCACTTGGTAAATGCATTAATTTTATAATTTTATTCTGGAAATTTAAATTTCCTTTTTTTCGCGCCAAAAGCGCACTTTTCTCCTTCATGTCGTATTTCCCACTTGGGAGAATCCTTAACGCTATTGGTCCGTTGTGTATTTTTAGTATGCTATTTTCGCTACGCTTCCCAAGGACAGTTTTATGCTATATATATACGTTTGATTTTTGTCTGTTATTATTCACTTGTGCTTCTGGCTTACAGAATATACTTTCCCGTTCCAAACTTGGACTTCTTCCTCTAGTTAGCAGGGCTGGGACGCACCAAATAGTTAGCATATTGGTCTACGGTCACAAGTCTGTTCCGTTCGCATACTAAGTGAACTAGTAATAGCTTCAAACCTAGAAAGTTCAAGAAGTGATTTGATAGGAATTACAATGAATATGGATATATGTCAATAATCATTTGATATAATTATTGTCAATGAGAAAGTATTTCAAAGACAATAACGTGATAACCTGTTTAGATCACTTCTAATTACAAATCTGAATATTTGGCATTTAACAGCATCTCTTATGACATCTTTGAATATAGAATATAAATAATCATTTCACGTTTACTTCTCTGACTACAGATGCCTTAGAAATATTGCTAGCGTCTGCTGGGATCACCGGGTAAGTAATAGTGAGGTTAGACGTAGGGTATTAGGGAATGATGGTAAATCAGTTGATGAGGTTGTGGATCTTCATCGACTGAGATGGTTGGGTCACGTGTTACGTATGCCCGAACACCGATTACCACGACGTTCAATGCTAACCGGTGTTGGAGATGGTTGAAAGAAAGTTGGGGGCGGTTAAACCAAAACGTGGCATCAGTGCTTGAAGTCACTAACTTATAGTCTGAGCCATGTTGGTAGGTGCAGACTACTTGGTTGGAATCCGCGTGACTATCGTAACCAATGGTTGGAGACTCTTGGTGACATGGCTCCGAATCGATCACAATGGCGTCGGTGTATACACTCTCTTTCTTCCCTTAAACTAAGAGATTAAAATCGCTTCATATATTTCTTTCTACTAACTAATTCTTTCTTCATGTACTATATCTTCATATGCAATCTTTCCTTTATATATTACCACCTCTGAATTAATTACTTTTATGAGTCCGGTGTTCATCTTGTTGTGTTAATGAGGTATGGCACCTTGGACCGATGCCTGGTCCCACGTTGTAGCTGACTGACTGACTGACTGTTTACTTCTCTAATAAACATACTCCTATGTGAATAGTGACAAGCATCACAGAATTGATATTCACTCTGGAATTCGAACGTAGGGCTCAGTATTTATGTGGATAATGCGATGGCGTTTGAAGGGGACGGTACTGAGTTTGCATCACATAGTGAACATCAACTCTGTGATGTAGGTACATCCAGTTGACCAGTCCCAAATAGGACGAAACACATGTCAAACTGGATTCCACTGATAGCCACTATCCACGTTTGCTTAGAATGATTGTGAACTAATACAACATCAAGGCAATCCTTACAGGATGTACATATATCAATAAGTGACTGATCAATCGCAGTCCTAATCATCGATGGGAAGATTCAAGTAAAGTAATACCAAGTAAATTAATACTTCTTATGTGATTATTATTATTATTATTATTATTATTATTATTATTATTATTATTATTATTATTATTATTATATCTGTAATTACCTCCATTGGAATAACAGGAAAGATAACTTGTCCTGTTCTTTTGATCTTAATTATTTTAATGAATTGGCGGGAACCTGGAGAACTATGAAAGTCATCATCCAGAAGATACAAGTATTTATTAACAGTTGTCTGCACAAAATACTTCGGATTCGTTGACCAGACACTATCATCAACATCCTACTGTGAAAGAGAACAAACCAGATTCCAGTGGAGGAAGAAACCAGGAGGAAGCTCTGGAAGTGGATAGGACACACATTGAGGAAAGCACCAAAGTGTGTCACAAGACAAGCCCTCACATGGAATCCTGAAGACCAAAGGAGAAGAGGAAGACCAAAGAACACATTACGCTAAGAAATGAAGACAGACATGAGAAAAATAAACGAAAATTGGATAGAACTGGAAGGAATGCCCAGGACAGAGTGGGTTGGAGAATGTTGATCGGCATTCTATGCCCCATTGGGCATAACAGGCGTAAGTAAGTAAATTTCAATGAATTAGTTTAAAACAATCACAATAAAATGAGACTCAAACAAACATAAAATCAATAATCAATATTCTACTAACCCAATAGAATATATACTTTGTCATTTTCCTTATATTCACTTGTCGACTGACAAACGTTTCATTCGGTATATTGATTTGTTTATTATTTATGTATGCTTATATGTATATACGTATACGTTACAGTGTATAATTCTATCCATTGTTACCATATAACTTACCTAGTCAAACTAATCTGGTTATTGGAAATTGAGTATAATTACATTTATCCATATACATACAGTATGACAACATATTTTGAAAGCTTCACCATAGTTGAAAGTATACGTACTATGGATACAGTAATGATTTAATAGCATAGGCTATTAATAATTTCCTTCTTGTGAGATAGATTAATTCATATTGTAGATTAGGTTGGTCAAAATGACATTTAAAATTGAGTATAGTGATTTTAATAATTATAAATCCGAGAAGGATTTTATGGATATTATAGTCAGTCAGCAGTTGAATACATGAGTCAATTGAAGCTAGACCACCAAGGGGAAACCTCGAAGCACTGGATGGCTGTTTCGTCCTATTGTGGGACTCTTCAGCAGTGTGCATCCACGATCTCACCTCACAAGATTCGAACCCTGGACTTATCGGTCTCGCGCCCGAACGCTTAACTTCTAGACCATTGAGTTAGCCGGCATCCAATAGTGTGAATGTCTAAATTCAACTAATCCACGAAATTGAGCTGCACATATACCATAATCATCAGTGAATTACTATCTGACAACAGACCCGGTTGAACTCCGCTGGTCACTGGTTCTCCTTAGAACTCTAGGAAAATTCATTTTGATAATAATCAGAGGGGAGTCACAATAACTTAACCGATTTATATCCAAGTGTTATATATTCTAATATCCCCATTTTTCAACTACATACTCTATAAAATTAATGTTGAATTATGTCAGATTATTCTTTTTTTGAGGAGTTGCTGATAGTAGTAGATAAAAAGCGATAGGGTTAGGTTTCATTTAAATTGATATTTATCACCAAGATGTATCTTCAGTCCTAAAGGAACTGATATTAATCACCTGTCCCATATAGCCTTCAAGTCAGAGATGTTATCATTCAGATAAATGAATGTGATGTATGGACATCGATTATCCCTAAAAACGTCCATAGAGATATCGCCCTATTTAGACCTGTGGCCACATTACAAGTTAACTGATATTTGTAAACATGTAAAAATGGTGACAAGAAGATGAAACTAGAAAATATGTCCTTTCTGGTTACTTTGATGTAAATTTATATTATCAAATGAGTAACGAGTTTTAATTTTTGGTGAAATCTCATTATATGGTATATGTTGATTAAAAAAAATAATGAAAAAGTTGTTCTTAGCAATAAATCAAGATGAATTTCATTTTCATTCACGAAATTGCGCAACCATCTTCCATTGTACTGAGGTAGATACCTGTCTCTACCCGACTCGGGTTAGTTCAACTGGTCACGGTTTCTCATTAGAACTTCGAAAATTCCCTCACAAAGCTAGTCACTAGTGAACTCATGGTAATTACCAATATGAGGTTTATGGAAGCTGTGACCAATGGAACTAATCTGTGTCGGGTAGAGACAAGTATCTGCCTCAGTACAATCGAAAATGGTCGCGCGATTTCGTGGATTGAGATTAGACATTAACAATGTTTGAGACCGGCTCAGTGGTCTAGAGGTTAAGCGTGTGTGAGCGAGACCGAAAACCCTTGATTCGAGGTCTCACGAGCGGGACCGTGGATGCGCACCGCTGAGAAGTTCCACAGTAGAACAAAACGGCCTTTCAGTGCTCCCAGGTTTTCAATGATGGTCTAACAGCAATCGGTTCATGATCTCAATCAAAAACTTAATAATCTCCACAACCCCATACTGATTTATATTGAATTACAAAACAGGTTAAAAGATTGTATTTCAATACCATATACACTGTGATGAATTATCCTACAGACTTTGAGTTAATCGAGTGATTTGCACTAAAGTATGAACAGTTTATATTTCTGACAAAAAGCACATCGAACAAAATTATTTTCTACACAATCTTACTACTTACAAGTAGACAAAATAAATAAACGAAATTCTAACCGATGAGCATGCTTCTAATCTACAGTAAAGATCTAGAGGACGAACTTCTTGGAATAAGACTAGCGATAAGTTTCAACTAAATTGAGATTAAACTCGTTTTTATCTCCCAGATTCGCTTCCCGTCTGTTGACTTTGTCTGTTTGTTGGGATATTCAGGAAAATATCCCAAAAATTATCCTGCTAAGCCTAATGCTATCCTTCGACATGGAATGGTATCATCTTATTGGTCAATATTTGTTTAACGTGTCATTTTCCTACTGGCCATTATTGTACAATGTTATTTTCTATTTTATGGTACGTTGTGGTCTGCTTGACTGGTATATAAACAAAGTATGTTTGAAATATAAGGATTCATATCTCAGAGGTTGTGACTTGTCTTCTGGACTCAACTGGCTGGGCTGGACAGGGAAGCAGGGCCAATCAGAACCCTAGGTCGTTCTACGTGTTTGTGCGTCTTTGGTCCGATCAATAATTCGCTACCCTGTAATCTGCCGTCACAGTTATGGCACTGTTTCAAGTACTACTTTAGCTATTAAAACTCTCTAGTTTGACTCAACTTCAGATGTTTAAATGTCTCATGCTTTTTAACAACGTCCTACCTGTGTTATTCGTTTTTGTTTCATTCTCAATGCTTCATTACTTTCTTCACCTTGTTATAGAGTTTTATTCGCATGTCTTCTGATTTACTCATTCGTATGGTGGCAAATTTGTCTCCATTGAAATATAAATCCCACTCAACTTTGTATGTAATCACTAAGATAACAGTGTGATATACGGAGTTTAATGTGAAATGTGTTGTGCATGTGTATACTTTAGGTATTTTTATAAGCAGACAAACCATAAAAGAAGACGAAACAGTACAACGCGTTATTTGGATGGACTACGTAATCAATCGACAAGTGGATGGACGCTTTAGTTTATATATAAGTCAAATAAGCAAAGAATCAAATAAACAATAAGCAGATATATCCAGAATTATCTTTAGTCAGACGTAAAGTCAAGGCTAATTATGCATGAATACATACAATATAAACGATAACATTTCAAAGATTCATTCAGTGATCCCGAAAGTGTTTGTATCAAATTATCAAGTTAATTCATCACTTAATTGTTAATCTAAATAAGTATTCATTATTATCAAAAAAGTATGAAGCTGTTACATCCTTTGTATGAACTACTACTTGGATTGCATACTTGATCTGGAAACAGCGCTTAATCTATACTCTATAAATGATTCTATTAAATCTTACCACAATATCATATCATCTAATTCATGGAAGCCTTTAATTCAACTACTATTAATCTGTCAAAACAACTCTTTAGAATTCAGTAGTTCATGAGTTCGTAATAAAATATAGTTATGAGGTTATAAGTAACTTCTTATTTCAATGTGTTATCACAATTCAAAATCCAAACAAATACTAGAGTTGACAAATAATTACTTCTCATTTAAAAAATTCGATGGTGAAACCCTAGAAGATGTAGAATTCTTCACATACCTGGGAAACATCATCGATGAACAAGGAGGTTCAGATGCAGACGTAAAGGCGAGGATTGGCAAAGCAAGGGCCTCATTCCTTCGATTGAAGAACATATGGAACTCAAAACAACTTTCAACCAATAACAAAGTCAGAATCTTTAACACGAACGTCAAGACAGTCAGTTCTACTGTATGGAGCTGAAACTTGGAGAACTACAACAACCATCATCAGGAAGATACAAGTATTTATAAATAGCTGTCTACGCAGGACACTCAAAATCCATTGGCCGGATACCAACACCAACAACCTTTTGTGGGAGAGAAAAAACCAGCTTCTATCTGAAGAAGAAATTAGGAAAATATGATGGAAATGGATAAGACATATATTACACAAATCATCAAACTAGATCACGAGGCAAGCCCTGACTTGGAATCCTGAAGGGAAGCTGAGAAGATGAATGTCAAAGAACACATGGCGTCGGGAAATAGAATCAAATATAGAAAGGGTGAATAACAACTGGAAAGAGCTAGAAAGAATTGCCCATGACAGGGTTAGATGGAGAATGCTGGTGAGCGGCCTATGCTCCTTCACGAGGAGTAACAGGCGTAAGTAAGTAAATCATTTAAAAAATACCTAACAGAAAAGAAAAAAAGTCAATTCAATGTCCTGTTTAAAGTTCTATTGTATTATCTTTTCATACTTTATCATTTCATCTTTCATAGTAATCATCTTCTGTTAATGGAATCAATTTATCAGTACGCTGTAAGTTATATTCAAATTCAGCTAATTGTATCATAAAATTCCAACTTGGTTGCATCGGTATACAGATCTTTCGCAAATACATCCATGCATCCTACAAAAAATTAATAGAATTAAATAATTGTGTACAATATGATGAACTAAGTGAGGAAGAAAGAAACAATACGACAAGATAAAACTGGAATGATATACCACCATTGAAAACCTGGTAGCATTGGACGGTCATTTTGTCCTTTTATGGGACTCCTCAGCAATGTGAATACACGATTCTTCATGCACGACTCGAATTCTGGACCTTTGGTCTTGTGCGTGAACGCTTAAGTTTTAGATCGCTGAGCCAGCATCCAACCATGTCGGGTGCGAGGCAGTCGCCCACCGAAGACACTGGGAGATGATTGATTGAAATTAGACATTAACACCGCTGGACGCCGACCCAGTGACCGAGAGGTTAGGGGTTCGTGCGCAGGACTAAAGGTCCTGGGTTCGGATCCTGAGTGAGGAGTCGTGGATTCGCATTGCTGAAGAGCCCTGAACTAAGACGAAAAACCATTCAGTGCCCCTAGTTTTTCAACGGTAGTTTAACATTCATCAGTTCATGGTCTCAACTACAACTTACTATCAGTAGATTTGTCTATTCACTGATTGATCTCATGAAAATCGTATCGATTTAATAGTTTGTCACTACATATTTTATTTGTAGTGTGATGCCTACTATTCAATCATTTAGTTCAATGTTAAGCTGAAACATTTACTCGTATATACTCACATTTCAATGAGATTTACACTGCGAGAGTTATAGATCCTGGGTTTGAATTTCGTGAGGCAGGATCGTGGATGCGCACTGTTGAGGAGTCCCACAAGAGGACGAAACGGCTGTCCAGTGCTTCCAGGTTTTCTATGGTGGTTTAGCTTCAGTTCACATATGATCTCAACTATTGAAATATGTATCTAAATTCTAAATGTATTTGCATTATAAACTGTCAAAGGATGAATAAGGTAAGATTAATAAATAAATGAGGTTGTTTGAATTTGATAAAATAACACTGATTAGTGATTTAAAAAATCAAAATGTCTATTTAAAAAGATATTCATCATAAAACTTGACAATATTCTTTCCTACATGGACTCAAAAGACTAGCTTGGTTTCGGGGTAGGTAAGATGTTCGTCTGGCAAATGGAAAGACTAGTATCTTAGAAACTAATTCATCATGTTCTGTATTGTAACTATGAAATGTGTCCTTTATTGGTATGTGATCATAGTTATCTTCAAAGGATTGCTTGCATACGTTGGGCAGTTAAATGAACAGTGCTTAGGCTAGACTCTAAGAACTAGGTGAGGATGATAAATTGGTTGATAAGGTAGAAAATCTGTATCGACTGAGCTAGTTGAGTTATGTATAACCTATGACTAACCACCCCTAACCTTGATGTGATGTCTGCCGATATAGGGGTAGGTTGAAAGAAAGTTACTAATCGATAATTGAAAATGTGACATCAGTCGACAAAGTCATTGGTAATTAAACAAAACAATTTTGGTAGATGCAGTGTACCTGGTTGGTGTCTGTGAGCCCATCATAATCAGTGATTTGAGACTTTAGGTGACATGGCTCAATAGTCAGTCTCAGTGGATTAGAGATACTCATTCATTTCCTTATCTTATAGCTTGAGTTTCAAAATGATCTAATATTTTCTTTTTCAAAGTTTCAATAGCCAAATACTTAATTACTTACGTCTGTTACACCTTGTAGAGGAGCATAGGCCGCCCACCAGGATTTTCTATCAATCACCTATGCCTAATAATTTCTGCTACCATCGATATTATTAATACTTTCATTACTCTGTCATTTATCTTAACAACTAAATCTCCCTGTTTTGATGCTGTAAAGCAACTTAAACCAATATACACATCCGTCACGTTCTACATCGCTCATTGTAGTGCACGAGAACACAAGTGAGGAACAAGCAAGTGTATTTGGATACAAAATTACAGAATCTCTTAGTAAAATCTGAAAACCATACAATAAATACTTCATTTGCAAAATGTCAATCAATTGTCTTAGACTTGATTGTTCTTTCGTTTCCACATCCATCATTCTCTGTTCTTGTTCTCTTCCCTTCGATCTTCTTAACCTTCTACCACCAGGTTTTTCAATTTCGATTGATAATACATACTACTCATGTCTGTCCACATCAGTAGCACACAATACAATTATGGTGAACTACTAACATTCTTAAAAATTCTTTACAACGTAGTATAACATTTTAAGCAAAGATGGATAGTGGCTACCAGTGGAATCCAGTTTGACATGCGTTTCGTCCTATTTAGGACTGGTCAACTGGATGTACCTACATCATAGAGTTGATGTTCACTCTGTGATTCAAACTTAGTACCGCACCCTCCAAACACCATCGCGTTATCTACATAGATACTGAGCCCTACGTTCGAATCCCAGAGTGAATATTAATTCTGTGATGCAGATATATCTAGCTAACCAGTCCCAAATAGGAAGAAACGTGCATCAAACTGGATTCCATTGGTAGCCACTATCCATCTTTGCTTAGAATGATTGTGAACTAAGACAATATCAAGGCAATCCGTACAGGATGTACATATATCAATAAGAGACTGATCAATCGCAGTCCTAATCATCGATGGGAGGATTCAAGTTGAGCCCTACGTTCGAATCCCAGAGTGAACATTAATTCTGTGATGCAGATATATCTAGCTAACCAGTCCCAAATAGGATGAAACGCGCGCCAAACTGGATTTTACTGCTATTCATTTTTGCTTTAAAAAAGCTTGTGACTTAAAGTTATATCAAAGCAATACGCACAGGATGCATATATATATATATATATATATCAAGATGAAACGTATCAATTTCAGTCCTAAAAAACGATAGGAAGATACAAGTAAAACAACACCAAGTGAATTTAACGTTCACCCCAATGCACAAGCAGATGGCTATCAGGACTGAGCAGATAAGTGAATAACGCGATGGTACTATTCACTAAAAGAACAAAATAAAGTAATTTGATAGTTGAATTCTATTTCAACTTACTTTTAAACTCATTAATTCATATTTAATAAGATAAGCAATTGCAATCACTACAGACTGATTAAACATCCATTTTGAAATAATTAAAACACGTTGTCCTCTTAATCGTTTATCTTCTAAAATAAAAAATAAACATTTTTAAATTTTTGTTTTTCAACAAAGAAAGAAGGAATAATTTAGATAAGTATCAGTTTAGGAGTTGTGGAGATTGTTAAATTTTTTGATTGAGATCATGAACCGATTGATGTTAGACCACCATTGAAAACCTGGAAGCGCTGAACGGCTGTTTTGTCCTATTGTAGGATTGGTTGAGGTTAAACATTAACACCATTGGATGCCGGCTCAGTGGTCCAGTAGGTTAAGCGTTCGCACGCGAGACTGAAGGCCCTGGGTTCGAAGCCCACGAGCGAGATCATGGATGCGCACTGCTGAGGAGTCCCACGATAGGACGAAACAGTCATCCAGTGCTTCCAGGTTTTCCATGGTGGTCTAACATCAATCGGTTCATGATCTCAATCAAAATTTAGATAAGATTTAAATAAAAGTGGTGAGATCTATAATTTATGGATGATCTCTGAGCAACGCTAAAGTAATATTGAGAATATCCACCTAATGTCTAGGGTTAAATAAAGGTTATAAACCTGTATAAAGGATAAAGATTATGATTTACAGTTGATGATTTAGAATAGGAATTAGATTTACAGTTTTCATCGCAAACTAACATCAGCTATAATGTCAAGACTCTATTTAGCCAAATGGATAAGTGGATTTCGTGCCAAAATCCGAGTCCCATCACCTTATACCTGATTGGTTCATCTATAAATTATAGTCTCGCTGAATAATTGCTAAAACAAAACCTTTAAAACTAATGGATGATTACCTACAGTTTAAAAGTTATGCAACAAGTGAAATATTGATCCGGAGATTATACACAAGATTACAGAGAGTTTTCAATGCAGGAAAACTATAACATGATTTTGATAATGATATCAAGACTAAAACACTAATTATCTAGATTAGCCATCTTCTTTTGTATTGATCACTTTGATTGATCGTGTAGAGCCAATCCCATTGGTCAGTATACTAGGAATTTACATTTTTGTACTCGTGAACACCCTCCAGAGTAGTCAAGCTAATGGTTTGATCAGGGCAATAATCTTCTGCCAAAATCTGCCAGTATCAAAGTCCTTCAAACGATGGAATAAATCGGTATTCAGATTAAATAATTTGAGGTATGCATGAGAAGAAATCTGTTCAACCTTTATTCTTACATTGGCCGGCCTCAGACCCAATAAGGCGATAGTACTTCTTTATTATAAACTGATATAGTTTGGCTGATATTCACACAGCTCTCTGATTTTTAGTTTCATAACTTTAATTCTTCTTATTCAAGCATCATTGTATAATTATTACTATCATTATCCATAATCTCTCAACTACATGTACAATCTAGATACTCTTCATTCCTTTGTACTATAGCCTACTTGATTCCAAACACTTAGCAAGTTGTGTAACCTTCCGTTTATGATCTGAAACTACATTACTGTTTCTCTCATTCTACACTGCCTATATTTTTTTCTCATTATTAACTAACATATAAACTTATTCAAGTTAACGCGGCTTATTATTCATCTCAATATTGACTATTTTATTCATACGTTACAATTTCGAAACACATTCGTTTTAAGCTTGATCACTTCCTTGGATCATTAGCCTGAATGCGTGACTTCAGAACCTGATGACAATTTCTCGAAACGAATATTCTTCATTCGTATATCTGTGTTCTAATATGATGGGGAGTTTTAATAGTTACATAGCCCCCTATCCTATCATCTGACTAATTGTGTAAATACAATATCACCAAGAATACGTCTCATTTAATGTGCACGTCTGATCATAGTTTGAGGTATCAGTTGTTATTAGCAACAAGGTAAGTGCTATAGATAGTTACCTCCCCTAGATACAAAGATTCAAGCTATATAGTATGATTTTTTTAAATAAAAAATTGTACTTAGTCCCTGAGAACCGTAGACAAATTGGAAAGAAACAAAAGGTGATCAGTTTACAAAATGGTCAGAGTCGGGAATCCCTGTAATATAACAATATTAATTATGTTTAGCTAGTATTTACTCGTTTCCCTTGCATTTCATTGGTTAAATTAACTGTTGTAAAACTAGCTGTACTCTTATTGATTAACACATATTTCATTTAGACAGCTCAACTGTTTAAGAATAGATTGTTGTTCTATTTATCAACTTTCATATGAATTTGGTTTAAGCTAATCATGATTTATTGTAGAAACACTTGTTTTTTCTATGTTCTCATGCATAATTATCTTTGAATAGCAAAGTAATAATAATAGGAACCATATGAAAGATAGACTTACGAATAAAATCACAAGTGTTGTCCAAAAATGATAACAGTTTACAATTTTCAGTTGGTTGAATATTCAACATAGAGTCTTTACAATTCTGGTATCTAATGAGAATTGAAGAAAAACTCATTATATTCACGTAATCCAGTCAGTGTTTAATACCATTTACATAATAACACATCAAAATAAATTGCTGATGAATTTCTACCTGGTTGGGATCCGCGAGACGATAGCAACCGATGGTTAGACAACTTGAATGATATGGCTCAAAATCGTTTGCAATGGCGCAGGTGCATCCACTCTTTGTGTTCTCTCAAATTCTAACCTTCTGAATTCTTTATGTCCCTTTCTTTTTTTATCTTTCCAAATTTATTTCGTTCGATTATACTCCTTGAATAACATCTTCAACCCCTAATGTTTCCGATTACTGCTTATACTCTTACTACCTCTACCACTACGGGATTTGGATCGACAACTGCATCTCTGTGATAACGTGGTATGGCAACTCGAACTGATGCATGTACGTACAAAGTTCTACGTTATTACTGACTGACTGATTTAATTTAAAAATGATAAGTTCAACTAACGACTGAATATTGAAGAAATTCTGATGGCATACAACCTGTAGCATTATAACACCAACTGATTAAACACTAAGAAGATCAACTAGTTGATGACTAACGTTTAGACCAATAAGCCATTTAAAACATGAAATATTGTCACAGTGGCATATATGGTTCTCGAGCAAACTATATAAGTACTCATGATTGTATAATACGATCAAAGCACTAGTCAGTCAGTCAGTCACAATGCAGGACCAGGCACATATATGCATCGGTCCAAGTTGCCATACCTCATTAGCACAACAAGATGAACACCGGATTCATAAAAGTAGTTAATTCAGAAGTGGTAATATATAAAAGAAAGATTGCATATGAGGATATAGTACATGAAGAAAGAATTAGTTCGTAGAAAGTAAGATGTCTTAGTTTAAGGGAAGAAAGAGAGTGTATACACCGACGCCATTGTGATCGATTCTGAGCCATGTCACCAAGAGTCTCCAACCATTGGTTACGATAGTCACGCGGACTCCAACCAAGTAGTCTGCACCTACCAACATGGCTCAGACTATAAGTTAGTGACTTCAAGCACTGATGCCACGTTTTGGTTTAACCGCCCCCAACTTTCTTTCAACCATCTCCAACACCGGTTAGCATTGAACGTCGTGGTAATCGGTGTTCGGGCATACGTAACACGTGACCCAACCATCTCAGTCGATGAAGATTCCCAACTACGTAGTAGTATGTAAGTACTACCAGTTACGTTTTGACGATAAAATTTAGTTAGAAGAATAGTCAAGTGAAATTCCAAACAAGTCCGGTGGGTACATTTTGTTAGTTTAATCTGTTTTCTTAACTATCAAGACATTAATGCAGTTTGTGAAACTTTTTCACGAATTATTATTCAATATAAACAACAAATTTGGTTTATGAAAAGTTTTACCAACAATTATTTTAATATGTCTCTTAGAATTTCCAATATGAATTAAGGTTGGCTGACAAACATATGGGAAACATAATGGAGATAGAACCTGACATACATTCCACAACGTTGACTAGATTACCTTTACAGATTACAGCTTTTTACTGGAACGACAAGAAATCTGTAGTAAGTGTCCTCATTTGGGAGTATACAAAAAGTTCGTTAAATCACCACACTTAATGCATATTTTACTGAATAAAATTTGCTGAAACTTTGATCAAATGCTCTATTTGTAACAGATATAGAAACACTAAGGCTTGTTGTATCAAAAAACCACAAACGTATCAAAACAAGAAAGGTAAGAGTTGAACTAACATCACAATTGGTGAATAAACCGGAACTGGAAAAAATCATCCTACACTTAACTTTTTCATGTAACACAATTTTGGTTGGCTTAATGTAGCAAATTTTGTTAAGTCAGAACAACAATGAAAAATAATTAAATCAGTTCGTCATTCACAAACTCACATAGGATCGTCATTATCTAATGCACAATTTATATGTGCTACAATATTCATTTGTCTATGAAGTTTACGATCACCAGCATGTTGAACTGTACCAATATATAAAACATTCGGTAAAACTTCCAATGGGTAAGTAGAAAACGATTCAAGCTCCTTAAAATATAATATTTTGAAAAAAAGAGTATTATTATTTCCATAAATTATTAGCCTTTGTTCTATCAAACAAGTTTAGAACTAGCCTTATAGCTTTAAAGTAAATCACTCAATAAGCATTGCACAGTGATGCACACCTTGTTAATTATTCATAAAACCAGCTGAATAAAGATGATCAGTCATTATTCTTGACTATTTATCAAGAATATGTACGTGGAAAACTTTTGCGCTCATTAAATAACCAATATAATATTCTCCAGCTCACTCACTTCTGAGCACAATCAGATAAAACATTCATTACCATACTCTTTTTATAACGTTTAGAGTATATTTAGTTCAATGCAGTAATCAGTTTGGTGTTCTTGGTACTCAATCAAGTTGTTCTTTAAGTTCATTGGTTTTAATATCATTGGTAAGTATATAACCATTCTTTATACAAGATATGTAAAGTATGCTGTAAATTTCTGTTAAAACATCTCCCCAGCATACTACCACTTCACGTTGTTATAAGTAAATACTTGTACTAATTTTGCCATACTTTCCTGAACTTAAAAAGGATTAGTTCCACTTAAGTAATTACTATCTTTTTGTTTGGTTAATGTGATTTAAAAATTTTCTTTACATAATGCTTGTTTTCATCCTTCGTTAACGATACATAAAAATGATGTCCGAAACTTAAAGGTGCTGTATTTATCCGACCGATTATACTAGAACAATGACTTTGTGAATAAAACACTCTATGATAAACCATCAGGTCGTGTGTTCGTATCTCGTTTAATTTACTTCAGTTTAAACAACTAAGACTAATCATTTAGTAAAGTCGCACTTCCTGAATTCAATCGTTTAATCATAAGTCCCATATTATCTTTCCAGATAAAAACATCAGTTTTTGGTAGTTTAGTATCTTGTACTACTTCACACTTGCAGACTTTAATAACTCAGACAGCATGTGATAATCAAGTTATTTTTACCGTCACAATGACGCCACTCTTTTCGCAGGAAATTGTAATTTTCAGCAAATATACGTCTTATATTCATGTCTTTATAATTCCACGCCTATGCGCATTGTGTCATTCATGATTTTATTCAATGCCTGTGTGTTACACTGAATATAGTCTGTTCTGAGTTATATTAACGTTTGTAGTAAGTAGCATAAGTGAGTTGACATGTTTGCCTTATCTGCTTTGCTTTATTTTTCCTGATTGTCATAGTAGTGCCTGTATAAATAAGTGCTTGAGGTTGTGGTAACGTCCCATTACTTTTCTTTGTGTTTATAAATTGTAATTGATGTATTATAACATTAACTTTTGAATGCAATAACTTTATTGTCAGTTTTGAGTTAATGTACTTTTTTCACCAAAAAGTAAGTCTATCGACCTTAATTTACATTCAGCGTCTTATTACCGTCAACACACAAGCGGAGTTAGCCTAGATGTAATATACGGAATTAACTGAAAGATTTATATTCATGGCAGATTCTTTTATTCAAATTGAAGTCAGATAATCGGGACACAACATGGTAGTGTAGCGGTAAGTTAATCCCAAAATAAATAGCTGTGTAAGTTTTCGATACCCAATATATATCTCACATATTGATAGCCTGTCGAATATATCTTCGAACCTCCTCGCTTCTGTCTTTTGATTTCACTTGGTGGGTACGATTCACATGAGGCGTTACTGGTTAAAGCGTTGTCAAACTCCAAATACCTGTGGCATCTTCAGTAGAAACAAAAATACGATAAAAATTGGTGACAAACAGTCTTTAAATTGTGAAACGGGTCTTACTCGTGATAAGTACATTATTTTATCACTTCTCATGTATGGATATAAACGAGTAAATGTCTCAAATCCTCCTAAATATAAAACATAAACTATGTGAACTTCGTTTACAAACCTTCCAGTATTTTAACTAAGTGACGGCTCCCGTTATCATACAAAAGCTTTGCAGCTCTCACTGCATCCCCTGAAAGATTTAATGATTTAAATAAGAGAAGTCATAGGTACACCTTCAGAGTCCAATGATGATGTATTCCCATCATAAACAATGACATTCCACCTGCAGTCAAGTTCTGCCTCATAAGGTATTCTGAAAGAACAAAGATTCAACTAACAAATTAGTTAAAACATCTAGATACTCTTTTCAAATTCTTAGCTGTTATAATATGTGACTTATTATAGTCGTCAGCAGTTCGCGAGTCTTAAACACATCAAATGAATATATGTAGAAGTATTACCAAACAGGGCACAATAACATGGATCACTTATGAAAGCGTGAGTAAATTTCTGATTCAAAATGTTATACAGTTCACTTGGTTTTATAATCTCTAGTTTGGCCATGTTGAAATAACGCGTCCAAATAGTTATGACTATCAAGGTCAAATATAGTAATCAGTCTTCAGTAATAAGGATAGCAGGTCGATAGACCTGTGTCAATCTTGACAGTTTGCTTTCCAGTGAAAGTTTAGCTTCTCCTTGAAAATGTTCACTGATGGGGCTGATACCATTTGTTCGGGTAAGGTGTTCCAATCATTGACCGCTCAGTGAGAAAAACGGAACCCCACTTTTAGTTTATTAAGTGGCGGCTTGCGAACCTTTCTGCTATGACCTCGGAGATTGTTGTTGCTGGAGGGAGCAAAAAGATAAGACACATTGACACCCTAATCGTAATTAAAGATACGAAATGCCAATATAAGGTTACCTCGCAACCTACGATATTACAAGGGGGAAAGGTTTAGGCGTTTTAATTGCACATAGTAAAGAATTTTGAAAAGACCCTTCGCTGATTTTGTTCTCACACGCTGAACATGCTCAAGTGAGTTGATATCCTTGGTCATACATGAGCCAGATGCTTGGATACAGTACTCTAAGTGTGGACATACGTAGGTGGTATATAAAATTCGAAACATCTCGCCAAAGCATTTCAATGCACGGCGAGGTGACCGTAAGGCCTGAAGCACTTTGGCAACTGACACGTTGCAATGTGTAGTTGTTTTCAAGCCGTGGCTTATTATTACTCCTAAGTCTTTATGCTCCTGCATGCATGGAAGGGACGTACCGTCAATGGTATACTGGTAAATGTTACCATGCCCGATGTGTATGAACGTGCTCTTCCTATGATTAATTTCTAAGCCCCAACATCGAGCCCACCTGACTAATTCGTCTATTCCAGCTTGGAGATCAGAACGATTAGTTTCACCCCTCATTATCCTCCAGATTTTGACATTATCCGCAAACAATAATGTCGACGACTTAAGCAATCGCGGTAATTCATTAACGCAGAGAAGGAAAAGTAGGAGGCCTAAGATGGTGCCCTGGGGCATAACACCTTGACCGGCTCCTATCCAGATAGCGTCCGATTTACCCTCAGTCTGTCTGCGATCATATAAGAAGTTTACTATCCATTCCTGCACGGCACCTGTTATTCCGAAGCTCGAGAGCTTCTGCGCAAGACCTAAGTGTAAAACTTTGTCAAATGTTTTGCCGAAGTATATGAATATGAGCACGGACTAGCGGGTAAGCCAGGGATTTTCGCGCACACGTTACATATTGTCGTGGATTTTTTGTGTCGTTATTTATCAGCTATTAACAGGCTTTTTTGCATGACACATCAATTTCTGTATTGCTAGTGCTTGTAACATAGTTTTTATTCCAATTTATTGGCAGTTTGACGTATTTCTTGCTCACCACGTAAGTAAATCTGAAGTTAGCTTAATATAGTTATTTGTAACAATACAAACTCAAGCAAGTAAAGTTCACCGTGTTTCTAGTCAAAAAATACATCACAGATTGAGTTTTCATGAAAATGAACCGTAAAATCTTTTACATATGGTTCACCTCCTTGATTGCGGTGACGGTGAACATGGATGTCGGTAGTTGTTTATAAAATGTAAGTAGTAGCAATCAAGCGTTAACCTAATTGTGAATATTATATAACTTGTTTGTATTTAGCCATAAAAAGTTATATCCATTAGAGGTACCATTGTTTTGTACTGAAGTGACATAATTATGTAACGTATAAAAAAAATATGTGAGTAACAATTGACGTTTATAGTGTTGTCCAGCGGCTTTCTGAATGTCTGCAGTAATAGTGTATAACACCACATAAAGTAGGAACAAAATCTTCATGAATAAAACGATCGGTGTTTCTTGTGAGAATGGTGACACAACCATGTTTTTTAGTTAATGCTGATTTGTGACGTGTCTGTTATAGGGTTCACAAATGAGTTATTATATACTCTTCACTCCGTTTCGGTAATACAGTTGTTGTGTTACTTAGGAAGTTATGAATGAATGTCACTACTTGTTAATAAAAGACTTATAGGCACAGTCTGTTACTTGCTATTTGAATAACTTATTGAATATGATACTGAGAACAAAGTTTAATTGTTTGTCTCAAAACGGATTTGTTGTTTTTCAGAATAGTATGAAGCTTATGGAATTTAGGATTACGGAAGATCGTGTGGAAAACCGGTTTACAAGTTTACGATAACTGTTTTATATTGCCTACTGCTATGCTCATTCATCTAATGAATTATTTAAATATAAATATAACAACCATACGCAGTGTTTTATATTATAAATCCTGTAAGTTTGTATAATTATGGTCTAAATAAAGCCAAAACAAATATTGACGCACAATCATGTGACTGCATTACATTTCGTGGTTTCTTATAAGTTGCATACAACTGAATATGCATTATAATTTAAGATTGAGGGAAGAAATAGTATGAAATATAATAGAAAGCGAAGAATTGGAATGACCTAGGTTATCAATAATAACTATACATATGTATATGCTTGAACAGGTCAAAGGTCATTTGGTGTTAGACTTAAGGGAACATAAAGGATGGGTGGTGTAATAGTCGAGTGAAGCTCAGAAGCATATAAGATAAATTGTGTGATAATTCTAGATGTAATGAATAAATCAGTGAATTAAGAACTAATAAGATAAGTGAAGACAATCTGAAGAGTTAACATAATTTAGCAAAGAAGTGTGAGTGGAAGGGTGGTCTAAGGATTACGTAATCCATCTTATCAAGGAACTAGCTGCATGAAATTGTCTAGTTCCATACTAATACTAACTTGATAATGGACGTAATCTGACAACGGAAAATATGTAAGGCGGTTGTTTAATCTGTAAGGTTTTACGTGGAAGTCGCATTATTGTTTTATTTGACTCATTGATTCCTGACAATGAACAACGATATAACGCTAAGTTCTAACGACAGTTCGTAACTAATATAGTAGTACAAATTCTTAATTTTCACACACAATTATTCGTTAAAGCGATTGGTAAACCTCCCCATGAAAGTATGAAGAAGACGAAAATAAAAAATGAGAAAACGTTTATTGATTTTTCATGACTACTAAAGTGGAAAGATAAGTTTACAAGTTGTATAAATAGTGGTATAAAATAAAGCCACAAAGAACTGTTAATCGTAAACCTGCTGTCTAGCTGTTTATAATTCTTAAGTAAAAATTGTAGACCCTTCTCTCCACCTGATTCGCGAAGCGTTCACCATATTTCTCAACAATTCGTTGTTTGCACATTCTTTGGAGCCGTTGAAGTTGTATATATTCTTTACTTCGTCTCCGTAATGAAATTACTGTGTTGTTTTGTAAATTGTGCGTATTGTCTAATTTCCATCTACAGCAACACCTAAGAAGTTGATGAGCTATGCAGTTTATATTTTATAATTTAAATAGCTTACCTGTTAGACTTCATCTTTTAATATATGCCAGCAGGAGATGGCGGCACGGATATCGACACATATTAAACGTGCTACAATTGCATTCACAAATACTTACATCTACTTCGTAATGTTGTCCGCGGTCAAGCATAAACAACCACTCGCCGCTTTCATATTCTAAGTTAACGAAACGCATTCTTTTTAGTTCGTATAACACTTTGGATCTTGCGAATGGGGTCAACATGTTCAGCAAGGGTATAAGACGCTGTGGAGCATCATAATTGTATGTTCGTCCACTGATTATTTGGTCTTCCATGCTTTTTCTAGAGAATGTCATTGAACTCCACTTAAAAGCCTTGTACATGCATTTGTGCAAGCGGTCGCTTTTGCGTACATATCTTTTAATCTGCCTATTTAATGACTCAACACGATTATTCGTGTTGTTACCCAAAGTTAATACACTGCCGTAAAAGGCACGCGCCCACATTGTTTTACGTGGCATCCAGAAACGTGATAGGTACTGGCCTATCACTCTGTCTCTGCGGTTTATTATTCTGTAATATTGATTAAATCTAGTGAATAAATACATTAAAAAATTACCTTCCGACCGTTTCTGCGGTTACCAGTCGAGTCAAGTAGGTTTTTAGTATTTTATCATTTGTCTAAAAGAAATTTTATGTAACCAACCATTGGTGTACCTTTTTCCGGAAAGCGCGAATCACATGAAAGGCGCACAAAATAATGTTTGCATGCCCGTGTGTTATACGGACAGCCGCGCTTTCATATCGTGCGCAATCCATCACAAATGTTTCTGTTTTGGTCGTGTTACCCATTATCTCCTTGAATTTATCCAAAATCCACGTAACATCAGCACGCTTTTCTTTTTTTGTCCATGCAAACATAACAGTTTGACCTCGACCCCAATTGTCTGTTACCACTAACTGGAATAATGAATACCTACATAGTAGAACAAAACGAAAATCATATTCACTTTTTATTATTAGTTTTATAAGTAGAATCAATACACACGACTTCGGGATATTGATTGTACAACCGTATCTGATCATAACTGCTGAAGCATACCGCCGTAATAGATCCATTTTCTGCATGCTCTCTAACTTCACCGTTTTGTCGCATCATCTGCAATACCTGCTTCCGAGTCCAACCTGAAATATATTTATATACACTTACCAGTGGAGAGTTCAGCTTTCATATTTTTCACATCAGCAGCGGTCACCTGCTTACCTGTTCTTTCCTTAATACTTTCGATAACTTCGTCCGTCGACTGACAGTGCAATATAACTGGTTTCAAGTTTTCTTTTTCTTCTGATGACAATCGTTTACTCAACGGATCACAAACCATCCACGAACTAGTACACCGATGGTTGTGAGACATGTTGTGAGATTTTATAACGTATTGTTGACCCTCCAATCTTACGCGAAACATCGATTGGCAATTTAAAAATTTAGACCTTAAATGTAACACATTAGTTAGAGTCCTCACGGTTTTTTATTCACATTCAGACCTTCTGATTTACGTTTACGACCAAACGTACAACGAAACACGACGAACAAGTATTTATATCTCACATCCTTCAACAATCTACTTTCTGCGTGAACATAGTGTGTATGGGTCATCTGAGAAAACATAGATTTATCCCATCATACTTTATGGAAATCCTTTAGCGCATTATCTAATTCAATCCAGCTTCCGAATCTCTTATTCAGCATAATACGTTGGAACGCGTCGCTTACGTTCACTAAAATTTCACTTGAGCATGAAGCACTAGATACAACATACAATAGCTATTAAAAAAGGTTATTCCTTGAAAAAAATTAACTGAAGGAAGAACAACAAATATTTAGGACTTACCCTTCAGTTGACATTTCGTCTTAACTCACAAAAACTATGCGCATCTATAACCTTTTACGTTATTTTATCTTTCTTACGTTGTTTTCTGGACCTTATCAACAAATTATATATAGCTGTTGACTTTCACTACAGCACTTAGGACCACAGATCAAGTTTCGAAGGAACAACAGAGCTAAAGTGTGCACTACAAAACAGAAAATACTCAGTTAATGCTCTTAGCAGTTATTTAGTGTTTATTATGCATCAAAAGATGACTTATATATGGAAACATTTAATACTCATAGGACCCAACACACACACGGCAATTGAAATACGGAATACCCGCTTCCAGTCAGCACGTTCAAGGTCGTTGAAACGAAACGGAGGACAGATTTGAAAGGGATTACCGTTTATACCTTGCCATGAATATGGCATTAATGGGCAGACTGGTATCTACAGCTTCCGTCGAATCAACTCTCGCAATAAGTTGGTCAAGCATGAATGCTTGTTTCGAAACCCGTGTTGCTCGGGCGTTAACAGATTGTGTGAATCTATGTGACTTAATGACTATGCTGGTTAGACTGACATGTCGGTAGTTGGATATGATCTGTATCTGACTATCTTAAAAATAAGACTGACTAGCATCTTTACAATCTGGGGGGGGGTTGAGTGTGGGAAAAGGACATGTTGAAAAGCATCGCGCGTGGTCTTGAAATAATGTCCAAGACAGATGACAGCGATCGTGGGTGTAACCCATCAGAGCCTGGTATCTTACAAGGCTTGAGGTTGGTGATCAATGGAAGAACGGTTTCTTCAGTCACGCGTACAGGTCCTATGGCTAGTATCTCAGTGATGTGGTTAGGACAAGTACTTTTACCAATACACGTGGGGTAGACTTCTCAGAAGTAGTTTGGTAATGTCTCATCTTTTCCCAAATCTGATTCAGCCGGCAACTCTGAATTTTCGTGTGACAGTAATGGGAGAATACGTCATCCATTTCCAATCAGTCGCTGTTGTATCAACTTGACCACCGGCATCCAGTGGTGCTTCACTCATTAATTGTTTCGAGATGGAAACCCCTATTGTATGCTGCGCAGTGGGATGTTTGGCACGCGTCGTAACAGCACTTACAATACTGACACACTATTCGCCATCAGTACCCATGTAACAAGAATAGACCTCAACAACCGTTTCGCTAACCAGCGTCAGAATGTTAATTATCTCTTGGATGAGTAGTGTATTGCTAGAACAGCAAAGCACACAAAGCCATTGGGAGTGGGCCTTAGAGCAATTTTCATATGCAGTAGGACTGAAGCGAATACACACCTTATAGAGCTACTTGTTACACCCATCACATTGCCGTACTTCCTCCATAAGTGATCAGCGACATGAATGTCCACAATTATGATCACAACCGGGCATCTTAAAAATCAATTAAAAATGGCAATGCACAAGTGGATTTGAAAAAATTTCAAACCTTAACCGAAATAAATCGAGTAAAAGTTCACCAAGCATGTTTTGATGCAATAAATACGTAAAAGGAAAGTCAACTGTTAAGTCCAGATAAGTACAATGAATGGTAACTTTTTTGATCCATTTATGGACCAATACTATACGTATATTATTAACGTATTATTGTAATTAACTAAAGTGTTCATATCCATGTCCCTCTTATTATAAGCATTATTTTGACCTGTGAACTATTATTATACGATTTACCATTCTCGAATTATGCCCTGTCTATTAATTACTACCTCCTTCATTCACAGCCACATTTGGCTACGTACTGTACAAATGTTGTTTCCTATTTTATGGCACGATGTGGTCTGTTTGGTTTGTATATAAACCCAGTCTGTGTTGAAATAAATGATTCATAACGCAGAGGTTGATATTTGTGTTCTGGAATTAACAGGCAGGGTTAGGCGGGAAGCAGGACCGATAAGACTCTAGACCGCTCGCACGGGTTTTATGCATCATTGGTCCGATCGATAATTCACTGATCTCTGGTTGACGGTATTATTACGTATACATTAGCAGGGCACTCAGGCCACAAGTTATAACATCAACACACACATGTGCGAAATCCATTCGACTGAAATGAATTCATCTAAAGTGGAAACAGTAGATTTTATGTGTAATTTAAATCAGAGAGGACAAATACTATTGTCCTTTGCCAGATATTTACTAACTTCTCGTGCATCAAAAAAGCCTGTTAAGTAAATTGGGGGCCTAAACAATCGAGTAAATCTCCTGCATTCTGTTAATTTCATGATCACAAATATTTTGCCCATGGAGATGGTTCACAACGCTGTGGTAGACATAGGTTTGGAGTCATACTAACTCTGGCAACAACTTATTTTCTGGGTAGGCATCTAATGTTCATTCAAGCTTCACGACCCAAAATGAATACGACTACACGTATCTCATCTCTGCATTCACTCTTCTGTTCCTCTGATCAGCCTACTAATACACCACTAACGATGATTTTTCGCTGCTTATTGTTAACGTTATCCACAGACCTTCTCAATATCGTTTTCCGAAAATGTTTTTAAAAATTAGTGTGACATTCTCTTCAGGTGGGCTCTATAGTGTCTAGTACTACGTCAAGCCCATAAAAATCGTTCTAGCCTCGGAGTACGCCAGTTTATCTACTCTTTCTGAGCTACGCTCTGACCCTGTTAATTATTCGCCAATTAACCTTGACTGTTCTTCACACCAGAGTGAATCATTAGTATGGGCGACGTATATGGAGTCTGCTCGATTTGGACAGTAGCGGTGTGACCTTATGTATCAATTTGAAGTGACTAAATTGGTGGCTGTGTAGTTCTATTTTTTAGGAATACTATCCCATTTGCAATTATCGACAGTGTATCCCATGAGAGTGAGACGTGTGAATTAGTTAGTTGCCGCTTGAAATGCAAGGGACAAGAGCTACTGATTGGTTTGGTCTATCGCAGTCCAAGCTGTAAAATAAATGAGGTCCTGCTAAGCAGTCTCAATACTTGTTCACAAAGTGGTCGATGTCCAATCCTGAGGGACTTTAATGCACCTATGGTAGACTGGGAAATCCTGCGAACTTAATGGTCAGATAATTCCTTCGAGCAGGAACTAGTTGATACGGTTGATAAATTTTCACCTGATATGCCCTCAATTATCGTGTATTTCAAAGTAGAGAATTTACGAGGACACTCCAAAATAAGTTTACAAGCCCAAAACAAATTACTTGTCAGTTGACTATTGATTTTCCAATCGAATCATCAACGAGTGGAATTCATTATCTCAACACATGGTTGATGTTCCATCCATCGACTCTTTCAAAAGAAAGTTGGATCAACTGGGGGACCACCATTGCCAGGACTAACACAGGCCATCAAGCCTCCTGTCCTTTTCAAACTGAAACTGACGCTGATCTGACTGTATTGAAGGCTAGAGATTTACATGGTTAAGCCAATTCTATGCACCAATCTGTGGAGTGCAAGTGATCAGCCCGTGTTAATTGTTCCTGGTCTTGATAACCTTATGTAAAGTGTCTAACACCTGATGATCTGTTTGGTGAAAGACGTATATGACCTAAGCAGCCAATAAACCCCAAGTTTTATGTTAGTGAGCTTGTCAGTGAGATGTTTGTTCATGTTCTGTTTTCTTCTGTTGCAGCCTAACATTTAACAGCCAACACCATTGGCAAATCAATATTCACTCCAGCGAACAAGAAGGGACGGAAGACGTTTTACACAAGAGATATCAATGTTATTCTACTAACGCTATTACAAACAATCATGAGAAATCGGTCAAACCCAAACAATTTCGTTCAGCAGTATTAATTCCTAGTTCATTTTTCGGAAGTAATAAGACAAATTATGTAGTGATGCGATTTTAGGTATCAGAGAATTTCCTTTCCGAACCTCATTTTACGGACTGGAAAATTATCCGTTGAGCACACTTTGTACTTTGCGTAATTTATCCGGATGCACATTGAGTGTGTGTGTCCTAGTTACAGTTGATTCCAATCACGCATACTAAAAATCCTCGTTCTTATCTTTAGAGCATATGTTAATATGGTGTCTTCAGGTAACCGGCGTTTGTTACTTCATTATACTGCGTTTACTCGCGCAAACTTACCTCACTTATGGCCTTGAAAATAGATGAATTTTTGAAAATTCGTTTAATTTCTGCTCCGATGATGTGATGACGGAAAATTAAATGATACTCGATGGATAATCATGAAGACAACTTGAGGTCATTAATTGAAGAGGCGAGTCTTACCAGGAACAGCTCTTGTCTTCATCAAGGCAAAGCAGATACTTTAGTAGATCTTCCAACTTGTCTTTCTAAACGAAGTGATTTACCACCTATACAAAAACATGAAAGGCGATTTTCAAGCCATTCAGAAAAAAAATCAGTTACATTCTCGTTTTCTGGCAGTGAGCGAAGCAATCATATACTAAATGGTAGGTACTGTTTTGTGGAATGTCCTTAAACATGTTTTTGGTGTTTTAAATTAAAGAGTTACAGGGATATTGATTCTTACTTTTTTAATTTCGGCGAATCATTAGTTAGTATTTTAGTGATATCATCCGGCAATCGATTATTATCTATGACCATGAAATGGTTTTAGTGATATGAGACAGTTAATTCTCCAACTCATGCTCTTGTTGATGCAAAGTTTTTTATCTTGTTAGTTTCGCTTTATAGTACAAAAACTGGATCACAGATAGGTCCTCTCCAGTGCCTCAGGCCTCTTTTGAAGATACGTTTTCGGTTTTTGAATGTCGTTCAACTCTTTGAATGCTTTAGCCATAGCTTTTCATCTTGGTTTAACTTAAAAGCATGTTTTACAACAACAATACAGCAAAAATTGCGTTTTTGTGTTCCATTTATCATACCATAATTGTAAGACACTTGTTTTATCACAGAACCACAAGAGAAAACTAGTTAGTAAGGATGTATGCATTCTATTTTCTTATTGATGCATATCTGGTAGCTTAAAAAATTATGAATTTCACATAAACTGTATGCTAACATTTTAAGATTTAGGCTTACATGCTGTATTTTATTTCAAAGGATTTGTTAGAACAGCGAAAAAGTTTGGGAAACAAGGAATAATTAGAGGGCCTTTTGGGTTGAATATGTATTAACAACACCTAATATCGTTATGACCATCAGTCACTCATATCCAGTATAATTTCATTCGGACACAGCGCGACTAGCTATTTAAGCTAATCCTTCTGTGATATTAAGGACAAAATTCCAAACCTTTTGTCAGGAAAAGACGATGCCATATATTATATATGTATTTGAAAATATTGGCCGATGATGTACGACATGTGTCTTCATATTTTCAATTCTGTAATCTGCGAAGGAAATGCTCAACATCTCAAATTTTGATGAAACTATCTAGTTCAAGACCAACACTGTTCTCAACCAACGCCTAATATAACGAGGAGAGATGAGATTGCTTATTGGTTATTACTGTATAGTGTTATAGTTCAGTAGTACGACCAGCGATCGCGATTGTGCTACCACTAGATTGCATACTCCTTTGATATGTTGTGTACAAAATGAATCTTATTCGACTAGACACACTGTTTACAACCAAATGTGACGTATTAGAGTACAAACGAGGTAGTAGTTTGTTTAACGTAAGTACAACCAGCCGCACTCAGTGATTCTATGGTAGAAATTTTTGAAGGAAAGAAAATCACAGAATAGATAACCAATAAGTCTTATCTTTTGGTTTACATTCGGCGGCTAATCATGATCATTCTCACAGACCGCACATCAATATCGCATTTAATTTGTTGTCTAAATACTGCTTAAATACACAGGCAGTTACATTTTCTATAATCCAAAGCTTAACTGTTTAAAGAGTGAAAAGACATTTTCAGAAGACCTTCGTTACTCTGTAAAGAAGTGCTTTTATGTTTTCAAGCTTTTTTATTTCAGGTAGGTAAATAAAAACATTGTAGCAAGCGATATCAAATTGTTGTTGTTACAAGTGATTACCTAGTAGCTGTGATAGTAATATATATACTATATATACTATATATATACTAGATATGACTTTAAACAATTTGTGATTTGATAGCCAACGTTTTCATCATCATAGAGAACTAACGTAGCTTACAATTTACACTCTCATTGGAAGTACAAACATAAAAAGTCCATTGCTGTGATATAGTGTTTCGACAAAATATTTTGAAGTAGTTCCGTGAAACTATGTTTTAATTGCATTCAGACAGATGACAGTATTCCTAATTTCGTAACTGTTCCGTAGAGCGTAAAGAATTAAGTGGTGACCAGTCAACTTGGTATCGTGTTTACCTGTAATAGTTCCACTATTTTATTACTCATTGATAAGTATGTGAAAACCAGGTAGGAAGGTCTCCAGTAAGTATCCGCTCAAAAGTAAATACAGCACTTGGTAAGGAAAAATAAGACATCAGGTTTCGGCGTCTACCTTATAGATATGCTTATGTGACGAAGTATTTTGCCTAAATACTTGTAGCATCTTAAGAAATCATGATGAACTATTAAACTAAGTGACTACATTTTTTAGCGCAAACTGATTTCGTAGTCTGTATTCTTTGTCAATGACACAAACTTCCTCTGACTTCTAAGAAAACAAAACTTAATTTACCAACCATTTTGGTAACTTCGTAGACTATCAAAACAGATGTACTACTTAGGGGTTGATAAAAATTGTAGTTTCCAAGCATCTCAGATGACGATGCAACAATGCTTAAATTGCGTTTATGGTTTTCCATAAAGTAAAATACTGGTTAATATGTCTGCAAAGTTATCATTTCCCAGTAAATCATGGTAGATGTAACGTACTGTTCAGTTGAAAAAAGACAGACATGCGGGTTACGATATTTTATAGTTTAATGATTGCCTTTTTATCAATTTCAAACGACTACATAATGTTCTGTAATAAAAAGACTTTCATAGATTCATCGTCTTTGGTCCTTTTAAATGTATGTCAGATTATGTCCGCTAAGTGGTTCAGTAATTTTGAGTTTCAAATGAACTAGTAAACATGTCCGCAGGAGGTAAGATATACTGGAACAATTAAAACTGATTCATATACTGAATGATACAGAAAATCTTAGATTTTTCTACAACGTAGTCTAGCAGCTGTAAATAAACTGGCACTTAAAGACAGGAAAGGGTTGTAGACACTTACAGATGTATTGTATTTAAATTGGGAACAAAATGTGTGATTAAGTGAAATCATACATCTATAATATAATAGTCGTGCTTTTTATATCTTTGCACAGCAAATTTGGTTTAGAAGTATTAATCATGTTGTTGAATGTGCGTTACTGAATGCAGTTCACAGTTCATGGTTACCCATCTCATAAATCTGAACATTCTTAAGTAACTCTCGTATGAATTTATCCTTCATGTGGCATTTTTTACTGTAGTTATGTATGTTCATTAACAACACATTTACCTGATAGGTTAAACGAAATTTCAACTAATTTCCAAGACACACATGAACATAATCGTCTTTATTGATAAGTGTCGTGACCAAGGCTTGACTTGATAATTTCAAAGGAATTAAGCATTTGGTAGATTATGTTAAATAATAATAATATATTTGTAATATCCCAATGAGTAGAAAAATTAAATTTTTTGACGTTTCTTAACTCAATGTAAGCCACTTCTTCGGGGCCCGAAAAATAATCTCATGTTTATCTATTTAAGACCTTGTTCATACTCTTCTCAGCTTTCCTTCTTGACTTACTTTGTACATTGTTATGGGTTATATTTGGAAATGAACTATCGTAATTTTAAAGTGCCAATGACACATTGATAATAAACGGAAAACACAAAAGCATATGTCAATTACTAACAATCTGTAGTTGGCGTGATCAGTTTTTATGTTATGTCTGAAACAATTCTGGAATGTAAGATTAGTAAACTTTGTGCTCATCTATTACACGGATATATTTGAAATATGTAGACCCAAATCATACTGAAAACAATCATAGATGCAATGTAATCTCATTTCGTAATGAATCGTCAGTAACGTATACTGTTCGAAACCAATACTTATAGCTGTGATAGTAAGTAACACTGATAGCGTTATGGAACTCATTACTGCTAAAAACATTACTCTTTCTATCTTTAAAAATATTCAACACTAAGAAATATACAAGTAGTGATCTTTAGTAGCCTTGATATATTTATATGTATGGCCCCCAAATGTCCTGGTGCCCCCAAGTGCCCTGGTACGGCCGAGAGTGCGGAGAGTCCTCTCTACCTCTCGAAATGCTATCACATGGCCACGTGTATATAGCCCCTGTCAGGGGAGTCCTACTCACTGTCTTCTCGTGGCGGTGTTGTTGACGAAATTAATAAGACGAAGAGTGAATGTCCGTCGCTGTGATCGGTTTGCTGGATATGGAGAGTCCACCTAGGGAATTTGGTTGGAAAACCCTGATTCCAAACAAAAGGTGCACATGGGCTGGCTTTAGTATCCTGAAGGAACAAATGGCGTATGAACCAATTGTTGGTCACTGGCTACCATGTGACTGCATCTCCTTACGACTCTCCACTGCCTTGTGGATCAGACCTTCAGGTCGAAGGCTCCGGGTGTGGTCCCCTAAGAGAACCACCTGCTCCGGTTTGGGCACCCGTGCAGTATCACAGCCCTCACACATACCAAATGAGATTTGTGTGGCGCATATGTATTTGGTGCCTCCTTGTACCAATATCTGTGTGTCAAAATAAATAAAATATATTGCTAACAATATAGTGGAAATATTGAATTCTGACTCATTTGTTTCAGCTGTCTAGTTTCTAATAAATTGCCCTTTCTTATCACATATATTACGAACGAAAGCTATCCACTTTAAGGAAAATGAACAGGAATACATTTACTCAAGGAAGTTGACTTAAAAAAGATTTGGTTCAGATCAACATATTTTTGATAAAATACTGAACATTTTAAGTAAAGATACGAAGGCTCAAACTGTTATAGATGAATTGAATACTTTAACTCCAAAAATGTACTAGTTTATTATCAGAATCAACTAAAGATTTTTGTCAACCCAGGAACAACCATTTATCTACAGGCTAAAAATATGTTTTTATGTTTAAAAGTGACATTTCTTCCAAAAATGAAAAATGCTAGAAATTCTTAAAGAATTCGATAATCTCACATAAAGCCATACACATAAACGTTTTAATGTCTTTTATTCAAAGCTGTAGAAATGAACTGGAAGTTCAGTGAACTACGTGTTGTTTTGAAAATAGATAGTTTCTTATCAAACGACGTAGGAACTGACATAGATATGTATTGATCTTGGTTACCATACCTTATACAATTAAATTGGCAGTTGACTGAAAAGATGGAACATAGAAACAAGTGAATAAAGCTTTCATTCGAATTGATTCCCACATATATTACCTATAGTCTATCACAAATGATTGGGATAATCACACAGTCCCCAATCAGGACTTTTGCACTTGTCGACCTACATTAGTTCAACAACCAATGACTTCTTCACATGACAAAATGTTTTATCACCCTTAGACTTCTATCTATTCCTTGAATATAGTTACAACTTAATATCAGAGAAGCAGGTGGATCTGTATCTTACATATATGTCTTATTTACCAGAGTCAACGTAAGTTCGCATCGGCATCAGTTTACATAACTCTAAACTTGGTTCAATCCTTGGTAGAGTCATGTAGAGCAAAGGTGAAGAGTTTGTTACTCCCATAAAATAGCTCCTTATTGTTTCCTGACGAACAAAGATTCTTCACCTAAACACCATCATTCATAATCTCTACCCTACTTATGTTATCTCATCGCTAAACATTATGCAAAAAATATACAGAACACTATTTACTATTCTAATCAATATTAGTAACTACCTTATCACTATGCACTTCGTTCAAAATCATTCCTGTCATTCCTACTATCAATATTTCGATTTTCTTGATTTGGTTAATGTAAATGGATCACACATTAAAAAAGTTTGAACTAGCAACATATTCTTCCCTTCTGTCAGCTATGATTAGTGAAAAATTTCATGTTATACACCTTTATTATTATTAATTTCATTCCCTTTTTTACACTCTCTTCCTCTCTCTCTCTCTCTCTCTTCTTAACCCATATGTTAACTGAACGAATGGATTTTGAAGGTCAACACACTAAACCAAAACCTAATACTATTTACAAATCGATGCGCAGAATTTGTGTATCTGTGTGTGTATGTGTAACTGCATAAAGTGATGAACAATGAATATGTAATCCCTTAAAACAGACAGTTTGTTGCTATTGACCTTGAAACGATATTGAAAGATATTTACCCTGTTATTTGTCTGAAATAATGAAGAGATTGTGCAGGAAGTAAACGGCTATATATATATGTGCATTTGCGTAATGTGCAACTGGATTGTTTTTCTTTTTTTTGATTCTTTTATTTTGTCTTTAAAAAAATTTAATTTTTCTACTTTATTTTATTGTAAAACTAATTGATAGACGTATAATTAACATACCACTTTATGGAGTAAGAAATTAGAGGATTTGAACTAAATATATAAAGATCTTATTTTTGTTTTCCAGTTTAAACCGAGGGTTTTTTGTTTGTTTGTTTGTTTGTTTATAAAGTTGAATCTATGACTTATTGGTTTATGTATTTGATATGATCATGATTTTAATGATGATAAAAAGGAACTGTGTATATAAAGTAATACAAGATTTAGTGTAACTCACACTTTTTGATACATGAATAATGAATACTTTAACATTCATAATTAATATCAGATGGGTTTTTGTGGAGATTGTAGTAATTTCAACAGTTTAGATCATGAGTCAATTGAAGCTAGACCATCATGGAAAACCTGGAAGCACTGGACGTCCGTTTCGTCGTGGATGCGCACTGCTGAGGAGTCCCATACTAGGACGAAACGATCGTCCAGTGCCTTAAGGTTTTCCATGGTGGTCTAGCTTCAGTTGACTCATAATTTCAATTGTTGAAATTACTACAATCTCCACAAAACCCATCTGATACTAATCAACATATGCTCACTAGTGACTGACTTCAAGAGATATATCCTGGGGTTCTAGTGAGAAGCAGTGACCAGTGGAGTTCAACCGGGTCAGTTGTGAGCTAGTAACTCACTGATGACAATGGTGGATGTGTCGCTCAGTTTCGTGGGTTAGTTGGAGTTAGATATTAACACCGTTGGATGCCGGCTCAGTTGGTTAAACGCCTGGCGCGAGACTGATAGGTCCTGGGTTCGAATCCCGGGAGGCGGGGTCGTGGACGCCCACTGCTGAGGATTTCCACAGTAGGACGAAATGGTCAACCAATTCTTCCAGGTTTCCCATGGTGGTCTAGCTTCAATTGACTCATGATCTCAACTGTTGAAATCATAATTAACTTATCATTAGGTAGTATTGAATATCGTGTTTTTATTTAGTCCTTTTCCATGCTGATCGAATTCCATTGTTCAATTTGTAATGAGGTCACTAGTTTAATTGAATCAGCATTGCTTACACCGCGTTTAGATGTTAGCTAGTTGGGGCTAGTCGACAGGAAGTCGAAGACCTAGATTTCGTGTTAATATTCATCAGTAATATTATGTGTGCAGTCATGGAGGAGCTGATCCTCCCTATATAATTTGAACTCGAGTCATCTAGGCTTACAGTATGAGATTTTATAACAAAAGTGTACGGATTGTGAGTAACTTTCTGTTGAACTGATATATTAACAATTGACTGATGATCGAATATTGCCTAGTGTCATATCTGTCTAGTCCTTTAGTACTGATTGAGTTCTACCAGTCTGTGAAGCTAAACGACTTGAGTTCAAATCCTACAATAAGCACTAGTTTCTTCACGATCGAAGAACACACCCTACTGATAATACTGAACTTTCACGAAACTTAGATCCTAAGTTTTCAACCAACTACTTGCAAGTACCTAATATGCCTTAGCATTTCAACCACGAGGTTCATTTTGTTGAGAGAAAATTCTAGGTTCAAACAATTTAGTACTAATATTAAAGTGACCACTGAAATCTGCGGTTTTATCGAGTTTTAATTCTCTTAGTAGAAATAATTTAAAAATGCTAATATTTTGTCTTTCAGTAGTTGGAAACAGTCAATAGACTTCAGTTTCGTGTTAGCTGATAGTCGCCAGCAACATATATGTACACTCCTATAGTGATATATGATTTCTTCGACTTTTGAACTGGTCTCATTCCCTGTTGTAGTTAGAAAAATTCCCAATGAACTAGTCAAACCACGATTACACTTCCATAGGACCTCATGTTCTTGAATACCAAATAGTAACCAGCTATTTAATTTATCTAATCCTTAAAGTTTGTTTAATCCCATCAATCAAGTTTCAGTTTACTCACTTACTTAATGACTCAATATACCGTATAGAATGCTTTAATGTTTCCTTTCAACTAATTGTTCATTCATCTATTCTAGCTTAATCCTAGGCTCTATTATTTTCTTAGATTCAATAAATTTGTTTTAATCTTTAGTCCTAATAACTGAATTGTCTTGTTTTTATTTCATAATAAATAACATAGATCTATCTTACCTTGATTTGTTTCTAATTATTTACCTTGAAATACCGTGGGCTGTTGTTTGTTTTCAATAATATGCATAAATAAATTCACTTGGTGTTGTTTTATTTGTATCTTCCCATTGTTATTTAGGACTGCAATTGATCAGTCTCATGTTGGCATATGTGCATCCTTTGCGATTGCCTCGATATAGCCTTAAGTTACAAGCTTTTTAAACAAAGATGGATAGTGGCTAGTGGTGGAATCCAGTATGATGCGCGTTTCGTCCTATTTGGGGCTCGTCAGTCGGATGTACCTGCATCCTAGAATTGATGCTCACTACTAAACTCGAATCCAGTGCCGTTTACTTCAAACGACATCGCGTTATTCACTTAGCTACTCAGTCCTGATGGCCACCTGCTTATGCATTGGGGTGAAGTTTACATTCACTTGGTGTTGTTTTACTTGTATCTTCCCATTGTTATTTAGGACTGCAATTGATCAGTCTCATGTTGGCATATGTGCATCCTTTGCGATTGCCTCGATATAGCCTTAGGTCACAAGCTTTTTAAGCAAAGATAGGACAAAACGCGCATCCTGAATTCCACTGATTGCCACTATCTATCTTTGCTTAATATGCATAAATAGTTTTATTCCATATTGTATAATGAATGAAATCTTGTCTAGTGTCAACTGAATTTTTTTAAGTTGTTTCGTGTAAAGCTATTGTTTAGTTAACCATCAGATTCACTAATTCGCTGATCATTTAGACGATCCAAATGTTATAAAGTATTTATGATTTCATTTACTTATTAAACTATCAGAAGGGGTTTTGTGGAGATTTTACTAATTCCAATAGTTGAAATCATGAGTCAATTGAAGCTAGACCACCATGGAAAACCTGGAAGCACTGGGCGGCTGTTTCGTCCTAGTATGGAACTCCTCAGCAATGAGAAGCCGTGACCAGTGGAGTTCAACCAGGACTGTTGTGAGATATCAGTTCACTGGAGACAATGATGTATGGTGGTGCAATTTCGTGGATTGCTTGAAGTTAGACATTAACACCGTTTGATGCCGACTCAGTGGTAAAGCGCTCGCGCGCAAGACTGGTAGGCTCTGGGTTCGAGTCTTGCGGGTTGCGGGATCGTGTATGCACACTGCTGAGGAGTCCTAAACTAAATTTGTCTAAATATTTGAGAGTGAGTTAAAATGTATTAAGCATTATGTACCATTTAGTGGGAAAAGTATACAATACTGACGACCTTGAGCGACCTGACAGCCAATCAAGAAACAGGGTTTTGGTTATTAAAAAAAATTGACAACAAGAAGAAATATGATTTCGGTGGAAGAATAGTTTTGATATGATTGATTAACCCTTAGATGTTGACGTATTCATTATACCAAAGGAAAAAAAGGGTAGGTTTACAATTTAAGAGTTGGACTGATGTTGTGAGTTAGATTTTTAAATTCTATAGGCTTTCGATTACCAAGTGATACTAGTTATATTTGTGAAAGTTTATGGACAAGTATCAAGAGTTAAGTTTGGTTAGAATTAAGTATTACGATTAAGCTTATCATCACAAACAGACATCAACTATAATGCAACAATGCTTAATAATCTTTTGTTTAAAAACTTAAGAGACTTAAGGTTAAGAATTAGAGTAAGGAAGTAAAGTGGATGAATAATATCTAGCTACTAAACCACTTTTAGCTATTCATACACTGTGACACAATCTGTATCAAGAGTAGGTATTTCTTGTAATTTAGTCTAAGTAACATGTTTTATTCACTATTTGTTTGCTTATTAGATATTTTATGAACCAAATATTGTCAGTTTTTACTTAGTTCATCATAATAAACAAGTTATCATTCGATATTTTATTCATTTTTTTCTTAAACTTCCACAAGGAACTGTATTAATTCTGATTGACTTACTACAAGCCGTCAGTACAGTATACTTTTAAGCATTGAATTGCATAACTTTGTTCATTCTTGTATATCACCTATTCTTATAAACTATTCCTTACTGTGTTTCCATGGGTTTCCGACTTCATAGTACTCATAGAATTTATCATAAATATTTAATAAACGTAATTCATCCGTAAAGTTAGTTCAAATAATATAACTTTAAGCAAAGATGAATAGTGGCTAGCAGTGGAATCCAAGATGCACGTTTCGTCCTATTTGTGACTCATCAACTAAGTGGATAACGCGATGGCGTTTGAAGCGAATGGTGTCAGGTTCGAGTCCCAGAGTGAACATCAACTCTGAGATGCAGCTGACGAGTCCTAAATAGGACGA
The DNA here is from genome assembly GCA_944470375.2 of Schistosoma guineensis. Lineage (NCBI taxonomy): Eukaryota > Metazoa > Platyhelminthes > Trematoda > Strigeidida > Schistosomatidae > Schistosoma > Schistosoma guineensis. The sequence continues at coordinate 43,792,202 of OX103892.1, read as the reverse complement.
AATGCGCGTCAAATTGGATTCCACTATTAGCCACTATCCACGTTTGCTTATAATGCTTGTGAATTAAGGCAATATCGAGGCAATACGCACAATATGCACATATACCAATGAGAGACTGATCAATTGCAGTCTTAATCATCAATGGAAAGATTCAAGTAAACAATACTAAGTGAATTTAACATAACATTGTTTTTTACATCAATGTAGTCAACCCTATAAATAAATATATTTCATCTGTTAATCAGTTCTAAATAACAGTTTTATTGATAAATTCTATACAGTATATAAAACTAGATATAATGAGACTATCAGAAAGGGTTTTGTAGAGATTTTAGAAATTTCACTGATTGAAATCATGAGTCAGTTGAAGCTAGACCAACATGGAAAACCTGGAAGTACTGGACGACCGTTTCGTCCTATTGTGGGACTCATGATTTCAATCAGTGAAATCTCTAAAATCTCCACAAAACCCCTTCTGATAATAATCATCTGCTCACTAGTGGCTGACTTCAAGAGATACTCCTGGAGTTCTAGTGAGAAGCCGTTACCAATGGAGTTCAACCATGTCTGTTGTGAGATAGGAATTTATTGAAGACAATGGTGTACGGTGGCGCAATTTCGTGGATTCGTTGAAGTTAGACATTGACACCGTTGGATGCCGGCTCAGCGATCTAGTTGTTTAGGCACCTGACGCGATACTGATAGGTCCTGGGTTCGAATCTCGCGGGGTTCGGGATCGTGTATACGCACTGCTGAGGTTGTCCCATACTAGGACGAAACGGCCCTCCAGTGCTTCCAGATTTCCCATGTTGGTCTAGCTTCAATCAACTCATGATTTCAATAATGAGACTAGTCAATATTTTTGGTAAATGAAGTTATTCATTACTTTCTCTGTGTTCAATTAACGTACTACACCTAACATTTTCTGCTATATAACACACATTAGTCAAACATTTAAAACGTGTCAAATAACCTTAGCTGTATTTGATAATTAATACTCAATATACTAATATAAACATTCGTGAAATAATGATGTTTAATTACATTATCCATAATGTTTCTACCCTTTAGAATAATATTTATTTCTATAAAGGGTTTAATCACCGAAAAATTTTTTTCCCTTTATGTATTTGATTGAAATTTTGTCATATATAACCAATTTCTAAGGACATATTCTTTGAAGTGGATTACATGAATAAACACGAGTTATTTAGTCAAATGAATCAATATTGAAAATGTATTATGACATTTCTAAAGGTAACACCCATTCCTTTGTATTTGTGATTATGCAGATATTCAAAATAAACGTGGTATTTTTTGTTTGTTTGAATTAATGGTAATCTCTGTACAAATTCATCATAATATCTTAATATTAAAATATTTCTTTTAATAGTTGAGATCGATTGAAGCTAGGTCACTATGGAAAACCTGAAAGTACTGGACAACTGTGTCATCCTATTGTGAAACTTCTCATCAGCCAGCATCCATGATCTCGAGTCACGAGATTTCAACCCAGAACCTATCAGTTTCGCGCGATTTCGTGGATTAGTTGAAGTTAGACATTAACACTGTTGAGTAAAGGCCAGTTCAGTGGTATAAAGGTTAAGCGTTCATGCGAGACATCGATATAGCCTTGGGTTCGAATCTCGCGAACCGAGGTCGTGGATGCGCACTGCTCAGGAGTCCCACGATAAGACGAACACAACCATCCAGTGCTTTCATGTTTTCCATAGTGGTCTAGCTTCAATTGACTCATTCATTCAATTATTAAATTACTACAATCTCCACAAGACGCCTGATACTAAAATATTAATTGAGTAGTATGTTAGCGTTGACCATAGATTTCAACTTGTTATTATTCAATAACTGAAATTTATATGCTTTAATCAGTTAACTATAATCAAATAAATGAAACCAGTTTCAAGTAACATTTCGAAATTTTCTTGCCGATTTTAATTATTGATATCATTCAGTGAAATAAACCATAATTCCATTAGAGTAATCGCTATCTTATAGTTTACCCAAGGATCATTGGTTAGGGTTCAACATTTTGATCAAATCACCTGTTTATACTTACTTTTACTTACGCCTGTTACTCCTCGTGAAGGAGCATAGGCCGCTCACCAGCATTCTCCATCCAACCCTGTCCTGGGCAATCCTTTCCAGCTCCTTCCAGTTGTAATTCATCCTTTTCATATCTGCTTCTATTATCCGACGTAATGTGTTCTTTGGCCTTCCTCTTTTCCGCTTCCCTTCAGGATTCCAAGTTAGGGCTTGTCTCGTGATACAGTTTGACGATTTGCGTAATGTATGTCCTATCCATTTCCATCGTCTTCTCCTAATTTCCTCTTCAGCTGGAAGTTGGTTTGTTCTCTCCCACAGAAGGCTATTGCTGATGGTATCTGGCCAATGGATGTTGAGTATCTTGCGTAGACAGCTATTTATAAATACTTGTACTTTCTTGATTGTGGTTGTTGTAGTTCTCCAAGTTTCAGCTCCATACAGTAGAACTGCCTTGACGTTCGTATTGAAGATTCTCACTTTGATATTGGTTGAAAGTTGTTTTGAATTCCATATGTTCTTCAATTGTAGGAATGCGGCCCTTGCTTTGCCAATCCTCGCCTTTACGTCTGCATCTGAACCTCCTTGTCCATCGACGATGCTTCCCAGGTATGTGAAGGACTCTACATCTTCCAGAGTTTCGCCATCAAGTGTGATTGGATTGCTGTTCTCCGCTTTGAATTTGAGGACCTTCGTTTTCCCTTTGTGTATACTGAGGCCTACTGATGCAGAGACTGCTGCTACACTGGCTGTCTTCATCTGCATCTGTTCGTGTGTACGTGATATAAGAGCTAGGTCATCTGCGATGTCCAGATCGTCTAATTGGTTCTGAGCTGTCCATTGTATTCCGTGTTTTCCTTCAGATGTCGAGGTCTTCATAATCCAGTCGACCACCAGAAGAACGAGGAAGGGAGAGAGTAAACAGCCTTGTCTGACTCCGGTCCTTACTTGGAATGCATCTGTCAGCTGTCCTCCATGCACTAATTTGCACTGTAGTCCGTCGTATGAATTCCGGACAATATTGACAATCTTCTCAGGAATTCCGTAGTGTCGAAGAAGTTTCCATAATGTCCTCCTATCTACACTGTCAAATGCCTTTTCATAATCAATGAAGTTGATGTATAGTGACGAGTTCCACTCAACCGATTGTTCGACGATGATCCGTAGTGTTGCAATTTGGTCTGTGCACGACCGATCCTTACGGAATCCAGCTTGTTGATCTCGAAGTTGAGCGTCTACTGCATCCTTCATCCGGTTCAGCAAAACTCTGTTGAAGACCTTCCCTGGTATTGACAGTAGTGTTATGCCTCTGTAGTTTTCACATTTGCTCAGATCTCCTTTCTTTGGAATCTTGACGAGGTGCCCTTCTTTCCAGTCCATTGGCACTTGTTCCTCCTCCCAAATCTTTTTGAATAGAGGGTAAAGCATGCTTGTGGTTACTTCGACGTCTGATTTCAGTGCTTCAGCTGGTATGTTGTCGGGTCCTGCTGCTTTCCCGTTCTTGATTTGTCTGACGGCCGCTCTAATTTCTTCCGTCGTTGGTGGGTTGACATCTATAAGAAGATCTATGTGTGCTGCTTCGATGTTCGGTGGATTCATAGGAGCCGGCCTATTCAGGAGTTCCTCAAAGTATTCTACCCATCTGTTACGCTGTTGTTGAATTTCAGTGACTGGCTTGCCTTCCTTGTCTTTGACCGGCCTCTCTGGTTTATTGTATTTCCCTGCTAGTTTCTTCGTTGTATCGTAAAGTTGTCTCATATTTCCTTCTCTAGCAGCTTTTTCTGCCGTCGTTGCTAATTCTTCCACGTATTTCTTCTTGTCAGCTCTAATGCTCCTCTTCACTTGCTTGTTTGCTTCTATGTATTCAGCTTGTGCTTGGACTTTCTCTGCTCGTGTTCGGCTGTTGTTTATTGCTGCCTTCTTGTTCTTCCTTTCTTTGATCTTGTCCAGTGTTTCTGTAGAGATCCATTCCTTATGATGGTATTTCTTTAGACCGAGAACCTCTTGACACGTTGAAGTTAATGCTTCCTTGATGCTTTTCCAGTTGTCCTCCATAGTAGTTTCTTCTTCTTTCAGTAGATCTTGTAAGGCTTGGAACCTGTTGTTGAGAGCTATCTTGAATTCATTGAGTTTGACAGTATCTCGAAGGAAGGCTGTATTGAACCTTTGTATTGCTGTTTGTCCACTTGTCCAGTTCTTTTTTAGCTTCAGTTTCAAATTGGCTACAACTAGGTGGTGATCTGAAGCTACGTCAGCTCCTCTCCTGGTTCTCACATCTTCCATTGTCCTTCGGAATTTTTTGTTGATGCAAATATGGTCTATCTGGTTCTCTGTAGTGTGGTCCGGTGAGATCCATGTAGCCTTGTGTATACGCTTGTGTGGAAATATTGTGCCTCCTATGACTAATTTGTTGAATGCACACAAATTTGCAAATCTTTCTCCATTTTCGTTCCTCTCTCCCAGTCCATGTTGCCCCATAATATCTTCATATCCGATGTTGTCTATTCCGACTTTGGCATTTAGATCTCCCATTAGAATGGTGAGGTCCTTTCTTGGGCATTTCTCAATGACTGACTGCAGCCGCTCGTAGAACTGATCTTTAATTTCGTCGTTGCTATCATTGGTGGGTGCATAACATTGGATAATATTCATTGTGATCCCCTCCTTCTTTGTTTTGAATGATGCTTTGATGATTCTGGATCCGTGGGATTCCCATCCTACAAGTGCATTTCGTGCTACTTTGGACAGCATTAGAGCAACTCCCTGAGTGTGTGGAGCATTTTCCTCTTCGTGACCGGAGTATAGCAGCATCTCTCCCGTAGCTAGTCTTTTCTGTCCAGCTTGGGTCCAGTGAGTTTCGCTGATCCCCAGTACTGCTAAGTTGTATCTCCTCATTTCCATTGCTATTTGACTGGTCTTCCCGGTTTCCCACATTGTTCGGACGTTCCATGTACCTATAAAAATTTTTGGTCTGGTTGTTAGAAGGGGCATCGGCCTCGTGGCTTCCGAAGGAACTCGGCTTTCACCATGAAGCGTCATAATTCTTCTAAATGAAGACCTTCTAACTCTCAAGGCAGAGTTAAAATGGTTTGAATTATTTTTTCTGGTAAGCGTTTTTTTAGCGAGTTAGTTTTCTACGGGATGGGGACGCTAACCCCATGCCCAACCCGCCTCCTTTACCCGGGCTTGGGACCGGCAGTAACTCTAGAAGAGCTACAAGCTTGAATTATACTGTGGTGCGTGCTACTTATATTGACGTAAGTAGTATATGATGTTAGTCGTGAACCGAAGGTCTAGCAGCAGAAAGACAAGAGGATCGAATAGTAAAGAATCGAAACAGAATGCAATTTGTATGAAAATGCAAGAATAATGAAGTCTGAGTCATTTTGAGACAGTTGATGGACATTTTGCAAATTAAGCATTTACTATATGGTTCTCAGATTTTATTTAGACGCTCTGTAAGATTATGCTCAAATACATTCGATTATCCCCATTGGTGTTCATGATCACTACAGTACTATTTTAATTTCCACTTGTATTTTTCACAAATGGTAAAATGTCTTTTTTTTCCAACTGAGTGAAGTTGATAGTTCTTCTCCCATAAATTGTAATGTATGGAACTTTTTCATATTTCGTGAATTTCTCTATTCAGCGTTCTTACTAAATTTTTTTTCTTTTCTTTACAAAACATATTATACCATATAGTTTCTATGTTACTTACTCACTTACGCCTGTTTCTCCTCGTGAAGGAGCATAGGCCACTCACCAGCATTCTCCATCCAAACCTGAGTTTCTATATCGTAAATTTTAAAAAATAGTCTAGTTTTTATACTTTTTTAAGTCGTTAAATCATGTTATTTTATAGTCAATATTGTTATTTAAGTAATGAGAGAGTATTCATTGCGTTTCTTTGTATAAAGGTTAGTCCAATGTGGATTTATATTTCTCCATACTCGGAAATCTTTTGTAGGAGTCATTAAAATATGATGAAAATTTAATATCTTACAACAACCTTCCTTCTTAAGAAGATGAAACTTTCATTGAGTCAAATGTTTCCGTAAATATAAGTTTTACGACCTCTAAAATTGAGGTTTGCCATCACGACAATCCAGCTCCTTCATCATAGCATGTCACGAACTCACCGTTAGTAAGATCTAAGATTTCTATGCCTCCAAAGCTTGGGTCTCCGTGACCCCTAAGGGTTCTAAGTTCAACCTTTGATAGGAGTAAGTTTCCACTACCGACAAATTGCATATTGATAAAAAATTATCTAAATCCTTTTGGGCTTTCAATGTCTGTCTAGATGTAAAACTTTAAATTCAATTATCTCAACAGGTCATAATACCTTTTTTAAATTTATTATTCATTTACATAAAAATATATTTCGATAATTCAATGGGAAGACGAAGATTATCAGAACTATGTGATCATATATTAACGTAATACATTTCGAACAATCTGATCACACATATACTTGTTAAGAACATTCATATATGAAAAATAAAAGGTCAACTAGTCTATAAATGGAGGGTAAGACGAAACAAGGATAATAGTAATAAGAGTAATAGTAATAACAATGTGAACGCAATTTGAAACCTACTCACTGTGGCTTATAAGCCAATATTACTAGAGTAGGTTTAAGGTAAGAACAAGCTGTTTTTGAATATACAAAGGGGGTTTGAATTTTCGTATGGCTAAGGCTTCAATAGACCCTAGTATAGGCCCTTTTTATACATTTATACAACAACACAAAAGTCGAGTTAAGATCAATCTTATATCCTGTTTCGATTACATGTTTAGCAATAGAGGATGATGGATGTTTATTCTCTACTCTTATTGGGTCACTTGATTGTATTTGTTTCTGCAACCATTTTGGTACATATTCACACACGCACACACCCTAATTTCGAGATCAGGATTACTCTTCCCTATGTATGTGTGACCACACACACACATTTAAATTGGTAAACACATTGGTATATGACATAATCGCTTTCATGTCTTTTAGGTATTGGATAAAGCATGCACTGTGTTCTTTCTTCGATAATCACTTTTACTGTGCAGTACGTTTTGTTGATGACTAATTCACATAGTTCTGATAATCTTCGTCTTCTTATTACATTATTTTATATTTCTATAATATCCATTTTGATTTCTAATTCGCTAAAAAGGAAATATTGAATATTGAATGAAAAACTTCATAACATACTTTGAAAACAAAAAAACCCTCATAAAAACCAAGAGGTAGATTTTTTATTTTATTATAATCTTACACTAATATATTACGGAATTCTACGAGAATATGAAGAAAAAAGCGCGAAAATTTAAATACAGATGATTGTTTTCATCTTGATTCTTTAAAAGAAAAGTAATAAAACAAGATCATCATGATAATAATATTTATTATTATTAATAAAATCTAAAAGAAGTTAAAATAAATATCTTTGGAAAGTTCATTCATTCATATGATTATAATTAACTGATATAATCAGTGTACATAGTACCTTTATAGTTGAATTCATAAGTCAATTGAAGCTAGACTACCATGGAAAATCTGGAAGCACTGGATGACTGTGTTCATACCATTGTGGGATTCTTCAGTAGTGTGCATTCACGGTCTCACAGGCGGGGGTCGAACTCAGGACTTGCCGGACTTGGATATCAACGCTTAACTTCTAGACCATTGAGTTGATCGGTATTCGATGATGTTAATGTTTAACTTCAACTAATCCACGAAATTGAGTGACATATCCACCATTGTCATCAGTGAGTTACTATCTGACAACAGACTCGATTGAACTTCATTGGTCACTGATTCTCACTAGAGCTCCAGGAAATACACATAGTACTTAGAAGACACAAATTATTCAAACTTTCAATTAGGTATAAAAACTTATTTACTTTATACTATACCAACTATCCCAAAAGCTAATTTCGATTATGATCAATTTCGATTAATTCCTTGTATTAACTTACTTAACAGACAATTTTATTAGAACAGTAACAATTCGTCTATTTCTTTATAATGTTATGGTCACTACATCGCATGACTGTTATAACTTGTGGCCTGAGTGCCCTGCTAATGTGTAAAGTAATGATACCGCCAATCAGAGAGCGGTGGATTATCGATCGGACCAATGACGCATAAAAGTCTAGAGTCCTTATTGGCCCTGCTTCCCGCCTGGTCCAGCCAGTTAAGTCCAGAACACCAATTTCAGCCCCTGCAATATGACTCATGTATTTCATACATACTGGGTTTATATACCAACCAGACAGACCACATCGTACCACAAAATAGGAAACAACATTTGTACAAGATTTAGCCAAATGTTGCCGTGAATGAGGGAGGTAGTAATTAATAGACAGGGCATGATTCGAGAATGGTAAATCGTATAATAATAATGCTCATAATAAGAGGAACATGGATATGAATATTTTAGTTAATTAACAATAATACGACAAAAATATACTCATATTATTTGTCCATAAATGGATCCCAAAAATTAGCACTGATTATTATCAAGACATAAAAATGATAGACTGTAGCTAAAGTGCTGATCGCTTAAATATCACCCGATGATTCATTTTCCTCCTCATGTATATAACTACTCAAATCCTATTATGACCCTTTGCTTTGCTTTACTGCTCTGTGATAAATTTGCCTATGTATTTGCTCGCATACACACACATTCGTCTCTTTGCTTCAAATTCTCTCGATGTGCTTTATAGCTTTATGAGCTGAGCTATCCGCTAATAAACTATAGTTGCCGCTTCTCATTACCTACTCATTTCAAACACCGTTGAAATTTGTATTATAACAGTTAAAAGGTTGATTGTTTTAACGAAGCAAAACCATTACAATACTTATATTAGAACAACACATATATATTTTATTGTAATTAAGTACTTCTATGAAGTGCACATATATCAACTTCACTTTTCAAATTTGCCTTGATGAAGAAACCATTTACTGTTGTCAGTTTATTTAAAAACTCTGTAACAAAATAATCTACTTAGCTTTAATTTAATGAAGGTTTGAATCTTATAATGAGAAATAATCATTTTTTTAGAGAGACTATAATTTATGAACGAACCCAATCATGTATAAGATAAGAAGTTTCGGATTTTGGCGCGAAATTCATTCATCCATTTGATTAAATAGTGTTTCGGCATTTTAGATAATGTGAGTTTGTAATGAAAGCAATAAATCTAATTCTCAACCTTAACCATCAACTATAATTAATAACTCTAATTCCTCAAACTGGTTTATAACCTTCATTTAACCCTAGTCAGTAGTAGGTGGATATTCTCAAGATCACTTTAGTGTTGCTCAAAGGTCGTCCATAAATTATAATCTCACCCATTTTTCAAAACAACTATTTTAATCTTGCTTTAAAGGTTGTTTAGTATAAAATTGCCTTTTAACATTTGCTTATTAATATAATCTATTTTAATAGTTGAGATCATGAGTTGATTGAAGTTAGACCACCATGAATAACTTGATCTAGCTTCAATTTATTCATGATCTCAACTACTGGAATTACTATAATATCCATCAAAACCCCTTCTGGTATAACCTATTAGAAACTGATCAGTAAATATGATATGTATATCAGTCAGTCAGTCAGTCAGTCAGCTACAACGTAGGACCAGGCACATATGTGCATCGGTCCAGGTTGCCATACCTCATTAGCACAACAAGATGAACACTGGATTCATAGGAGTGGTTAGGTCAAAGGTTGCAATAAGGATATAGTATAGGAAGGAAGAATTAGTTCGTTGAAAGAAAGATATGAAGTGATTTTAATCTCTTAGTTTAAGGGAAGACAAAGAGTGTATACACCTACGCCATTGTGATCGATTCTGAACCATGCCACCAAGAGTCTCCAACCATTGGTTACGATAGTCACGCGGACCCCAACCAAGTAGTCTGCATCTACCAACATGGCTCAGACTAGAAGTTAATGACTTCAAGCACTGATGCCACGTTTTGGTTTGGCCGCCCCTAACTTTCTTCCAACCAACCCCTACACCGGTTAGCATTGCACGTCGTGGTAATCGGTGTTCAGGCATACGTAATACGTGGCCCAACCATCTCAGTCGATGAAGATTCACAACCTCATCAACTGATTTACCATCACTCCCTAATACCCAGTGTCTAACCTCACTATTACTTACCCGGTGATCCCAGCAGATGCCAGCAATATTTCTAAGGCATCTGTGGTCAAATACTTGTAGCTTACGGGTGTCTTCTACTCTTAAAGGCCATGTTTCGCTGCCGTAAAGTAAATGATATGTATATATGTGACGTCGGTGTATACACTCTCTGTCTTCCCTTAAACTAAGAGATTAAAATCGCTTCTACGAACTAATTCTTTCTTCCTGTACTATATCCTTATTGCAATCTTTCTTTTCTATATTACAACTTCTGAATTAACTACTTTTATGAATCCGGTGTTCATCTTGTTACGCTAATGTGATATGGCAACTTGGACCGATGCATATATGTGCCTGGTCCTACGTTGTAACTGACTGACTGACTGTATATATGTGTATAAGATATGTTTATTTATATAATGGTTAAATTTTATGCACAATAATAAATTTATTTAATTTTTAATGAAAATGGTTAAAAAGTAGTTTTCAGACATTAAAACACAACTGTTTGCCTCAGGACTACATTACACCAAGACCATTTGTTGTTGTTGTTGTAAATAATAGTACTGAGTTAATTTAACTGTTAACAACTATTTACTAAAGATCCAAGTGGGATAAAATGTAGAAAAATAAAGACAGACAAACAAACAAACAAACAAGGAAAGTATATATGTATAAATAAGTTAATAAAAATGGTAGACATTATTTTTAAATTCTGTGAAATATCAATGATAATATTTTACCAGAAGGGTTTCTGTCGATATTATAATAGTTTTAATGGTTGAGATCACGAGTCGATTGAAACTAGACCGCCATGGGAAAACATGAAGGCACTGGACGGCTGTTTCATCCTATCGTGGGACTCCTTAGTAGTACGCATCCAAGATCCCGCCTCACGAGATTCAAACCCAGGACCTATTAATGTGCGCAAACGCTTAACTTCTAGACCACTTAACTAACCGACATTCAATGGTATTGATCTCTAACTTCAACTAATCTACGAAATTGAGCGACACATCCACCATTGTCTTCAGTGTCCCTCACTTTCGTGGATTAGTTGAAGTTAGAAATCGATACCATCGAATGTCGGCCAACTCAGTGGTCTAGTGTTTAAGAATGAATTAAAAAATATTCATTTAAAAAATTAGTTAAGAAAATAAACTGGAAATTTAGAAACCAACCGAATTCATAATATTTTGTAGTTTATTGTACGGATTGAATTTAGTTGGATAATCGTTGGAAACGAGGAAACAATGGAGAGCTACATCATCATAGGATAGAACCCTCTAGTTGTGCTCATTCACCATCCTATTGAAGATCGAATACAGAACCTTCAATACATAAGGCAAGTTCTTAACGTTTAGACAACTGAATCGGGTGTCAGTGGCCTACACTTCTAAGCTATTAATTTGTGACACTACTCAACCATTTCTTAATATCGTTTGTGTGTACCTATTTCACATCCAATCATTTTGAAATTCACAGCTTCAGATTAGAATTCACTCGATCATCTCTAATGATCGATCGCCATCGATCAAACAATTCTTATTTGGATACGGATATCGCAGTCACTAGAAACTGATTGATTATTTTACTTTTAGATCTGTTGAAATCTCAGTATGTATTGGTCTTTAATAATTGTCAATTTTCTAGACAAGAGAACGGCCAATCGGTAAAGTAGTATTGAAAGTAAACTGTTTGAATTATAACTGATTACTTCAAGAAACAAATATTCATGTACGTATATCTGTTATTCCCATTAGACATATCAAAATTTCACTGATCATTTCTCTTGCTGAAATTTCTGGAATAAATAAATACTCTGAATCAGTCGCTGGTCAAGATATGATGACGAGTTCTATGGTAGGATGAATTGATTGTTCAGTGCTTCTGAGCCTTTAACGGTTGTCTAATTAAGATCATTGTGAGATAAATGGTAAAATCAGTGTTACATTTTCAGGAGTTCTCATTACATCACACATTGGTTTATGATTGAAATGTGGAGTAAAATTGTAAAATATATTCTAACTAACTAACTTTTCTTCCTCATTTGTAACAGAGTTATTATTGAATAAAAGAAATGCAAATTCCTCCTGATATTTCAATTAAAATGTTTCGATCTTCCTTTAATAAAATGAAATGGTGTTTTTGTTCTAATTAGATGAAAATGATTTAATACATACAATTTGTGATTGGTGTTTGTTTTTCTGTTTCAATAATAAAAATATATAGAACGATTCAATAGTTGAGATCATGAGTTAATTGAAACTAGACCACTATGGAAAGTCTGGAAGCACTGGATGTCTGTGTTCGTCTTATCGTGGTACTCCTCAGCAGTGTGTATCCACGATCTCGCCTGTTGAGGTTCGAAGCCAGTCTGTATGGGTGTCGCGTTCGAACCTTTAACCTCTAGACCACTGTTTATTTTCTGTTATATTTACGATATGAATTCAATACGGAGTTACTTATCATTTAACTATGCAAATCCTACAATTCTATTGCTTTTATATATTTAATTAAGTATAAAACAACACTGAAATAAAAACTGAAGAATTTTGAATTCGAAATAACTAATATTTAATTGTATTATGTAGCGATCACAGGTCGATACAAATAGTAATGAAGACATTAGTGTGAAGGAACATTGAAACGATTTTTCACTACATACACCTTACACCTTAAATATTTTCTCATATGTTTGTAGTTTATCCTTCATATACTCACCATTCCATTGGATTTTCTTTATTGGTTCAAACTTCAGTTTTTTTATTCACTTCGTTTACTTGAAATCTTGTAGATAATTCCGAATGATTAATCCTTAAGACGATCCGATAGAATTGACATATATACGTAATACTATACCGCTAACTTTGAATTCGGACTTATCGTCGTGTCTTGTTTGTATATTATTACTAATGAATAACTACAATTGTAAGTATAAAGTTGTGGAGATTGTTGAATTTCATTATATTACCTAAATGATCTAAGTTAGAACACCATTGAAAAAATATAAACACTATTTAGCCGTTTCGTTCTAGTATAAGAATCATCAGCAACGAGTAATCACGACCCCAAACACGCTAAGCGAACCATTGACTTTCGGTCTTACGCACAAACTCTTAACCTTTAGATCAGTGAGCAGGTATTCAACGATGTTAATGCCTAACTTTAAACAATCCTTCAATTCCACTTGTCAGGGCTTTTCACTAGAACTCCTCGAATTTCCTGTCAAAGCTTATTTATTTATTTGAACACATAAATATTGGTACAAGAGAGCGCCAATATATATGCGCCACACAAAACAATGAGAATTCGAAGAGAAGTAGAAAACAAAAACTAAGGAGCGCAAGAGAAAAAGAGAACAATAACGAAGAGATTGGAGTAAGGTAGTGTGGTAGTAACGAGGGAACGAAAAGGTACAATCAGAAGAAATCTTTCAGGTAAAGGAGACACAACCACTTTTTATGAAGAAAGTAGAAGAAGGTTACAGCAGGATCGTCATTGACTTCTATTCTGAGCCATATGTGATAACGTCTCTAGCCACTGTGTAGCACCATCTCTCAGACCCCAACCAGGGAGTCGTGAAGGACCAACAGAAGTCAGTCCTTTGCAGCTTTCTTTCATGCCACGACACCATGTCATGCACTGACCACTTCTCCGCTTCTTCCAACCAGTCCCAGAGTCGGCAAATAATGCACGACGTGGAATTCTCTGGGACGACATTCGTAGAACATGTCCAAGCCACCGAAGTCGGTGTTTCAAGATGGTGACACCAATTGAATTATCATCTCTGTGCCTGAACACACGATGCCGAACCTCTGCATTACTGACATGGTGTTGCCACTATCAAAGCTAGTCTCTAGTGAGCACATGATAATTGTAAGTATAGAGTTTCGGAGGTTGTTGAATTTTAATGAAACGCTGAACTGATCTACTACAACTGTAAAATGTACTTGAATAACTATCACAAAACGCATACATAATTTCACAGTGTTTAATCTAAAGAATCTTAATTGTTATAATATATTGCTTTTAGTTTATTCCTTGAAGAAACTATAACCATCTATTTTGAAATTCATACATCTAACACAATTCATCAAGAAAAAAATATCTTAGTGGCAGAATTAACTAAAACGTTTGTCAACAAAAGATAACCAACAACTGAATACGTAAAAACATCTCTCTTACTATATATTATATATTCGCACATAAGATAGGAATTTGTCACAATATTGTAAATTCTTTTTAATATCAATCGAATATATGGTACTGAAGATAGTAATTATCATCTCTTGAAGGTAATCAAGAGGCTTAACTGCTTTTTATTTAAACTAACCTAGTTGTAAACATTTGAGAAACAATATGTCATAATGCTCGAATTTCCCCATTTACACGAATGGAACGTTAATTCGCCTTAGACGAATATTTACATTAGATTTCCTTCCAGTGTCCATTCATCCTACAGAACTTCGACATAGTTCAGATCAAGAACACGTGACTAGCTTGACTAGAACATGAATATACTTCCACACCAGAAACTGACAAAATCATAATAATAGTAATGGTAGGAGAATATAATATAACTCATCTAGTACCTACCTAATTGAACAACCAATCATTCTCGCCCACATATCACAATAATAAATACATTTTTTGTTATATCCCAGTGAATAGAATACTGTGTTTCTGACATTTTGTGACTTAATGTAAGCCATTTCTGCAACGTAAATAAATAACAGAATTAAATTAGCACAAGTTCGAATAGTAACCGTTTAAACTACTCATTAGGATATAACAAAAAAATATATTTATCATGAACTTCCTATCCAATGTTTATTTTGTTTGATAAACTGTAGTGAACGGGAACACATATGGGGACAACCAAATGTATTGTAAAACAAAGTTACCGAGTTCTTCAGTAAAATGTGAAAACCACGCACTCAATACTTCATCTGCAATTTCTTCATCAATTGTTTCAAACTTCATCGTTATTTCATTGCCACAACGATTACTCTCTGTTTCACAACAATTACTTTTTGTTCCCGTTCTCTTTGATTCGACCTTGTCAGCCTTCTGGTGCCAGGTATTCCACTTCTGACTAGTGTTATATACTACTTGTGTCGACATAAGTAGCATACACCACAAAACTATCAAGTCCAACCTTGGTATTGATACGTACATATGAGAAACAATATATAATATGAAATAAGAAGGATTAAAAAAACTGTCATTTAACCAGTTAGTTCAGTCATTCAATCTTAGTTGTTTTACAATGAACAAAGGCATGGTCAGGTTTAACCCATTTATTGTTTAATGTAAAATTACAATGCCCTCGTAAAATGTGAAAACCATACATTAAATCCGTTATTTGCGCATCTTCCCTCAGTTGTCCTTACATGATTCATGTTTTTTTTCACTTCAGTTTTTATTACAATTGCTCTCTGTCCCCTTCCTGTTCTCTTCAATTCAATCTTCTGCTGACAGGTATTCTACATCCGATTACTGCTACATACTACTTATATTTGTCAACATAAGTAGCATGCACCACAGTTTGAATATTCCCATTAATGCTTAGGGATGTAATTGATTAGCCTCTTATAGACATATGTGCATCCTATGCGGAGTGCCTCGATATTGCCTAAGGTCACAATCATTATAAGCAGAGATGATGATGGTTAGCGGTGGGATACAAGACGTGCATTTCGTCCTATTTGAGACTCGTCAGCTGGGTGTGCTTGCATCCCGGAGTTCACCCCAGGAATCGGACCCAGTCCCGAAGTGAATATCAACTTTGGGATACAGATACATCCAGCTGATGAATCCCAAATGGGGCGAAACACGTGTTTTGGATTCCACTGCTAGGTACCATAATCTCTGATTACAAACGGTAAATAATTACTCATAAAATTCAATTGTATATAAATGGTATATTATTCAGCTATTATCAGAGTATTTGATAACTTTGTTAATCTCAGGTAAAATAGTTCTTGAATAAATAAACTATTGAGCTTTATGTTAGCGTCTCTGATGGCGACATTTAATTTTATCCATTTCAATAGCATATCTAGCACCAATTCCTTTGCTGACAAATGGAATGTAATACAAAATCTAAGTTCAAAACCTCACTGTATACTAATAACTAATGAATGCTTGAACATGAATTGTAACTTGGTATTTTATGCAAATCGTAGATTAAATAAGGAAAAGTCAAACATATCTATAAATGAATCGCATATAGTTGTTTTTTTTCTATCATTTCTACATAAGCAGTTGCTAAGTACAAGATTATGTTCAGAAGGAAATGTTTTTATCATAGTCTTTTATTCATAACATTTAGTATGATCCGTTTTAATGAATGAATGAATGAATATGGAAAAGGAAATTTTTATAAATATTAGTCATTTTGTATTAAGCTGTTGTAAAATCTTATAAAAATCATTATTATATAAACACGCGCGGCACCGATGGGTCCTGAGTTCGGATCTCGCGAGGCGGGATCATGGATTCGCACTTCTGAGGAGTCCAAGAATAGGACGAAACGGCCGTCCAGTGCTTCCAGGTTTAACATGGTGGTCTAGCTTTAATTGACTCATGATCTCAACTGTTGAAATTACTATAATATCTACAAAAACCCCCACTGATATTAATAGACATGTCTTGCTTTAAAGTTTCCGATTAACTGATTTAGAAAATTATGGGTTATGATCAGATAGTTGTGTTCTTAGAATATTCATAGTATATTGTTGACTTATACATTAGTGAACCATGATTCTTTTCTTTTGCTTCTATGATTGGGATAACTGTACACTATTCATAAGTATCAACTAATAGGTTCTCTAAATAATTATATGATATCTTCAAATCTTTGCTTACGTTCAACTGTACCATGTTAATTTTATGATTATTAATTAACTGTAGTATTTGGTACATATACTACTATGGTTCATTTGGTGCCTACCATAAAATATCAAATTTTTTTAGTATACAAATTTTTTTAAATTAAATGAGAAGTAGTCAAGTCAAGGTGTTGTATCAATTCACCAAGTTATTGACTATTTTTGCAAAGTAATACACATTCTGTATCTTTGATCCTCTGAGATAATCTTAATCGTTAATATGGTGCTATAGGTGAAAATGACTCGGAATTTATTAATGTGATAATGTCAGGTTTAGTGACGTAGAGTGAGTGATATCATTTTTAGTCGCTCGTGATCCGACTCCAGTTATATTTGTATGAATGATTGTTGTCAAAATATACATCTTGGTTATCCTCTTATATAGTTATTGACTTAACTCTTGTTAGTGAATAATGGAATTAAATAAACCAAATACGATTTGGACAAACAATCCGACGGATGAAACGAACAGAAGAAAGTGAAACGAAAGAACACGTGGCGAAGGCGTGTGACCCAACTTGATGTAATCAAGCGTTAATCAATATTTATAACCAGATAAAAAAGGTTACAGACATATGATGAATAGAATAAGAAGTGTATACGTTTATGCTCATATAGAAAACAGTCAAGGTTGACAAACAAATAATTAACAAGCTCAAAATGTAGCTCAAGGAAAATGAATAAACTGGCCTGTTTTTATTTATTTATTTATTTAAACACATAAATATAGGTACAAGAAGGCACCAAATAGATATACGCCACATAAATCATTCGATTTATGTGAGGGCTTGGATACTGCCTGGGTGCTCAAACCGAAGCAAGTGGTTTTCTTAGGGAACCACACCCAGAGCCTTCGACCCGGAGGTCTAATCCACAAGGCAGTGGAGCAACGTCAGGAGATGCAGTCGCATGGTAGCCAGTGACTAACGATTGGTTCATACGCCATTTGTTCCTTCAGGATACTGGAGCCCATGTGCATCAGTGGTTTGGAATGAGGGTTTTCCAACTTCCCTTGGTGGACTCTCTGTGTCCACCAACCCTGTTAAAGCGCCAGACATTCGTTTCTCGTCCTCTCAATTTCGCAAAAAACAGTAATGCTGCGGGAAGGCAGTTAGTAGGGCATCCCTATCAGTTGTTGCATGCACGTGGCCATATGAGAGCATTTCGAGAAGGTGAGCTGACTCTCCCCACTCTGAGCCGTATCAGGGCATTTGAGGGCCTGTTCAGAAGCTAGAATAAGTTATATGGGCTTAACTTAGTAACTGACACTTCACATTACTGAAAAACTGTTAACTGACTTATTTACTTTTGTTTTACAGAACAATAACTCAACTGTAACTATGTGGTCAAAAACAGACTTAGTTAAATAATATCACACTGCATAGTACATGATAATCATATCAAACTTACATTTTTGTTTTTATATGTTCAATGTGAAACTCCCATTTACAATTTGGTTTAGATCATCTTATTTAATTATTTCTTAATTCTATTCTATAGCATCCGATTGTTTTGCTTATATGCGTAAAGGTAGTGAAATGATTAAACTTCATACTAGTGGACGTCAGTATAAACGTATGTTTTATTTAAATGAACAAATGAATTGCATTAAATGGTCTTCAACAAATAAACGTCAATCAAATTCACAAAGTAGGTAGATTTTTAATTTAAAGCTAATTTCAATATTGTTATTTTATGATCATTATAACCGGCTATTTGATTTCAGTTTGATCGTACAAACATTCCGTATCTTATATCTAAGCTAATCCTGTTTATGAAACGGTAGTAATAAGAAACCAAATACGAGTTGAGTTGAAGGAATTTATTTCAAGTACTAGTTTATCCAGACAGACATTGAGAATGAGAAGTGGGAAAGCGAATACAGAGAAGGCGTGTTAGCGAACTCGTTTTGATCAATTGAAACCCAATATTTATAGCCATAAAAAAAATAAGCTAGAGATATGATGAGTAAGATATACAATGCACACATATACGCTCATTAATAAGGGAACAAATGACAAGGTCAAAGTGTGACTTGAAAAGAATGAATAAATCGGTCTGTCCAGAAGGTGACACAGTACCAATCACTACAATATAATTAACTTGTTTAAAAAAGATAAACATTCATAGATTGCCATTCATAAAGTATTTAAGACTGTTTCAATTTCATTTAAATAAAATAAAAATATTGAAACTAGATGACAAATCTGACTGAGCACTTGAATCAGTTTCCTAAGCTCTTCTAGTAATCCTAGACTAAATCTACACGACAACTTGAGTATGAGAGAAAAGGTACAAAATATGAAAAGGACGCTTTACTACAAAGTTAGTTCATGTACACAAAATCGAGAGAACCTATAACATTTCAAATGGTCTTAGGCTTCTGAGAGGTTCTGGAACCCTACTAGACACACAGTATCAGGATAGGTGATCATCCAACTAGAAAAGTGACACTTGACTCTTCACTTCCTAGATGTTTCTGAGATATTTCTATTAAATGCTGACTGGATAGAATGTTTCCCAGTGTTGTCATTGACCCTTCGTGGTTCTTTCGAGTTTGGTTTTTCGGATCTCCTCAACATTACATTTGATCATAAATTTATAAATTTAATTTCAGTAGTTGAGATCATGAGTTAGTTGAAACTAGATCATCATGGGAAACCTGGAAGCACTGGATAGAATTGTTAGCTTGATATGAATGTAGTTTTTTTTCTTCAAAAATCTTCATTCACTATTAAAATAAATAAAGTTAAAACAGGTCATTCGTTTTTAGTTTGAAACCTGAAATAGAATTGATCTTGTGTCCTCTAACTTATGTGTTGATAAAGGTTAGTTTAGATTTCTAAGACAAATTCTACCTTTAAACATTTTTAGCATGATTTTCAACCAAATGTATTTTATGATTTAATGTGTTATTCTCATCTTGACTAACTTCAATGGTCCTGATTTCTTGTCCTCATATAGAAATATATATCTCATAGATTTACTACTAATGACCATATAATTATCACTCAATCAGACTTATAGACCTGTTAATGCAGGATCCTAAAGATTTGTTGTTTATATTTAGAGTTGAAACTGATCAGTCTTTTGGCACATATTGACATAGGGAGCGGATTACTTTGAACTAACCTTCTGACATTTGAATTCTACAAGTCTGTTTCATTCTATTGGGAACTTTTCAGAAAAGTATCCTTACATCTCAGTATTGATGAGCAAGTTGGGATAAAGGTCCACTGCCTATGTCATCAAATAACAACATGGACTCGTGAATTCAATCATAAAATACTGCAATCTCCACATATCCCTATACTGATAGTAGATTTATTTAAGCATTGATTTTCTTGTTCATGTTTAACAAGGTACATTTATTAGACTTCAATCAAAATTCAACTATCAAACTTATGTATGATAAATAGGTACCTGCTTCGGTCTGGGCACCCGGGCAGTATCCCAGCCCTCACACAAATCGAATGATTTATGTGGCATATATCTATTTGGTGCCTCCCTGTACCAATGTTTATGTGTTTAAATAAATAAATGATAAATAGGTTTGAATAATTTTTTCTGGTTAGCGTTTTTCTAGCGAGTTAGTTTTTTACGGGATAGAGTCGCTAACCCCATGCCCAACACTCCTCCATTATCCGGGCTTGGGACCGGTAGTAGCCTCCGGAGGGAACTCCAGGCGGAGTTTGTATGATAAATAATTGACGAACTATTTTTACTTTACTGTGAGTATCTTAATGACTTGTAATTAATCATGTCTCCAACTTTTCCTTTGCTGATATTCTAAATGTTAATCGATCTGTTCCTTATTAACCTATATGTATCCCAAGTGAATATATGTTCAGGTCGATTTGAGTTAAAAAGTTAAAATTAATTCAATTTATAAAATATGAATTATAGCTAATTAGTGCATTAAAGGAATACTTACTCAAACTATTCTATCTGAAATCACATTAGAAAATCATACAATAAAAACTTATAATCAGAAACGAGTTTTTGTGAATATTATAATAATTTTAACAGTTGAATTCATGAGTCAATTGATCTGTGAAGTTCAACCAATTCTGTTGTCAGATAGTAACTCACTGATGACAATGGTGAACGGTGGCTCAACTTTGTGGATTAGTTGAAGCCAAACATTAACACCACTGGATGCCGGCTCAGTGGTCTAGTGGTTAGGCGTTCACGCGCGAGACTGATAGGTCCTGATTTCGAATCTCGCGTGGCGGTATCATGGATGCGCACTTCTGAGGTGTCCCACAATAGGACGAAACGGCCATCCAGCGCTTCCAGGTTTCCCATGGTGGTCTAGTTTCAACTAACTCATGATCTCAACTACTGAAATTTAATTTATACATCATACTGATAAGTGAATCTTATAGGGTTTAGAATTACAGTTTATACTGTGAACAATGTTTTACCCATATATTCACTTTTGTATTTCATTTAATTAAAAGTTAGTCAACGTTAAACAGATGCTCTTTAGGTCTCAGAACAAGAACGAAAGCGTTCCGTTAAAGAATGAAATTGGTCTGTTTAATTCATGTCAGACATTTCGTGATCATTTGGATTAATAGTTATTAGATTGGTTTATTTGCAGCGAATTCTTTTCATTTGTTTCTTAAGCCATATATATTGCCTAATTACATAATGTTTCGCTTCGACTCAAATACTGGGCAATCAATTCCATGAAAGTGACTAAGAATATCACATTGACCCACAAACTATTTGAAACTAAATTTGCAAAATAATGAATATACAACTGAAGGCATGAATGTATTCACTGTTATTGAGAATTTTTTAGCAGTTGAATTCATGAGTCAATCTAAGCTAGGCCACCATTGAAAACCTTGAAACACCGGATGGCCGTTTCGTCTTCAGAAGTGGATATCTACGATCCCGCACACATAATTCGAACTCAGGACCTTCGGTCTTGCACTCAAACGCTTAACTTGTAGATCACTGAGCCTCTATCCAACAGTGTTAACGTCTAACCTCAATCAATCCATGAAATTTTTAATCAAGATAAATCAGATGTTTACCAATAATTCTAAGAGCTTTCAATAATTCGTCAACTGATATCAAATCGTTAATATAACATTAATAAGAAGATTAAATCAGTTTTTTTTAATGCAATATACTAATGAATTTAAAAAGAAATAATTCAGTACATGTGATAAACTAATTATTTTTTACTACTTTTTATTATTAATTATCCTACCGTATTCAACACACTCTGTCCTGGGCCTTCTTTTGTAGTTCAATCCAACCGTTGTTCATTCTTCTCATGTGTGTCTCCGTTTCTCGGAGTAATGTGTTCTTTGGTCTTCCTCTTCTCCTTTAGCCTTAAGGATTCCATGTAGGGGCTTGTCTTGTGACGCAGTTGGGTGCTTTCCTTAATGTATGTCCTATCTGCATCCTAGGTGTCCACTGTACTTTCCTCCAGATGTTGACGTCTTCATGATCCAGTCTATCACTAGGAGAAAGAGAAAGGGTGAGAGTGCGCAACCTTGTCCGACACCGGACTTTACCTCGAACGAGTCTGTCAGCTGTCCTCCATGCACGATTTTACAGTTTAATCCATCATAGGAATTCTATATGATATTGACTATCTTCTGAGGCACGCCGTAGTATCGAAGAAGCCTCCATAGTGTTGTCCTGACCATGCTACTAAATGCTTTCTCGTAGTCAATTAAGTCGTTGTAGAGTGATGAATTCCACCTGGAGCCCCTCTGGGGCTACTGCCGGTCCCAAGCCCAGATAAAGGAGGAGGGTTAAGCATGGGGTTATCGACCCTATCCTGTAGTAAACTAACTCGCTAAAACAACGCTAACCGGAAAAAAATAATACAATTTTAACATACAATAAATTGAATAGTTTTTCAATCATACAATCGTATGTATGACTGTATTGTTTAAAATCCTTTCATACAAATTGAACATAACAATAATGAATGAATGAACTAATGATATGTGTTATAATATGTCTTAATATCTTATTTTGTTATAATTAGTCAAGTCATTAATAATTTATTTAATATTCAATGATTTATACAAATAATTGATTGGTTGAATAGAAATCATGCTTCAGTTTGAGTATCTGGGCAATATCACACAAGTCAATGATATGTGCTACTGATCTGATTGTTATTGTGTTGCGCATATCTATTTCAGTAGTTGAAATCATGAGTTAGTTGAAACTAGATCATCATGGGAAACCTGGAAGCACTG
Source organism: Schistosoma guineensis (assembly GCA_944470375.2). Classification (NCBI taxonomy): domain Eukaryota; kingdom Metazoa; phylum Platyhelminthes; class Trematoda; order Strigeidida; family Schistosomatidae; genus Schistosoma; species Schistosoma guineensis. Next base: position 43,768,852 of record OX103892.1, on the reverse strand, counting down.
GATGACCGTTTCGTCCTATTGTGGGACTCCTCAGAAGTGCGCATCTACAACCCTGCTTCACGGGATTCGAACTCAGGACCTATCAGTCTCACGCACGAGCGCTTAACCACTAGACCACTGAATCGGCATCCAACGTTATAAATGTTTAACTTCAAGTAATCCACGAAATTTAGCGACACATTCACCATTGTCATCAGTGAGTTACTATCTCACAACTGACCCGGTTGTGTAAGTAGTTGAATAAATATTTGCTGAAGGCTGATTTGAAAGCTTGTTCTCACTGTTCTATGGAATATCATACTCAGTATCAACTATAAAATAAAATTGTTTATGTTAAGGAAACTCAGAGTATTTATAGAATAAAGCCTAAAGGGGCCCTGAAAGCACTGAGAAGCATTTTATCTAATCAATATTCAATAAAAGTATATCAGAAACATTTAGAAAGTGAAGAGTTACGCATCACATTTCTGATTTAATGATCACCGATCTTGCTACTATGTTTAATAGGGTCCTAGAACTTTTCAGAAAGTTGAGGATATCGGGAATGTTATAAATACTCTCGATTTTCTGTAAATAAAATAACCTTGTAGTAAAGCGTTCTTTCCATATTTTGTACCTCTTCACTCATATTCAAGTTGTCGCGTAGATTTAGTCTGGAATTACTAGAAGAGCATAGGAAACTGATTCAAGCGCTCAGTCAGAAGATTTATAAGTTTAGATTGATAATGAACAGGGTAGGGTTTAAAAGGTTTGAATAATTTGTTCTGGTAAGCGTTTTTTTAGCGAGTTAATTTTCTACGAGATGGGGTCGCTAACCCCCATGCCCAACCCTCCTCCTTTATCCGGGCTTGGGACCGGCAGTAGCCCTCGGATGGATCCAGGCGGAGTTTGATAATGAACAGTTTATAATTAATCGTCTGTCTTTTAATACCTTACATAAATATATGATATTCATCATTAAAATTAATTCTGTGGTATCTATCACAGATACTTTAACCTTTGATAATTTTATGATCTAAGTTATATATACCCAAACCATTTGTTAGATCCCTCTTTTTGTTATGACCTCAGTTTATAGTTGTATTCATCATTTTTCTTTTTATATATTACTCCTACCGAAATAGTTCTTATTTATTCTATCATTATTATTATTACAAAGATTGTTTGTACCCATATTACTTGATTATCATACAAATATCTTCATTCCCACTTAAAGATAATCATGTTTACTCTGTTCACCATGTTAATTATATGTTTCTTATGTTATACAAATTTCCTTTATCTACAATTATTTATTTATTAAAGATTATGTAGTTGAATTTCATGTAACAACTAACCTGAATTCTATTAAACATATGGTTATTTGCTATTCTTTTAGTGGTGTAGTAGTCTCTATCCAATTTGATCGTATGGTCAAAAACTGAGTTGTATATCGACTTTGAACTGACTTCGTTGAGTTCATTGAAAATATAGAGTGCGTAAGGTTTGTCATCAACATAGTTTGATGCGTTAGGTTCGTCGGCGGCGGGCTAATCAATTTCGTGACTCTATATCTGATTGCAGTTAGATCGTTTCTGAATGTTATTGAAATAAAATGTCGCTAATCCTCTTATATTATTATCGACTTGAATCACGTTGGTGAATAATGGAATTAAATAAGTCAAGTACGAGAATGAATTTCGAATAGGTATATTTCTTACAAACGTTGATGCAGACAAAAGATCGGAGAAGTGAAATGATGAGTGGTGGAGATAGCATATAAGCCATCTTGATTTAAGCAAGCGTTGTGATTCGATATTTATAGTTAAAGACATGTGATAAGTAAGATAGAAAATGAACACACATACGCTTATATAAAAGCCGTCAAGGTTGATAAGCGATTAATTAACAGGGATCAAGATGTAGCTTGAGAAGAATGGATATATTGGTTTATCTAGAAGCTAGAATAAACTATGTGGGCTCAACATAGGACCAATCACTATATATCTATAATTGTACAGCTTCAAAAATAAGCTTGACCTGAAAAATCTATACTTCAACCTTACAAAAGTTTATTTTAGTATCTAAGACGAAGGTCTAACGTGTCTTGACAATAAAATTTTAAGCAATAGTTTTCAATCATTCCCATGTCACCGTGTTAAGATATTTCCTCTAATGAAACTGATTGGTAGACTTAGAACCGAAACATAATTGTAAACATAGGCTTGTGAAGAATAATGAATAATGCTGAAATCGCAAAACAATGTAAGTGAGACAACCATCGAAAATGTAGAAGCAACAGACGGAACTTTTTGCAACATGCATTCACGATCCTGAATTAAACTAATGATCTATGGTCTCGAGAATGAATACTTAACCTCTAGATTACTGAGCTGGAATCCAACTATAGTAACGTCTGAAATCAATAAACTCATAAATGCAGTGTTATTTTTCTAGCATTAAGATTATCCAAGATGTCGGGTAGTTAAGAAAATTTGATAAATTGTCCTTAGCGATAAAATGTTCAAAACTGCTCGGCTGTAGCTTAGTTAAATAACAAACTGTAGTACGACCTATGATGCCTTTTTTGTTATGAATTGACATTTTCAGTAATAATTGGTTAAGAGGTTAACAGTACTGCAAAGTTGTTCTTTATTCCTTTGAAACTTTTACAGCAGATGATAATAATTCTTGATTTTCAATGGTTTTGTTAAGTGATTTTAGTATTAAAAACCATTTTCGATGATTGAACAACTCTCAAATCAATCAACCAATATCTTCCATTGATGAATGTACCTTACAAATGAAATTTATTTCTAGAAAACCCTTCAATCAAACTATTATAGTTAGGTCATCAGTGACTTTACGATGTTCTTGAAGTTCTAGTGACTATTCATCGTTGGTGTGAAACAATTGTCATCAGTGTATCATAAGAATCCGATACAGTCCTCGTGGTTGTCCATTCAATAAGAACGTGGAGTTCCTAGTTTTTGTACCTGACGAGGTATACAGTGCTTAGGATTCCCATACTATGACAAAATAGCTGTTCGATTCTCTCCGGTTTTCAAAATAACTCTTAACTGAAATCAATCCATAGCAAATACAATTTACATTTACATATCAGTTTATTTATACACATTGATGAAAAGCATTAAAATTGAATTTAAAAAGCTTTCTCAATTATTTTCCACAAGTTGTATTTGATATAGTTTGATCAGTTATCATTACTTCATACTTTTCTTTCTAATTCTTTCTCCTTGTACTGTGTCCTTATATGCAATCTTTCTTTTATATATTACAACATTCAGTTAACTGCTTCTATGAATCCGGTGTTCGTCTTGCTGTGTTAATGAAGTATGGCAACTCGGACTGATGTATATGTATGTGCCTGATCTCACGTTGTATCTGACTGACTGAAGTACCTTTTTCATCTAATTCAATATTAATTAAGAATTAATAATTTTCTACATTTCCAAACAGTGTACAAGGTAACATTCCATAATATGTGTTACATTTTAGTCCTGTTCGTGATGGAATAGTTTCCATCACTTTTATTTTTCTCCTATCTGATTAGATCTGAATAGATTGAACTCGTTTCAAATTTTGAAATTCGACCAGTTACTTATCATATTCTTAGATATTCAGTACTTGAAATGTAACATGTTTTGCTGCCGTACTATAACTTTATTTAAGAGTGAAATGATTGTTGATTGTGAATAAAATTTAGACTTATTCAGGGGTGAAAACAAGCTAATGATTGGTGTTTTTTTCTTTCTTTCTAATCATCCATCAGTTTATCATTTAAGTAAAAAAATGCATCAACAGTACCGTTAATTTCATCAGCTTTAGTTGGATATTGTTTTAATTTGCCTTCAACGTATTGATTTTGTTGAAACTTAGAAACTGAACTTCGTTAATTGATCGATATGCTTAAACTGTTAGGATTGTTTCCATGTTGTCGTATTATAATATTTTCCGGGTTTAAAACATTCCTAACAATAAGCAAAGATGGATAGTGGCTAGCTTATAATGCTTGTAAATTTAGGCAATATCGAGGCGTACGCACAGTATGCACATATGCCAATAAGAGACTGATCAATTTCAGTCCAAAAAAACATCAATGGGAAAATTCAAGTAAAAACAATATCAAGTGAATTCCTAACAATGCCTAACTTAATGGTTGAACATGGCAAGTATATATTTTTATAATAGATAATGCATTTATCAGTTTTAATCTAAAACCCAGATAATTATTCACATTGACCAGGAATTGGATAATTGAGAGGATATGTACATCATCCAGACATTTATGTGTAAAACTTCTTATCTCTGTTTACTTTTCTTTTAATAGTTGATATTGAAGAAATTCATGAAGTACAACTAGGCTGTTCCTCAAGAACTACACATTCCCTCGGTCGACGACGTCCACTTAGTATGACTCCAACATTATCACATGGGTTCTTATCTTCAAGTGGATCAGGTAGCCTTATTCAATCAGCATCAAAAATGTATTCATCAAACAATTCAAATTCTCTAACTATTGGTTCAATGTCACCACAAATTCAAAGTTCAACATCGTTAAATTCAACAATACTTAATCTTAGTTCTAGTGCATTTACAATATGCTATGGACCGGATTTTACTGTATTAGAAATTTTAGCTTCTGGTCCAGAAGAAGCAAATATTTGGGTGACTGGATTAAAGTGTCTAATGGCTGGTGCTCAAGGTTAGACAGATATATTTTGTTTTTATATCAGCAACTTTAACTATTTAATATCTTATTTATTATTGAATACTGTCACTAATATGACAAATTGAATTAATACGATAATAAAAACCATTTCAAAAGTTGAATTCATTAGTTAATCTAAACTACATCACCATTAAAAAAATGGAAGTATTGAACGACCGTTTGCGCAAGATTATGGATAGATTGAAGCTAGTCATTAACACAGGTGGATAACGGTCCAGTGATCTAAAGGTTAAGCGAGGCCGTAGGTCCTGAGTTCGAGTCTCACGTGCAGAGTTGTGGATGCACACTGTTGAGGAGTTTTATACTAGAACGAAACGGCCGTCCATCACTTCAAGGATTTGAATGGTGTTCTAGCTTAGGTACGCTCGTGAATTCAACCCTGAAAATACTGCAATCTCCACAAAAAATCATTTTGTAAGAATTAGATATCAGTATATATTTCACTGAACTTTAGGCCTACATACTTCCACATATTCAAAAAACGTTCCTACACATTTAATAAAAAGTCATGATGGATTTAGTTCAACTGTATCTATAGCGAGTAAGATTATCATTAAAGTTAATAGATAATGATAAATAAATATAACAATAATGCACAAGAAAATACCAGTTAGCTTGTTTTCACCCCTGAATAAGTCTAAATTTTATTCACAATCAACAATCATTTCACTCTTAAATAAAGTTATAGTACGGCAGCAAAACATGTTACATTTCAAGTACTGAATATCTGAGAATATGATAAGTACCTGGTCGAATTTCAAAATTTGAAACGAGTTCAATCTATTCAGATCTAATCAGATAGGAGAAAAATAAAAGTGATGGAAACTATTCCATCACGAACAGGACTAAAATGTAACACAGATTATGGAATGTTACCTTGTACACGGTTTGGAAATGTAGAAAATTATTAATTCTTAATTAATATTGAATTAGATGAAAAAGGTACTTCAGTCAGTCAGATACAACGTGAGATCAGGCACATACATATACATCAGTCCGAGTTGCCATACTTCATTAACACAGCAAGACGAACACCGGATTCATAGAAGCAGTTAACTGAATGTTGTAATATATAAAAGAAAGATTGCATATAAGGACACAGTACAAGGAGAAAGAATTAGTTCGTAGAAATAAAGATATGAAGCAATTTTAATCTCTTAGTTTCAGGGAAGACAAAGAGTGTATACACCTACGCCGTTGTGATCGATTCTGAACCATGCCACATATAGTCTCCAACCATTGGTTACGATAGGCACGTGGAACCCAACCAAGTAGTCTGCATCTACCAACATGGCTCAGACTAAAAGTTAGTGACTTCAAGCACTGATGCCACGTTTTGGTTTGGCCACCCCTAACTTTCTTCCAACCATCCCCAACACTAGTTAGCATTGCGTATATTGGTAATCGGTGTTCAGGCACACGCAACACGTGGCCCAACCATCTCAGTCGATGAAGATTCACAACCTCATCAAATGATTTACCGTCATCCCCCAATACCCATATATCTAACCTCATTTTCACTTACCCAGTGATCCCAGCAGATGGGAGCAATATTTCTAAGACATCTATGGTCAAATACTAGTAAATTACAAGTATGCTCTACTCTCATCGATCACGTTTCGCACCCATAAAGAAGAACAGAACGAACTTCTGCGCAGTATAGTCATCCTTTAATTGATAGACGGATATTTCTCCTTCATAATAGGTGACATAATTTCGCAAAAGCCAAATAAGATTTTTGAATCCATGCTGAGATTTCGTCAGACACCAACACATTAAAGCTGATCAGACTTCCAAGATAAGTGAAGTTGTCAACGCGTTCGACTACTTCAAGCCCTATCTTTAGTTGATGTGTTGACACAGGCCAGTCCTGATGCAGTAACTTGCATTTAGAGTGGGAGAAGCGCATTCCAAACATTCTAGCATTGTTGCTTAGTGCTGCCAAAAGACTCAGCATTTTATCAGCGTCTTCACCAAACAGGACTATATCATTTGCGTATTGTAAGTCGATAAGTGGACCTCCTGGTAGGAGATCAATCCACGAGAATTCAGTCGACAAGAGCATTATTTCCATCAGTATGTCTTTGATGAAGTTCAACAAAAATGGAGAAAGTAGACAGCCTTGACGGACACCACTTGAGATTGCAAAAACAGATGACAGTTTTCAGTAATGTTTTATTACATTCGAACATATGCTGTTATTTAGATTTTCAATCTATATCTTTAGAAAATAATATTCTACTAAGTAGAAAACAAAGAGAAGCCAATAAAGAATCAGGGCATAATATAAAAAACACTTAAACTCACAAATATTCAAATCTAAAATTATGATCTTCAATTGAGTTGGATTAGCTCGAAATTATTTATGATCAAATTATGATAATCAATCTGACTATTTAATAGTAAACCACTTACCTTTTGAATATTCAAACCATTCAATTCGAATGTTCTACTCATTTAATGCTGAACTAATAAACAAAATGATCAAAATGCATTATTCATCATAAAAACTAGGCCATCATTAATAACATATCAAAATGTCAGTAAATATCCTTCTGTTTAAACAAGAATAAAAATTGTTTCATTTTCTAATGTATAATCACATTTATTCGCTTGAATTGTCTGCGTTGATAGATACCAAACTTTTGTTGATTAACTTAGTTTCTTAATCGGTTAGACTATTATCACAAGGCTTAATGGTACATGGTCCATTCTCTAATAGGGTGTTGTTTACGAAAATGAGAGGACGAAAAGCGAATGTCCGGCGCTTTAACCGGATCTCATGGGCTCCAGTATCCTGAGTGAACGAATGGCGTATGAACCAATCGTTGGTCACCGGCTACCATGGGAATGCATCTCCTCACGATGCTCCACCACCTTGTGGATCAGACCTTTAGGTCAAAGGCTCGGGGTTTGGCCCCCTAAGAAAACCACCTGCTTCGGTCTGGGCACCCGGGCAGTATCACAGCCCACACACACACACAAGTATGGTGTGGCGCATATGTATTTGGTGCCCTCTTGTCCCAATATTTATGTGTTGAAATAAATAATAATAAATAATAATGGGGTATCAGAAAAGTCCACCGTTGAGAAATCCCATACTAGGGTGAAACAACTATCCACTACTTTCTAGTTTATAATGATTGTTTACCTAAAGTAAATTCATGGTGTCAGTTTACATTAGTGAATAGCCGTAAAAGATTAAGTAGTAGATAAACAAATAAACAACAATTTTAAAACATTGTGAATATTGATAAATAATTTGTAAACTTACTTATTTCTTTCTATATAGATCCACAAGTGTTGGAAGATAGACAGAAACCACGTGACAGGTTAGTCAAAGATTATATATATACATATTTGTTTACATAGTTATCCTTGTTGTTGAGCCACATTTAACTTGTGCATTATATTCGCTTATCATAATCAGTTTACCACTTACTAATTATAGTTACCATTTTTCTGGTTTTTATTTTATACCAAGTGAACAGGATTGATGTGTGTTTTTAAAAAACAAAAAAAATTAAAATGTACATTTTAATGATTCTGTTTATGGATATACCCCCTCCCCACCACCACCACCACCACCAACACCCATTTGATTCTTTCATGTCATTAGTGATTACTAAACTCCATTCAACAAAAAGAGAATCATTTTCAATGTATCTCTTATGAAATCGTATACATAGATGAGATGTTAAACAGATGTTCCCATTAGTAACTTTAAACAATATGTATACATAATGTTATGTAATATATAACGTAAATAATAACAAAGTCACTCTATAGGATAAGTAAAGATTAAGTGAAATTTGTAACTAAAGTGATACTAATTAAAATGATCATTATTATTATACTTTATTCTATCAATTAAATATGAACTAATTAATGAGTTTAATAATGAAAGTAATTAGAAGTGGAAAGTACAGAAGATACTTCAAGTAATGTGGGTAACATTTCATATTTCCAATACTGAAAGAAATAAACATAAAGAATACAAAAATAATATTGGAATGGGATAATAGTAATTAGTTGAATCATAGATGCCCGTTTTGTTCAATTTAAAACTCGTCAGCTATATGTTCATGAATCTAACTGCTAACTATTAACCAGTTGTAATAAATAATTGTAACTAAACGGTAATGTCGAGGTAGTTCACTCGGGATGTACATGTTTCAGTCTTTTACATCAAAATGTCCAAATGCAAAACCTTAAAAACAAAATAGCGTTAATAATAATAATAATAATAATAATAATAATAATAATAATAATAATAATAATAATAATAATGGATGAAAGCCAAATTAAAGACAATTATACTGTATAGAACATTTGTATACAGATTTTAGGTTAGGATAGCTTGGGACATGTATTATGTATGCCCAACCACCGACTGCCCTGACGTGCGATGTTTTATGGTGTCGAATAATGTAGGTTGGAAGAAAGTTAGCGGCGGACAGACCAAAACAAGGCACAAGTCCATGAAGTCAATGACAAGTGGACTGAGTCATGTTGGTAGGTGTAAACTACCTGATTGGGATCCGCGAGATGATAGCAATCAATGGTTATAGACCTTGAATGACATGGCTCAAAATCGTTTGCAATAGCGGAGGTGCATCCACTTATTGTGTTTTCCTAAATCCCAATCTTCTGAATTCTCCATATCCCTTTTCTTTCTCCCTTTCCAAATTTATTTTACTGGATTATACTCCTTGAGGAATATCTTCAAACCCTAATGTTTCCTATTACTGCTTATACTCTTACTACCTCTGCAACTACGGGATTTGAGTCGACAGCTGCATCTCTGTGCTAATGTGGTTTGGCAACTTGAACTGATGTACGTACGAAGTTCTACGTTGTTACTGACTGACTTACAAATGATTTTTTCTACATAACTGTGGAAAACCGCAACTGATTAACAACATTAGATGAAAACAACAAAGAAAGTTGAAATAATATAGTAGCAATAATAAAAAAGAATGACTAAACCATGAGAATATGGTGTAAAGTGGTGGTGAAAAGATCTGTATAAAAATACTGGAGTTTCGGATTGTAAGTAAAATGAAGAGTGAATGTATATGTGCACGATTCTGAACCATATTATTCAAAGACTTCAACTATTGATCGAAGTTACCAACTGAAAACCAGACAGACAGTTTGCATCTACCAATGTATCTTACACCAAACGTCAATGAGGCATACGTAACATATTTCCCAACTATCACATTCGACATTGTTGACTTAGTCATTCTACGTAACGTGAAGAATAATTGTCTTTAATTTGGCTTTCATCCATTATTATTATTATTATTATTATTATTATTATTATTATTATTATTATTATTAACGCTATTTTGTTTTTAAGGTTTTGCATTTGGACATTTTGATGTAAAAGACTGAAACATGTACATCCCGAGTGAACTACCTCGACATTACCGTTTAGTTACAATTATTTATTACAACTGGTTAATAGTTAGCAGTTAGATTCATGAACATATAGCTGACGAGTTTTAAATTGAACAAAACGGGCATCTATGATTCAACTAATTACTATTATCCAATTCTAATATTATTTTTGTATTCTTTATGTTACCCACATTACTTGAAGTATCTTCTGTACTTTCCACTTCTGATTACTTTCATATTAAACTTATTTCCTCTTCTCAAATAGGCTATTAATCATGTTCTATGTCAAAACTAAATCTATTGTATTAACTTCCAGGCATTGAACTTGGAACTTTCAGTTTCTTTAGTGAAACTTTAAACTTTAAACAACTAAATTGAAATTCAGTTTATGAGATTTTCAACTTAAATCACTTCATGATATAGTGCATATATCATCAATTGTTACAATAAAAATCTTGTAGTTAATCAAACATAATCCTTCAAAGAATATGTCAATCAAATGATTATGGCACATATTAAATATAAAAAAAAAGAATATTAGAACAAATGAAAAAACAATTACAACAAGAAGCTAATTTCAGACGGTGCAAATAGATATGTTGAATGGATCCATTATTATCATCATCATAAAATCTCACTATCAAATATAATGTTTACATGTAAATCTCTCAGGGTTACACATCTAAACAGTATTAAGACACCAATCGACAAAATGTACCAATCCGTTTAGTTTTGACCTAGAACACGATTAACACACTAGTTGAAAAGAAGAATTAAGTTGATAAGCATAGTGTAGTTTGTGTATAAGAACCAATCAATAACGTGTATTAGTAACCCCCCCCCCAAAAAAAACCCAGTGATATTGCAATTTCAGCATAGAACACCCACCGGCACACTCCATTCAACCTTGTCCTGGGCAATTCTTTCTGGTCCTTTCCAGTTGTTATTTATCCTTTTCATGTCTGCATTTATTTCCCGATGTAATGTGTTCTTCGACCTTCCTCTTTTCCACTTCCCTTCACGATTCAAGGTTAAGGCTTGTCTCGTGATACAGATTGATGATTTGAGTAATGTATGTCCTATCCATTTCCATCATCTTTTCCTAATTTCCTCTTCAGCTGAAAGTTGGTTTGTTCTCTCCCATAGAAGGCTGTTACTGATGATATCTGGCCAATGAATGTTGAGTATCTTGCGTAGACAACTATTTATAAATACTTGAACCTTCTTGATGATGATTGTTGTAGTTCCCCAAGTTTCAGCTCCGTACAGTAGAACTGACTGTCTTGATGTTCGTATTGAATCCTCTTTGTATATGTTGAAATATTTACATGACTTTAAATAAATATAAAGATTACTGTTTCAGATATAAGAATTGAATCACCATGAGTATTGCACATTTAAATATAGACCTTTTTCCCATGTTTTCACTTTAAATGATTCATTATTTACTAAACTTTGATATAATAAATGTCATTTTGAAACATCATACCTTTTATAAAATAAGAGAAAACAATGTTTAACACAGAGTATTAAGTCCATTAATTAACATGTTAATATATCATTGACAACGGTAACACTGTGATGTGGGTTACTTATATCCATATAAGTAGTATATAATTGTGGTCAGGTATAGAATATATTTCAGTAGAAAATCGATAAGGAAAAAATGGAAACGGTACGCAAGTAGTATCAAAATGCATGAACAATGAAATCTGACACAATGTGCAAACGAACGGTCAAATGTGAGATGATATATTAGCATTTTGCAAATTAACGATTTACTATATGGTGCTCAGATTTTAGTGAGATACTCTGTAATTTCGTGTTCTAAGACATTCGATTATCTCCACTCGTGTTCTTGTTCACTACAATACTACTATAGCTATTTGTCATACATTCACTATTTCCTAGAGTGTTTAAGTATTACCAAAAAAATAATGAACACATATTGAATTTTTCTATCTTCTTGTATAGGACTGTTTTTTCTTTATTTAAATAATAATAGGAAGAAAAGTTACTTGTCTTTTTTTTACGGTAAATTCTCATCTAAAAATAACTCGAGTTGGTGTATTACTTACTTACTTACGTCTGTTACTCCCACTGGAGCATAGTCCGTCGATCAGAATTATCCAAACCACTCGGTCATGGATCTTCATTTCTAGTTCTATTCAACTGTTGTTCATTCTATTCATGTTGATCTCTATTTCTCGGCGTAATAAATTTCAGTCTTTTTTTGTACAAATAGTGTCTAGTTTTAGCATATGAAGAAAAGAAAAAGGTATCAAGTGATTCACAGTGATATTTTATTCATTTAAACTATTAAATAAGGGGGCGACGAGTTTAAGAACTTCTTCCTAAGTTGTTATCAGAATGGGTTTTGTGGAGATTTTTAGAAATTCCACTGGTTGAAATCATGAGTCGATTGAAGCTAGACCACCATGGAAAACCTGGAAGCACTGGACGGCCTTTTCGTTCTAGTATGGGGCTCCTCAGCAGTGCGCATCCACGATCCCGCCCCCTACGAGATTCGAACCCAGGAGTTATCAGTCTCACGCCAGGCGCTTAGCCAACTAGACCACTGAACTGGCCGGCATCCAACGGTGTTCTAAAATTCTACACAAAACCCATTCTGACAATGACAACGACCTGCTGACTAGTGACTGACTTCAGGAGATACTCCTGGAGTTCTAGTGAGAAGTTGTTACCAGTGGAGTTCAACCAGGTCTGTTGTGAGATATCAGCTCACTGAAGACAATGGTGTACGGTTGCGCGATTTTGTGGATTGGTTGAAGTTAGACATTAACACCATTGGATGCCGGCCAGCTCACTGGTCTAGAGGTTAAGCATCCACGCGCGAGACTGATAGGTCCTGGACTCGGATCTCGTGGGGGGCACGATCGTGTGTGCGCACTTCTGAGGAGTTCCATACTAGGACGAAAATCCCGTCCAATGCTTCCAGGTTTTCCATGGTGGTCTAGCTTTAATTGGCTCATGATTTCAACCAGTGAAACTCCGAAGTTAATTTAATCTACAATCTAGTTGATTTCATTATTGTTTCAAAAGTTTATATTAGATTTTCATTCATTTCTTACCATTATATATTTTGAAAGTAAGTTGTATCAAATTATATTCTGTGAATTTAGATTTCTAGTTTATGTGATTGTGCATACATGGATATGTACCAACTGAATTTTGTATAATTGGTATTCATAATTACGAGTCGATCTTAAGCATTTATGAATTCGGGAATCGAACCTAAAACCTTCGGTTTCGTGTATAATTAATTAATTTCTAGACCATTGAAGGAAATATTAAGCAGTGTGTATCTTTAACTTCAAATAATATGAAATGTACAAGGTTGATGATCATTCATACATATCTGACTAGTTACTTACCACAATAGGCAGTGTGTAGCCTGAAGCGTTATTTTATTCGTTTATCAGCTTAGTATAATATCAAATGATGCCATCTGATAGAAACTCTTAAAACATGTATTATTATTGCAAATGATTAGAACTGCAATTGATCAGTCTCTTATTGGCATATGCGCATCGTGTGTGGATTGCCTCAATATTGTCTTAATCCATCTTTGCTTATATTGTTTGTAAATTTAGGCAATATTGAGGCAATCCACGTAGGATGCATATATGCTAATAATAGACTGATCAATTGCAGTCCTAATCATCAATTGAAAGATTCAAATAAACAATACGAAGTGAATTTAAACTTCACCCCTATTGCACAGACAAATGACTATCAGGACTCAGTAGCTGAGTGGATAACGCGATGTCGTTTGAAACGAACGATATTTAGGACGAATATCAGAGTGAACATCAACTCTAAGATGCAGGTATATTCAACTGACGAGTTTCAAATAGGACGAAACGCGAGTCCTGGATTCCATCGCTAGCCACTATCCATCTAATCAATTTATTTATTTGTTTATTTTCACTATAAATTTGGTAGATACAATGATTCAAAGGTCGATGATTGTTTTGTTTTCTAGTTTTACTACAAGACAGATTTCCATTTTGTCATATTAGGTAAATAAAAAAAATCGAACTCCAAAACTATTCTTTTTTATTTGTTTTCTTTTCAACAAAAGAGAAGAGATTAGGAAATATGTTTATTGAAAAGGCGATTTATAATAATTATTTGCCTATGTAAAATGTTTTTTTTTTCTTATTTTATTGTAATATTTATTCTATGTTTTTCATGATGGTCTAGCTTCAATTGACTCATGATATCAACCAACCGTCGCTCGACGCGGCTAGAAACCAAAGACTGTACTGATGCGCGATATGTATATAAATCCCCCCTTATAGTAAAATTGATTAGACTGAATGAGAGTAGCTAGCTTTTCGAATGCAGTGTAAACAGGGCACAACGATACATTTTGTATCCGAAACATGGCTGGGCAAGCTTAAGTATCTCTTCTGGTTTCTGGACTGGATAATGTGTTTGGCTATGCTCATTAGGTTTGATGTTATGCCAAAGCGATCACCATAAACCGTGCACCGGATTTTGCGGTACGCAGTTAGGCACGATATCTAATTGTGATATGAGCGTGTGGATACTAAATCGTTTGTAGACTATGATATCCACAAAAAACCCTTCTGATATTAATATTTATTACATTAATTTATTTCATAATAGTAGGAATCACTACATACAGTTTTATTTTGTAAGATCATATTACTCATGAGTAATAAGTTGTCTATTAAGAGATCATGGAAGCAAGGAGGAACAGTATTGATGGCATGAATTTACGAGTCATCACTTGATGATTAGAATTACTTCAGGTGATATTGACTTTAAAATATGATTCATATATACTTTAAGTGTTTTTTTAATCTTGCGTAATCCTAAACTTCTTAATGCTTTTAATTTCAAATTATTGCATTTTTATCAGAAGGGGTGTCATGGATATTATAGTGATTTTAATGGTTGATGTCTTCAGTCAATCGAAGCTAGGTTGCCATGGCAACCGTGGAAGCACTGATGAGGGGTCCCACAATAGGACGAAAAATCCGTCCAGTGCTTCCAGGTTTTCCATGATGGTCTAGCTCCAATTGACTCATGATCTCAACTATTAAAATTATTAAATTTTTGTTAGTCTCCCTTTTTTTCTGTTACGAAAAATGTTTTTTATTCTAACTACAACAACAACTTGTTCTTTCTCCATATAGACGTTGGATTATTATTTATGATCTTTGGTCGTGCAGTATAACACGAAATCTATTTTGGTTAAAGTTATAACTTTTTAAATGAAATGAAATCATTGAATTAGGTCGAAGATCATAGCAGGGTAGTATGATGCTTTCTGCATCTCATGTCTACAATATGATAAGGTCATGAAATTACTAGGCTCTACTTCAAGTTGAGTCATACAAGCCTTCTGTTGAGGGTCATCATTTTAGAAATAAACAGCTGTTTTGGGAATTCCTGATTTCAATAGTTTTCTAACCGCAATCAATCTGTGATATAAAACTTTTAAATAAGTAAGAAAAATAAACTATCGGTAATATCCATCGAAAACCAGAATCAATAAGAATATTTGTGAAGGACTTAATAGCTATCTTCTTTTAGGTATGAGCTCTAGGGTGTACGACCTCAAAATCGTTGTCTTAAATAAAGAAAAGAAGCCATTGTCTACGTGTAGGGTTCTTTAACAGAAAGGATTCAGACTGTCAATAAAATTAGAACCCAAGATCTAGAAGTTTTGATTCGAGTAACGGCGTTTGACTTTTAGCCACTAACTCTCTTTTTCAAATTCTCCACCCTCCCTACTTCTGCATAGACAACCGGATTGTGTCGTTATTCTTGACAATTAGAGTATGGCTCATTATCCAAGTACCCATTAAATAAGTTTATTTGTTATTACATTTTCTAAACTCTTGAGTACATAAGTCGTTTATCGTATTGGATTCGCTCATGAGGAAAATAATATTTCATGGAAATATATATCTATTACATAATTCTTTTCCATTAGGTATCTAACACTTAAATATGACCTATTCGCATAATCTTTCATTAGAACACGATCTACCATGTGGAGTTTTAAAGACTAATAATAACAAACTAAGAAGATTTCATTTGCTTTTTTACATTAGTTTACAATATTGAATGTTAGAAGATTCGAAAAAAAAATCGAAATATTTTTATTCTAGTAAAATACATGAGTGGTTGAGATACAGATTTCACTAAAAAGGAATAGTTTTTAACACTCCATTCATTGATTGAAACATAACACTCTCTTTGCGAGATCTTAAACTTGAATCTTTAGTTCAATTTCTAGTAGAGTCATAGGTAAGGGTTAACAAGTAGTAATAAGACATAAAAAAAACAACTATTCAAAACTCCCACAACCGATGTTATCCTTCATCAAATGAATCTAAGCTTGATAAAAGACTTAACTAAGCGTTAAAATCCTCATCATCTCCTAGAACCAAGCACTGATGTCTTGTCCGAAATAATGATGATGAGATTGTTATGACTTTGATGTCTGGCTTTCTATCACGCGACTTATCGACCAGTCAGAATACGACTTATACAATTTCGCACTATGCCAAACCAACGACGTTCAACCGGTATGAGCAGTCTAGCGTCCTGATTGGTCCTATGTCCTTCTAGCCCCTCCACTTGAGTCCAGAACACAATACCAGCTTCTATAATATGAATCGAATCGAATCGTTTATTTCAGACATACTCGGTTTATATACTAATCAAACAAACCACATCGTACCATAAAATAGAAAACAACATTTGTACAATATTTGACAAGTGAAATAAATATTGGCTAATAGGAAATGTTCATTTAAAGTCCAAGGACACCATTAGACAATATGATAACTATAGGATAATTATACAATAAGAATATTTATAGAATATTAGTCTACTAACAGTCCTCGGAAGTCACCTGTAACTTAATCTTTACTGGGTTATAACAGAGATGTCTGTAATTCAATCATTCAAGGAAAGACTGCATATCATACTACAGAAGTTCATCTACCTGAGTTTCAATTCTTTTTAAACATTTTAACATCTTTTCTACTTTTTCTGGTTAACGTGTTTTCAGCGAGTTAGTTTTCTACGGGATAGGGTCACTAGTCCTATGCCCAACCTTCCTCCTTTATCCGAGCTTGGGACCGATAATAGCCTCAGAGGGGCTTCAGGCGGAGTTGACATTTTAACATAATTTCCCTAAATTATTCATTTTTTTTTCTGTAATTTCAACTGCATAATATGTAAATGTTTGTCTGTATTAACTAGTGATTGTTTTCAGAAGGGGTTTTGTGAAGATTTTAGTAATTTCAATAGTTGAAATCATGAGTCAATTGAGAAGCCGTGACTAGTAGAGTTCAACTAGGTCTGTTGTGAGATATCAGCTCACTGAAGACAATATTGTACGGTGGCGCGATTTAATGGATTAGTTGAAGTTAGACATTAACACCATTGGATGCCAGCCAGCTCATTGGTCTAGAGGTTAAGCGTTCGCACGCGAGACTGATAGGTCCTGGGTTCAAATCTCGTGGGGGGGGATCGTGTATACATACTTCTGAGGAGTTCCGTACTAGGACGAAACCGCCATCCAATGCTTCCAAGTTTTCCATGATTGTCTAGCTTCAACTGACTCATGATTTCAACTATTGTAATGATTGTTTTCTCTTTCATGGAATTAACCAAAGTAAATTTTATTTAATATCATCTTACTTAACTATTACAAGTGGTAGGATACAAAAATCAGACAAAAAATGAAAAAAAATAGCTAAATTGATATCATACTGGGCAAATACTTTTATTTTTTTGTCTTATCACCAGGATCATCCATTTTGTTTTCGTACATAAACATCATGAAAAAAATTGTTTTTCTTTTAATAGTTAGCAAAGCAAAAAAATTTTTGAAAATGAAGAAAGGTTAAATGGATAGAAATAATGAATGCTGAATATGAACGATAATAACAATATAGAATGTAAAGCTATTAATGATACTACAGATGGTATAAAAGATGATAATGACGTTGACTGTAAAAGTAATCCGATCAATGTGGGCGAGGTAAAGCACCATGTTCATCGACAGTGAGACATATAATTGAAACGGGGCACAAAATTGACATTAATACCTCTTTTAACACATTGTATATAAATTATCAAGGACGAATTTACAAGTTTATTGAAGCCTTGGCTATTCGTAAATTTAAGGCCCCCTTATGTGTACAATAACAATTAGTTGCGCAATTTCATGGTTTGGTTGAGGTTAGACATTAACATCGTTGAATGCCGGCCCAGTGATCTAGAGGTTAAGTGTTCGCGCGCGATACTCAAGGCCCTGGATTTGAATCCCGTGGGCGGGATCGTAGATGCGCACTGCTGAGGAGTCCCACAATAGGACGAAACATTCTTTCAGTGCTTCCAGGTTTTTATTGATGGCATTACATCAATCGGTTCATGATCACAATTATTCTGTGATTTGAAAACTGACTTCTGATTTTGTTAGGTTTTACAGTATGTAACTGACAGTTTGTTTTTGATGTGTGTTTTTTTAAACTGAAATTCTATTTTCATACTGGTAAATATCATACTTTCTATAACAATCGTTATATTATAGTTAACTATCCAATGCTCTCTGATTTTCAATGGTTATTTAACTAAGAATAGTTCGTGATGCTATATTTGACAATCCTTAAAAACCTTTGGTTTGAGTCCCGCTTTTGAAATTACAGCTACGCACTGATGTGAAGTTCCATACTAGGATGAAAGGGATGTCCAGTACCCACAGGTTTTTGATAGTGGTCTAGTGTAGATCGACTCTTGAATTCAACTGTGAAAATAAGTTATACATCCGTCAAAATGACGATGTATCATCAAGCTAGAAAATTACATAATAAGTATAATTACTGAAAACAAGAAAATTAATGTTAAATACTTTATTCTATTCTATCACGACTATAAAATGCACACAATTGTAATAAGCATGTTATATCCGGATGAGAATAATGAATGGTAACATTTGGGATCCATTTATGAACCAATATTATACGTATATTCTTATCGTTTAATTGTTAAGTAACTAAGTTATTCATATTCGTGTTCCTCTTATCACAACCTTTATTTTGACCTATGAACTATTATTATACGATTTACCATTCTTGAGTTATGTCCTGTCTATCAATTACTATCTCCCACATTCACAGCCAATTTTGACTAAATCTTGTACAAATGTTGTTTGCTATTTTGTGGGACGATGTGGTCTGTTTGGTATGTATATAAACCCAGTATGTACGAAATACATTATTCATATAACAGAGGCTGAGATTTGTGTTCTGTACTTAACAGACAGGGCTAGTCAAGAAGCAGGACCGATAAGGATACTAGACTGCTGGTACGGGTTCTATGCATCATTGGTCCAATCGATAACCCACTTTTCTCTAATTAGCGTTATCATTACGTTATACCTTAACAGGACACCGGGAACAAACTATAACAATTGGCGACGGGGATGGGATTCGAACCCGCGCGGGGAAACCACAATGAATTAGCAATTAATGAGTTTTATTGGAATAATTCAATGAGAAATTTTCTTCATGTACATCATGTTCACTTTAATACTTAGAAACCTTATCATAGAAGTGCATAGAAAGGAACATTTTTGAAGGTGATCACTAATAAGCACATAATCAATAAATTGACGAAATTTTCAAGACTACTTCAATTATAATTAATAGAAGTCAACTCATTCATATTCCATATTCTTTCTTTTATTCAAACTGATGTCAAGATGTCTACTAGGGAATTGTTTCAAATCTTCATAACCTCATCACTTTGTTTTGTAAAGCAGTAATATTCTATTTCATTCATATTCTATTTTAAAACTACTGTTTTTTTTTCTTCTTTAGATGGTTACAAATTTTGTTTCATGAAGCTGATTCAACTAATCAAGGATACTTAAGTGAATTTGAAGTGATTCGTTTAATTCGATCAATTAATCCAAGTTTATCATCGATACATTTAAGGCATAAATTAAAAGTAAGTCATTAAAATTATTTCATTGAAGATTAAACAATTAAAAAAAGCTTTATGTAATTTTAATGATTGTATCTTTACTTCATGGATCAAGATTGTTTAGAATATGATTGAATAAGAGGTATGAAGGTGTTTCGGTTTTAGGGATTTTTCAGAAATGTTCCACTATAATCCCTCATTAAGGACCGAACTCAAAACCGTTAGGCGTCTCAATATTCATATTGTGATGTGAGCTACTTATATCCGCATAAGTAGTATATAATGAAAGTCAGGAATAGGATGTATTTCAGTAGAAGATCAAGAAAGAAAGAACGGGAACATAAAACAATTAATATGAAAATACAGGAACAACGAAATCTGAGATGATGGACTGATATTTGTAAAAGAAACTGTCAAGTGATCGATATTTTGCAAATTCAGTATTTACTATATAGTTCTCAGATTTTATTGAGATATTTTTTTTCATGTTCTAATACATTCGATTGTCCTCATTCGTGTTCTTGTTCACTACAATATTACGTTCATGCTGTTAGATAAGTCAATATTCCCGATTTAAGTCTATTTCAATTATGTAAGAAAGAAAATTGACTTTGTTCTAAACAACTACTTTTCAAGGAGCTGAGAAATCAAGTAGTTTTGTTAACCATAAAAAAATGAGACTAATTTATACACCTAAAGCTGCCTGTAATGCTTTTTTGAATGAACATGTATGAACCGATGTTGTTGATGTGGTTAATTTTAGTTAGTTAATTGCAGTATAATGAATTCTGGTTCACGAACTCAACTATAGACACTTTCATGTAACTTTTAGTGGGGCCCTTTATTTTGTTGTCATTTAGATCGGACGATGTTTGTAGACTGGCTTTTCACTTTATTGGCTCGAGATCTGACTCCAATTTGATCATATGAATGATCGTTGTCGAAATATATATGTCCTGACTATTTTTGTATATCTTCATCGACTTAATCCTCATTGAGTGATTAACGGAATTAAATAAGTCAAATAACAAGAATGGACTTTTGAATGCATATATTCTGTATATGAAGCGAATGGAAGACAGCAAAACGAAACGACGCGCGTTGGAGATGGCGGGTTAACCAACTCCCCTTTGGTCAAGCGTTAATCAATAATTATAGTTACACAAAAATAGGCTACAGACATATGATGAGTAAGGGGATAAGAAGTGTACATACACCTACGCGCTCATATAAAACAGTCAAGATTGATAAGCGAATAATTAACGAGGTCAAAATATGACTCAAGTAGGATGAATAGATTGGCCCATCCGAAAGCTAGAATAAGATATATAGGCTTAACATAATAACCGACACCACAAATTTTAAAGTTAACACATCCTATTCTCATGCTATATTCGTTCATATAATCGTTCATTTAAACTTAATCAAACGATTTCATAGAATGTATCACTTAGGTATATAAAATAAATCCGAGAATAGAACAAGTTTCTTTCTAATCATATCAAAGAATTGAAGTTTTGAATAGTTTAACTGTTTTATTCAATCAATCTTGTACAAGTTTCTTTTATACTATTTGCCTAGATAAACTCGAATCAAATTGTTCGATATAATTCTTTTCAATCACTGAGCCTATTAAAAATGTACCACAAATATACAATGGTTATATGAATTAGAGACTTGTTGATTAACAAAAGAATGTAATCACATTATGTTCTATACACTAGAGATTTCTATTAAGTTGCTTCTGATATTGCCAAATATTAAGATTATTCGTAATAAGGCAACCTGTAGTATAATTGTTTGTGTGGGTTACTTATATCCACATAAGTAGTATATAATTGTGGTCAGGTATAGAATATATTTCAGCAGAAGATCGATAAGGAAAAAATGGAAACGGTACGCAAGTAGTATCAAAATGTATGAATAATGAAATCTGACACAATGGACTGATATGTGTAAACGAACGGTCAAATGTGAGACGATGGATTAGCAGTTTGCAAATTAACGACTTATTATATGGTTCTCAGATTTTAGTGAGATACTCTGTAATTTCGTGTTCTAAGACATTCGATTGTCCTCACTGGTGTTCTGTTCGCTACATTAACATTATTACAGTAAATATGAAGTAAGAATGATTGTTATGATTAGTGATATTTAAGTCAAAATATTAGTACTAAATATATGTAGTTATCTATCATTAGTTACAGATCGGATCCTAAGAAATACGAAAAATAAAATAACATAGAAGGAGAAAATGATAACAGATTTCCCCCACATCTCTTTTTTGTTTTATTTAACTAGGAGAATGTGTTAAAGAAATACCAACACTATCGACTTCTCTATGAAATGTATGTTGATAATGGGATTATTTAGAAAATAAATGTTACCCTATTGATAAATGATTGACATGGGAAAATGTAACAAAGTATAGAAAGTAATTAGGATAAAATTGATGAATGTGGCTATTAGTTAGATCTAGGACACGTGTTCTATCCTGCTAACAGTATGTACCTGCATCTCGGAGTTGATGTTTACTCCGGGATTCCAATACAATGCTTTTTGCTTCAAACACACAACTTGTTATTCACTTAGCTAGTAAGTCCAGCTAGCCATTCATTTTAAGTGGCCCGATATATCTGACTCCAGGTAGATCGTATGAATGATTGTTCTCCAATCGTCGCATATTGTTATCGACTTAACTCGCGTTAGTGAATAACGGAATTAGATAAGTTTGAATATATATAAATATATTTCGTACAATCGTTGGTCTGAACAGACAGTCTATCGGAGAAAAGAAGCGAATAAACCGAAGCGAAGTGACACGCGATGGAAAAAAGCATGTAAATCAACTTAGTGTAAACAAGCTTGAATTGATATTTATAGTCAGACAAAAATAAGTTACAGACATGTAATCAGTAAGATAAGGAGTACACACATATGTGCTTACATAAAAACAGTCAGTTTATAAGCGAACAAGTGACAAGATCAAAATTTAGTTCGAGAAGAATGAATAGGTTGATCTATCCAGAAGCTAAAATAATCTATGTGGGCTTGACGTAGTACCAGCCCCTACACACCTGTCCCACGGGCATATGTTTGTTATGGTCTTAAATTATTCCATTGTTAATATAAGGACTAAATGTTGATCTGTTTCAGATCAAATACCACTACAAATTGTATTAATGCATCAAAGTTCGATTTGCACACAGTTATAACTTTCCATACTCATTTCTTTCCAGTAGCAAAGGCTTCACTTATTCTTTAAATACTGAACTCAGAAAAGATATAGGGAATAATACTGCTGAAAACTTGTACCATATGATATTTATATATGCATATGTGAATTGATTCTCAGAAAAATTTGAATACAAATTAAATAGAATTTAAGGCAAAACTAAAACTTATGGACGAACCAATCAGGTATAAGATAACAAGTCTCAGGTCTTGTTGCGAAATCAACTCATCCATTTGGTTAAATAGAGATTAGGCCCCCAAATGCCCTGGTACGGCCGAGAGTTCGGAGAATCCGCTTTACCTCTCCAAATGCTCGCACATGGACACATGTATATAGTCTCTGCCAAGGAAACCCTACTCACTGCCTTTTCGTGGCGGTGTTGTTGACGAAATTAATAAGACAAAGAGTGAATGTCCGGAGCTTTGACCGGGTTGCTGGACATGGAGAGTCCACCTAGGGAATTTGGTTGGGAAACCCTGATTCCAAACCAACGGTGCACATGGGCTGGCTTTAGTATCCTGAAAGAACAAATGGCGTATGAACCAATCGTTGGTCACCGGCTTCCATGGGACTGCATCTCCTTACGATACTCCACTGCCTTGTGGATCAGACCTTCAGGTCGAAGGCTCGGGGTTTGGCCTCCTAAGAAAACCACCTGCTTCGGTTTGGGCACCCGGTCAGTATTACAGCCCTCACACATATCGAATGAGATTTGTGTGGCGCATATGTATTTGGTGCCTCCTTGTACTAATATATATATGTGTTAAAATAAATAATAAATTATAGCTGATGTCAGTTCATGATGAAAACCCTAAATCTAATTTCTATCCTTAACTAACAACTGTAAATCATAATTCGAATTCTTCACATCAATTTATAACTCTCATATGGTCCTAGTTATCAAGGTCAATCTAGCGTCGCTCAAAGGTCGTCCATAAATTATAGTCTCACTGGATTTAAAAACTATGATCATAATACTTGATAATATGTATTCGCATGGAGATGAGTTCACATGAATTGAATCAATGAATGTTTCGTATTATTCATAACTCGGTTTATACATTGGTTTCTCAGAATTTTAGGAAGCCAAAAAAACAAATAGTATTTTGAAAAAAAAAGTTTATAAAATAACTTTCTAGTAAATACAAAATTAGTAGATATTTTGATACTTACTTACGTACTGACTTATGCCTGTTACTCCCGATAAAGCATAGGCCAACGACCAGCATTCTTCAACCCACTCTGTCCTCCGCCTTCCTTTCTAGTTCCATCCAATTCTTGTTCATTTTTCTCATGTCTATCACCATTTCCCGGCGTAATGTGTTCTTTGGTCTTCCTCTCCTCCTTTGGCATTGAGGATTCCATGTTGGGGCTTGTCTTGTGACGCAGTTGGGTGATTTCCTCAATGTGTGTCCTATCCACTTCCATCGCTTCTTCCTGATTTCTTCCTCCACTGATATCTGGTTTGTTCTCTCCCATATTAGGTTGTTGCTTATAATGTCCGGCCAATAGATCCGAAGTAGTTTTTACGTAGACAACTGTTAATAAACACTTGTATCTTCTGGATGATGGCTTTTGAAATATTTTAACTAATTTAAGACTAAAACATAACTAGCTAACTAAGTAACTATAACTAAACTTTTTTTCCACTTTTCACTCTTTTGGTTTATTATCACATGAACAAAACATTTTTACAAATTTATTGATTGATTTGATAAAGAAAAAACTAGATCAAGTTCAATGTATGTATGTATGCATGTATGTATGTAGAAACCGGTAATTCGATTGATTCCTTATTATTACTTGTTGTTGTTAAGTGTCATCTGATCTAGTTACTGTTTGCTGTGTTATTTATTTATTTGAAAAACAAATCAATGATATAAAAAGAAAGATATTATCACTTGTATATCGATGTGTTTGTTTGTGTGTGCGTGTGCATGTGTATGAGTGCTTGCGTGCGTGTGTGTGTGCGTTTGTACATGATAATGAAAACCATCATTGAAACTGTTATGATGATATGAAAGGTATCATGTTTCTGTCTCTTTTTTTTCTTTGAAATCTTGTCTGTTAAATAATTGAAAGGAAAGGATTTTCAAAAAAAACATTCTGCCAAATCTTTAATGATTTAATTTTGAAATGTAAAATGTTTTCATTAGAGATTAAGTTTGTATGACCATTACTGGGTAGTAGTTACTAAGTAGTGGACAAAATACTTGACAACTATTATCTGGGTTGTGTTCTAGTGATTATACACAATGTAAGATTCGATAAGTTATTGTTTGTTTGTTTTTTCCGTTCCTGTCTGCAGACCATTTAAGTATGATATTTTCAATTTCTTAGAATTTCTTCATTTATATAGATATACCTCCTTTTTGTTTTTTATAGGAGATGGAGAGTAAAGTTCGATGTCATAAAACTGGAATAACTAAAGATGATTTTGTAAATTTTTTTAAGAAAGTTGCTACCAGACAAGAGATTTATTACATTCTTGTAAGGTAAGCGTTTTTTTCTTCCAAAAAAAAGAATGATGTATATCTAATGGTTATTATTTCACTACATAATTATTCGTGTTGTGTGGAAATGATTGAATTTCATTGAAATTACGAATAAATCTAATTTAAACAACTACTGATAACGAGGAAATATAAGAGGGCTTTCCTGTCTTAGTATGAGACTCCTTGACAGTGAACATCCACGACACTGATACCTTGCTCGTTTCGTGATATGTTGAATCTTGAACTGTTAACATCCAACTGGCCGATCACTCAGTATTTATTTTCAGGATCTATCAAGAAATAAGAAGAGGAAACTTGTTGAAATACTTTGTGCTGAGAATTCTATATTATACCAAAGATCTAATATTGGATAAAACCATTAGTAATAATAATAATAATAATAATAATAATATCATTATTGTTATAACTTGTGAATCTGTGTACCCTGTATATTGGATAACGCAACGACACTGCCTCTTAGAGAGCAGCGACTTATCGATCGGAACAATGACTGCGAGCTGCCTAGAGTCCTGATTGGTTTCGCTCCCTGTCTAGCCCAGCCAGTTAAGTCCAGAACACAAGTCTCAGCCTCTGCGATATAAATCATTTATTTCAAACATAAGGTATTTATATATCAATGAAACCGACCACAACGTGCCATAAAATAGGGAGCAACATTTGTACAAGATTTAGCCAAATGTGGCTGTGAATTATTATTATTATTATTATTATTATTATTATTATTATTATTATTATTATTATTATTATTATTATTATTAATGGCTTTATTCAGATGGCAGAAACAGGTAGCCCAGATTTTCAAGCAGGCCGCCGAGGGAGATAGTAATTAATAGACAGGCCATAACTCAAGAATGGTAAATCGTATAATAATAGTTCATAGGTCAAAATAAAACTCATAATAAGAGGGACATGAATATGAATAATTTAGTTATTTAACAATTATACAATAAAAATATACTCATAGTATTGGTCCATAAATGGATCCCAAGAATTACCATTCATTATTCTTATCGGGATATAACAATTATAATTATTGGTTACTAATAATTCTATCTTAAAAATATTGTTTCTGGTTTTTCTAAGCTACCTTATAATAAAATATTAAAGCAAGTTCACTTTATCTTAATTAATCATTTAGACATATCAAAGTTACTGTGTATCAACAAAACCCCTAGCTAGAACTCCAGAACATCAGTACTTTAAAATCTATCTACATTAAAGTGAAGTATAAACCCTTAATAGTACCATATTTGGCTGATACATCATGCAATAAAATTAATGATTGAAAAGGCTAAGATGTTTTAAAAAAAAACATAACAGTCTGGCGAGTAGAATCAAGGATGCCCATTGGTGAGGAGTCCCATATTAGGACCAATCGGTCGTCCAGTGCTTCTAGGTTATCAACGGTGGTCTAACTTAGATAGACTCATGAATTCAACAACGGTAAAATAAAATAGTTGTCAAATATACCTTAACAAAATATCTGTTTATTGTGCATCCTTCAAACCAATATACATTCATGTATCTTTCTGATCTAAACAATATCTAGACATTTGTAGCTATTTAATCTTAATATTCTAGAGCATTGTATAAGTAATACTGTAACTCTTAATCATTACTAGTACTAATCATAGACCACTTTTCCCAACGTATTGATACGTTTGATTCATTATTATTATTTCACTGGGTAAAAGAATTTTCCTATCAAATGAATCAAACCTGATCTATCGAATTCAATCAGCAGTACTATTTATTAAACAAACATAATATTGACTACTAACCAGTGTTTAGTCAGTGTAAATATCTCACTGTCATAAGAGTTAATTGATGATTAAAATAACCCATAGTGTCATTGAATAAGAAAAAGAGAATTCAGCGAAGAAAATTATTATGACCTTTGTTGTTTGTCGCTTTTCTTCATATCTGACCCATACATTTTGTTCTTCCTTGCCCCTTGATTAGTACAGTCCTTCCTATCCTTCTACAGGCATACATTTTCCATATAACTATATATACGAATGTACAGTTTAAGTAAATGATTTCGTCGAGAAGAGAAAATTTTCATTACTGAATTCTCTTTTTCTTATTCAATACCATAGTAAATTGTTTAGCGTTTAAATGATCTCATTGATGATATTCATGACTGAAATCACATTATTCTTAGTTGGTAGATGTATATCCTTTAAAGATTATATTTACATAGTCATAATTTAAGAATTCATTTAAAATTGATGGATTATTTGGGAGTTGCCAGTTAGGTGTACTTGTATTATCAATGTGAATATCAACATTGTAATGGAATAACACTTGGTTGATTAGTCTCAAATAGGAAGAAATGTACGTATTGGATCACTGATAATAACCATAAGTATACAAATCTATAAGTCAGCTTATAAGCTCAAAGAATCATGAATGACGAGAATACGAATCTCATAGGGTACAACTAGGTACAACTAGTTGAGGAGTACATATCAGCATAAAATTAAAATCCAAAATATCCTGCTGACTAACACCAACCAGTTAACATTAAAACACATAATTAAGTCACTCCTGCTCATAACCACGTTTCAATTTACTACCCAGAACTCAATCAACATTGAAAGACTAGTAAATAATAACAGTAGTCACTACTCAGTGATCAGTCATCTATATATGAAAAAGAAATGTGTTTTTTTAATAGACGAAACAAACTACTGATAACCTTAATTTTTTAAGATATATATATGAATCCGCGTACATACATATGACTTGGTTTAGTCGAATACACTTCATTTAAAATGGAAAACATTTTCTGAACCTAACAAATACATTTGTCAACAAGAATCACTTATTAAAGTTAGTTTTTGTCATTGTTTGATAATAATTGAAGAATCATTGAGAACTAAAAGACACTGGACTGACGTTTTTTTCCCTTCTCATCCTTCCCTGGCCCTAATTCCCTGAATGGACATACATTTTTCATATAACTATATATATATACGAATGCATAGCTTAAGTAAATAATTTCGTTCAAAAGAAAATTTTCTTCGCTGAATTCTCTTTTACTTAGTTAATTGATGTCTTGAATAGTTCAATAGTAATACTTGATCACAACAATCGTTGACATCTATTTGAATCATGAAAAGTTCATCAGTTCTCAGCAAAATTCAAAATATATTTCCTTCTTAAAGAATACCAACTAGTAACAGTTTTATATTGTCTTAGTGTTAATTGTATGTCAAGTAGATTACAATTGTCGAAACTAAAACGTATGTTTCATCCTATTTGAACTCATCAACTGGATGTGCCTAAATTTAATCAGTTATATTCTTTCTTAAAATAGTATACCTCCTGAACACTTTGTTGACAACCATAACTTACAAAAAATAGTAAATAATGGTGCGAATATTGAATTTATAGATAATATTTACGAGAATTAATATAGATATCAGAACTGAGATGTATATTATATCTAGCTGACAATTCCTAAATAGAACCAAAAATGTATCATGGATTCCATTTTCAAACAATATCCAAAACATAATTGACTTGTACATAAAGATTTTAGAGGCCCCAATTTGACTCTAACGTCTGAAGGGAAGCGTGAGATACAATGGACATCTAAGATGCAGTTCGATGATCTAGACTTCGCAGATGATCTGGCCCTTCTATCCCAAACGCAACAACAGATGCAGGAGAAGACGAACAGTATGGCAGCAGCCTCAGCAGCAGTAGGTCTCAATATACACAAAGGGAAAAGCAGGATTCTCCGATACAACACAGAATGCACCAATCCAATCACAATTGACGGAGAAGATTTGGAAGATGTAAAAACCTTTACGTATTTGGGCAGCATCATTGGTGAACAGGGTGGATCTGATGCAGATGTGAAGGCGCGGATCGGCAAAACAAGAGCAGTATATTTACAACTCACGAACATCTGGAACTCAAAGCAACTGTCAACCAACACCAAGGTCAGGATTTTCAATACAAATGTCAAGACAGTTCTACTGTATGGGGCAGAAACCTGGAGAACTACGAAAGCCATCATGGGAGAGAACAAACCAGATCCCAGGGGAGGAAGAAATCAGGAAGAAGCGCTGGAAGTCGATAGAAAACAGATTGAGGAAAGCACCCAACTGCGTCACAAGACAAGCTCCCACATGGAATCCTCAATGCCAAAGGAGGAGAGGAAGACCAAAGAATACATTACGCCGGGAAATGGCGATAGATATGAGGAAAATGAACAAGAATTGGATAGAACTAGAAAGGAAGGCGGAGGACAGAGTGGGTTGGAGAATGCTGGTCAGCGGCCTATGCTCCATTGGGAGTAACAGGCGTAAGTAAGTAAGTAATTTGACTCTAATTAGATCGGATGATGACGATTGTTATCGTCAACCCTTATATATTTTTATCGACTTGAATTGAGTTAGTGAATAACGGAACAAACATAAGTCAAATACGAGGATGAAGCTTGAATACGTATGCTTCATACTCTCATTGATCTGAACAGACAATCAGGAAGACGAAGCGAAGGAAGCAAAAAGAAGAAGGCGAAGCGAAGTGGGGAGAAATGTCGCCTAACGGAGAAGATGAATGAACTAATTAGATTTAACCAAGAATGACTCAATAATTTATAGTCAGATCAAAAATAAGTTACGGATACGTAATGAACAGGATAAACAATCAATCAACAGCATACGAGACTAAGTTGGTCACGATCAAACCCTTCTTACACCTCCTAACAACTCCTCGACTAACCCTTCTCCCATTTCTTTATCACCTCGCACCTCTAGGGCAAACGATTCGAGTACACGGAACTCTTTTACAAATAATTATTCTGTTATTACTTATTAGATATGTTTCAAATCTCTTATCATACAATCTTTTCTCATTGAATCACTATTTAAACATCATTTATTAAAACAATTATTCTAGGTATTCCAGTGGATCAGAACATTTGAGTGCAGAAGATTTAAAGAATTTTTTTGAAAGCGAACAAGGTGTAAGTTTCTTTCATGGTGTACATGAAGTATATTTTTAAGTCTTGTTCAGTAAGTTGTTAATGTCTCACATATAATTAATACATTATAAGACGAAATAAATTCATCTTGATTCAACTGTCATCCTTATATGATTCAGATCACTTTTTTGAATCTAACATTGTGTTCAACTTAACACACATATCTACAGATTCTTATATCTATAAGACGTATGTCTACATAACAATGATCTCCCACATCATAAACGACGAGAAATCCTTTGACTCGCTGTTTCTACCAACTGTTTAAATAAAGTCAGTTTTTCGTAAAGTACGGTCGTCTGTTCTTGACTTGTTTGTTTTTTCATATAAAGGACATTGAAGCATATCTTCAAATAAGAGATACCACCTATTAATCCATATCTCGACAGCTCTCTTCTTTCTTTTCTAACCTCAGTAAACAATTCAATGTCCCTATTAGATCCCGCTTTGTGTTACTAAATCATCGGGACCCATGCACAGATCCAAGCCAAACACGTTTTTTTTATTTTAAGCATATGTATCATATATAGGTGTGCATTCGTGAATATGTACACTAATAACCAATACAATCAGTACCCCATGTTACTGCACATAAACGTTGATGTAGGAAAGATTCAAAGACCCATTATTATTCATAAGAGAGTAGCAAACCCTACTAAAGTCTCTGATATAAATATTACACAATGTACTTATACCTCTTCTATATGTTACCTGGTACTAAATGTCAGTTTTCTATTATCTTTATTAATTTCACATACTTTACTTAATTATTATGTCTTGTTTTAAAATGTAGAGGACTGGATTAACGCGTGATCAATGTGAAGCTTTAATTAATCGTTTTGAACCATCCCATGAAAATCGACAATACAATTTAATGGGAATCGATGGTGAGTTCATTATTTCTTGTATTTATCTTCCATGAATTCCTTGCACAGTACTTAGAATATTTTATTAAAGTTGGATATCGGCTACTAATGAAACCCAGTATATATTTCATTCTGTCTAAAACTCATTCCTTAGATTCAACCTCATCTAAGTGTTCATGTTGACAATAAAACTTGGACCTAATGCGTTTCACTTCAACCCAGGGTCTTCAGTCTCGCGCTCGAACGCTTAACCTCTGGACCACTGAGCTCGCATCCAACACTGGTCTAGAAGTTAAGGGCTCACGCACTAGACCGATATGTCCTTGGTTCGAATCTCGCAAGGGGCGAGGTCGTGAATGTGCACTGCTGAGGAGTCTCACAATAGGACGAGATGGCCGTCCAGTGCTTCCAGGTTTCCCATGGTGGTCTAGCCTCAATTGACCCATGATCTCAATTATTAAAATTAATAGGATTAAAATGATATATTTAGTAGTCATAAGACTGTTTTACCTGATAGTAATTCAAAAAAATATAGGTCTTCGTGAGTGTGTACTTTCTATATTCCAGGTGAATGCTATGACACTGCTACAAGATTAAAGCTTATATGAAAACACAAAATGAATATAATTGCGTCAGTGCAATAAATTTCGAGTTAAGTCTTCAGAAATCTTCAAATATAAATTGTGACTATAGTATCGATCTCTTTCAAAACATCTTCAGCTGTATGTATGGCTCAGAATAATAGTCAGCCACTTCAGGATTTGTTGCTTAGTCTTGGTTGATTCGGATATCTAGCAGGCTCCCGAAGAAGAAGGTAATCACACCCAACCGATCAACTATAATCATGATGATAAAGTTAGGCGTCTGCTTAGGTTAATTGATGAAAGACTGCTCTGAATATCTATGGTTCCATCGACAATTACAAATAAATAAAATCTCCAGACATATGTAAGCTCATAAATTCACTAACCTTACAGATAAAAGAACTCAAATACTTAACTTTTTAACGACCAGGTACCCTACACAACACCCTTAGGTTTTTATCTCTTGTTAACAACTTGTATTTGTTTGATATTTAGCAGAGTACTGAGTCTTGACTATTGAGGAGTCCGATATTAGGAAGAACAAGTTGTCAAGACCTTCCTTAATATTGCCTTTTTACTAAATTTAATCAGTAATGTGCACTGCAAAGTTTACAGAAATGCAAAAAGAAATTAATTTAGAAACGCCTTATTGATAAGGATGTGAATAATATGACATAGTAACAATCGAAAAATACCTGTAGCGTCTATTGTTATGTTAAGCCCATATATATTATTCTAGCTTTCGGACAGGCCAGTCTATTCATTCTACTTGAGTTACATTTTGACCTTGTAAATTATTCGCTTATCAGTCTTCACTGTTTTTATATGAGCACGTGGGTGTGTGTACACTTCTTATCCCATTACTCATCATATGTCTGTAACCTATTTTTGTGTGACGATAAATTTTGATTAACGCTCGGTTAATTGGAGTTGGTTTACCCTCCATCTCCACTGCGCCTCGTTTTGCTTCGCTTCATATTACAAAATATAATGTATTCAGTAATCCATTCTCGTTATTTGACTTATTTCATTCCGTTAATCACTCAATGCGGATTAAGTCGATGAAGATATACGAGAATAGTCAGGACATATATATTTCGACAACGATCATTGATACGATCAAATTGGAGTCAGATCTTGGGCCTCTAAAGTGAAAAGCCCTTTCGACAACATCGTCCGATCTAAATGACGACAAAATATAGGGCCCCACATACCAAATGTTCATTTTAGCAATCAAACATACATACATTTTGAATAAATATGCATAAATTACATTCTCTCGTTAATATTTTAAATATATTACTTTCATTTTAGGATTTACATTATTGTTATTATCTGAAGAATGTGATATATTCAATCCAGTACATCTACAAGTTTGTCAAGATATGTCTCAACCAATAACTCATTATTACATTGCATCATCACATAAAACGTAAGTTTGATTGATTCAACAATTCAGATCTAAATAAATACTGGAGCCTATGTGCACCATTGGTTCGGAGTCAGGGTTTTCCAATTCCCCTAGGTGGACTCTCCATGTCCACCAACCCAGTTAAAGCGCCGGAAATTCACTTTTCGTCCTCTCAATTTCGTAAACAACAGTAATGTCACGAGAAGGCAGTGAGTAAAATTTCCCTGACAGATGCTATTTACGCATGGCCATGTGATAGCATTTGGAGAGGATGAGCGGACTCTCCCCACTCTCGGCCGTACCAGGGCATTTGGGGACACTTACAATATCTTCTGCATACTTGATACATCATTTCTGTCCAATTATATAGATGTTTGGTATAAATTACTTAGTATGTTTATTATTTATTCCAAATACTCTGACTACTAATTATACTGTGGTGAACAAGAACACGAATTGGGATGATCGAATGCATTTGAACACAAAATTAAAGAGCATCTCAATAAAATCTGAGAACCATATATTAAATCGTTAATTTGCAAAATATCAATCCATCATCTCAAACTCGACTGTTCCTGTTGCAAACATCAATCCATTGTCTCAGATTTCATTGTTCATACATTTTCATACCGATTGCATTCCGTTCCCGTTCTTTCCTCATCGACCTTCTACTGAAATACATTCTATGTCTGATCACCGTTATATACTACTTGTGTGGATATAAGTAACCCATACCACAATACTTCATGATGAATATTAAAATTCATAAACCAATATTATTTATTCTTGATTTCATAACTAATTCAATGACTAAGTCTTATCAACTTAAAACTTAAATCAACTTAGTCAGTTAATGTATGGAGTTGAACTATTTTCACTGATTGTCACATCATGAATAGAGTATTTACAAGATAGTAATAAAGGAATATTTACTAGATAACATAAAACAAAACATAGGAGCTTTTATTACAGCTTCTATCATCTGCTGAATTGTTATACAGTCACATTAGCATCATATATATTTATGATACTCTAATAAACCAATTTTTAGTTAACCTTTTTCTTGATGTTTCATTTATTTGAGTTTGTATAAGTTGTGAGGGTATTTCCACATAATAACCTCATTACTTCTATCAGACGAGAGCAATTGCAATATAACTAAGCTACTTAGAAACTTTTATTAGAAGACAAATTGATTACTTTTACTTACGCCTGTTACTCCCAGTAGAGCATAGGTCGCCGACCAGCATTCTCCAACCCACTCTGTCCTCTGCCTTCCTTTCCAGTTCTATCCAATTCTTGTTCATTTTTCTCACGTCTGTCTCCATTTCTCTGAGTAATGTGTTCTATGGTCTTCCTCTTCCCCTTTGGCCTTGAGGATTCCATGTGAGGGATTGCATTGTGTTGCAGTTGGGTGCTTTCCTCAATCTGTTTTCTATCGATTTCCAGCGCTTCTTCCTGATTTCTTCCTCCCCTGGGATCTGGTTTGTTCTCTCCCGTAGTAGGTTGTTGCTGATAATGTCCGGTCAACGGATCCGAAGTATTTTGTGTAGACAACCGTTAGTAAACACCTGTATCTTCTGGATGATGGTTTTCATAGATGTCCAAGTTTGTGTCCCATACATTAGAACTGTGTCGACATTTGTATTGAAAATTCTTACCTTGGTATTGATTAACAGCTGTTTTGAGTTCCAGATGTACTTCAGTTTTAAATATGCTACTGATTTGTGGACGAGAATGATAAGGATTGGTTGTCTGCTTTGTCAGAAATGTAGATAGTTTCACAGGTGTTAGATGATTTATATATTCCCCTATCCTTATTATTACTTATTATTGATTGTTCATTGTTGTTTCGGACTTTTAGTGTGGAAATATATTTACGTTTTAGTCAGGCTAATCATATGTTCTTGATCTTACGTGTGCTGAAGTCCTGTAGAATAGACACCGGGAAGGAATCTTGTATAGAAATTCATCTAAGTCAAATTAACGTCCCATACGTGTAAACGTGGAATATCTACCTTTATAACAGCTGCTCTTAAGACAAATTGGTAATTTTAGATTATCCCGATAGTATACGACAAAATGTGCAATCCACTAACGGTTGTTAGATAATGTTCCTGGAATATTTAGGTGATTTTCCTCTGTTCATGCTGTATCAATCAATTGCTCATAGTTTAAATAAATTATGGTTTTATTTGAACAGTAAGTGAAAATTTTGACTAGATTGAATTCTCTAAGCTTCATGATTAAGCCATGTACACAAGAGAAATCAATCTCATCTAACATCATTCTTCTCAATTACGAATCTCCTCCGTTATTTCAAATTAACTTTCAATACATCATCTTATCTCAAATAATAAACTATAGTCAATCTTAAACCCATTATATACAGTTATGTCAATTCTCAAAATATAGAAATCATCTAATAAACTGTGCTGTATTCATTACATTTTATATTTTGTAAAACTTATAGATTTTTACTTGAAGATCAACTCACAGGTCCTTGTAGTATTGAAGGTTATCAAAGAGCACTTCTTTCAGGATGTCGATATATTGAACGTAAGTAGATTTGTGTAATTATGTTTAATCGATAAATATGTTCTATGAACAAAGTTTTTGTTTTTTTATCAAACACTATTCTTAAATTGTCTTTGATAATTTATACCTTTTTCATCTTCACATGAATAGGATAATTAAATTACCTTCGCCATAGTTTATGACATATATGTAATGACAACATTACTATCAATAAAAACGTTAAAATATGGAAAACAATGAAATATTCACGATTAAATTGTCGAGTTTTATAAGGTGTGAATTGCTTGAAGTGAAATATGTACACTGTTGGATGCTAGCTCAATGATCTAGAAGAGATCAAACGTTCTCATGTGAAATCGAAGGTGCTAGATACGAATTCCATGTGCATAATTGTGAATGCTCACTCCTCTGAGGAGTCCCCATACTAAAACGAAATGATTGTCCAGTACATGAAAAATTAAATCATTTCATAGTGATATTTATAAAATGAAATAAGCCAATACACCATTATAATATACAGTTTTGACATTTATTATGGTTACAAAATGTGTAAACATTTTAAGATAAATCACTTTTTTCATAGTTCATACAGATTTATTATAACCAATATGAAAATAGCATACTTTTAAGACTGTGATCGATTAGTTTGTTATTGGCATATATGCATTCTGTACGGATTGCCTTAATACGTCCTCAAATCACAGCTATTATAAACAAAGATGATAATGACTGGCATTGGAATCCAGTTTGACGTGGGTTTCATCCTATTTCGGATTCGTCAGAAAGATGTATCTGTATCTAAGACTTGATGTTTACTTCATGAATTGAACCCAGTCTTGAGGTGAATATCAACTCTGGGATGGAGTCATATCTAGCTGACGAGTCCTAAATAGGACAAGACTCATGTCCTGAATTCCACGGCCAACCAACATCATCTCCGCTTATATATATATTCTCTTGGAAATTTCATTTGTATCATTCAGTGTAATAGTAGACTAAGTGCGGTTAAATTACGATTACTACTTAGATAACATCTACATAGTGAATTTTAGACGGCTATGGTTTCCTACTATCTACATTTACCGGAACTTTCAATGTTCACTGGATCAGAAACTTTTGTGTCATATATGTCATCAAGCTCTTGATTCAAGAATTCGAATACTCCTTCATATTTCATGCACATGTCGACTTTTTCAGTTCAATAGGATTTGGTGTAACCATTTATATGATGTTTGTTCTCATAGCAAATCATGATCTTAGTCCTGCAAATGACATTTTCAGATCATTAAATATGTTTTTTACCGGATGTTTCCTTCTCTGTATGGCAACCAAATGAAAAGTTTGATAAAGGCCTTAGATGCCCGATCTAACTTCGATAATAGTTCAACGAAAATGTATTCATGAACTTAAAATAACCTTATACTTCATTTCTTCCATTTTATCAAATCTGGTTATAGTAATATATCATATACTATAATATGTAACATTCTGATAAAATAAATTGTCGTTTACATTCTTTAAGTACCTAGCTAATATCTTTTTTCAGTATTGACACAAATTAATTTAGATTGATATCATAAATGGATCAATATTAGACCCCCATTGAAAACCTGGAAGCACTGGACGACCATTTTGTCCTAGTATGGGACTCTTAAGCAGTGCGCATTCGTGATCCCGCATGTGACTCGAAAACAGAACCTGTGGTCTCGATGGTGATCTAACAATTTTTTAGTCAAATTACAATAAACTTTTATGATAAACCTTCCACTGTTTGTAAGCAAATACTTTCACAACAATGAAACTTTTTGTTCACTTTACTTAATTTGTTTTAATGTACACTTTTAGTTGAAGTCTATGATGGTCATGATGGTCATCCAGTTGTTAGACGTGCCAACTCTCGACCACCTGGTATACCAATACAAGCTGTATTAAATACAATACATGATTTTGCATTCATACGTTCTGAGTAAGTTAATTCTATACACTTGCAGTATTATTTAAATTTTACAAAATATTCAGCTTCTATTTTAATACTACTATACATTTTTGTAGAGATTAACTTTATTCCTTAGATAGTATTATTTGCTGAATAAAATCTATCAGGGCACTAATTGAAACCAGGGATTACTGCAAAGCTATTTTGTTTTAGAACAAAACTATCCGGTAGTAAACACACAGCAACATATCAGGAACTGGAGACAAGACATTTAAGTCTCTCATCAAGTTGTTAAGCTTTGAATGATTATTGGATTGAAACTCAATGAACTATATTGGGAATTTCAGTCAAATCATCTAATACTTCGATAAATATCCAATGTTAATAATAATAAATCTAACAATCCAGATAAATATAAATGAACGCATTAAGTCGAAACTTTAGTTCAAAGTTAATGATTAGTGAACATTGAAACAATGAGCGTTGAATCATTATTATTTATTAGTTGAGATCATGAGTCAATTGAAGGCAGACCAACGTGAAAAACCTGGAAGCACTGGACGGCTGTTTCGTCCTATTGTAGGAATCCCCGGCGGTGCACACCCACGGTCTCGCCTCTCGAGATCCAAAACCAGGGCCTATCAGTCACGCACGCGAACGCTTAACCTCTAGACCACTGTTTATTTTCTGTTATACTTACGATATGAATTAAATACGAAGTTACTTATCATTTAACTATACAAATTCTGCAATCCTATTGTTTTGAGATAATTAATTAAGTATAAAACAACACTGAAATAAAAACTGAAGAAGTTTGAATTCGATTCACGGTCCGACGGAGACCATGATCAGTGGAATTAATCTGTATCGAGTAGAGACAGGTATCTACCTCAGTACAATGAAAGATGGTCGCGCAATTCGGTGGATTGGTTGAGGTTATACATTAACACCGTTGGTTGCCGCCTTAGTGGTGTAGAGGCTAAGCGTTCGCGCGCGTGACTGATATGCCCCGGGGTTTGAACCTCGCGAGGTGAGATCGTGGATACGCACTGCTGGAGAGCCCGACAACAGGACGAAACGTTCATCCAGTACTTCCATGTTTTCATTGATCGTCTAACATCAATTGGTTAATGATCTCAGTCGAAAATTTGATAATCTCCAAAACCCTATACTGATAATTTTACTTTTACTTTAATTAAGATGTTTCTCTTCAAAATTATGTTTCTTATCTTTAGTTTTGTCAATTTCAATGATATATTTTCTTGATCATTTTCTCCTCTCATTTTAATAATATGATGTGTATTATCTTGGATTAATACACACATATGCTCGACTCTATATTATTCACTACTGTGTATCACATTCTGCAGAATAGTATCGTATTACTGTTTAAAATGTTTGACTTCGAACCAATCTGGTGAAAAACATCGAATCTTACAACATATATTTTACACACAAAAGCCGAATTCTTACATGATGTACATGATGTTCTGCTTAAACTGTTAAATGACCAATTTTCTACAAACACATTTATTACCAAATATCTGACTATTTTAGATTTCACTAGTTGAAATCATGAGTCAATTGAAGCTAAATCACGATGGAAAACGTTGAAAGTACTGGATGGCCGTTTCATCTTAGTATTTTAGATTTTCTTTTTATTAGCTAATCATATCTGTCAGCTGTGTAACAAATGTTTACAATCTACATACAAATCTAATTACTGAAGAATTTCAAAACATACAAGTCGCAAACTTTTACTCTTACTTGATATTTTAGACGAATACCAGTCAATGTCTACACTATTCATACATTAAAGATATTCAATGATTGAAGCAAAAACGATCGTAAACATTCAAGGATGAAATATAAAGAACAGTTAATCATCATTTAGAAACTATGTATAATAATGTGGATGAATAATATTGAGAAACCTATTTATCTTCTTTGCGCAATGGTATATTTATCACTTGCCTAAATAGTCACATATCAATCACTGTACTGATACTCCAAATTTAGTCACTTCTAGTTAGAATTGTGACAATTATCATTGATAACGATAAACAAAGTTTGCATAGTAATACAAACTGACTACAGTTGAAAATGTTTATTATTCAATCTGATTTATTCATCTTGAAATGACCTGAATCATGAAGGTTTGGTCATCAATTCCTGTTGTGTCATAGATATCCATTGCTGAGAAAACATACACTAGATTAAACTAAATTATGGACAAGAGGTTTTTAATGTTATTTATTATTATTTATTTTAACACATAGATATTGGTACAAGAAGGCACCAAATAGATATAAGCCACATAAATCATTCGATTTATGTGAGGGCTGTGATACTGCACGGGTGTCCAAACAGAAGCAGGTGGTTTTCTTAGGAGGCCAAACCCCGAGCCTTCGACCTGAAGGTCTGATCCATAAGGCAGTGGAGCATCGTAAGGAGATGCAATCCTATGGAAGCTGGTGACCAACGATTGGTTCATACACTGTTTGTTCCTTCAAGATACTGGAGCCCATGTGCACCATTGGTTTGGAATCAGGGTTTTCCAACTTCCCTAGGTGGGCTCTCCATGTCCATCAACCCGGTTAAAGCGTCAGACATTCGCTTCTCGTCCTCTCAATATTGTAAACAACACCCCGGCTGAGAGAAGGCAGTGAGTAGGAATTCCCTGACAGAGGCTATATACGTGTGGCTATGTGAGAGCATTTCGAGAGGGAGAGCGGACTTTTACCACTCTCGACCGTACCAGGGCATTTGGAGGCTTTTAATGTTATATCAACGGCTTACAATTTTTCTACAAAAACCACTTAAAAATGTTCAATTCAAAAGATTCAGTCTTTTTTTATTCACTTTCATTTCATTTTATGCAAATTCACTTGGTATTGTTTATTTGAATTTTTCCATTGAGGTTTAAGACTGTTATTGGGATATGTGCATACCGTGCAAATTGCCTCGATATTGCCGTAATTCACAAGCTTTATAAGAAAAGATGGTTTGGTGGTTGGCAGTAGGATCCACTTTGACGCGCGTTTCGTCCTACTTGGGACTCGTCAGTTAGATGTACCTCCATCTCAGATTTGATGTTCACTCTGGAACTCGAACCCAGTACCACTCGCTTCAAACACCATCATGTTATCCACTCAGCTACTGAGTCATGACAGCCACTTGCTTGTGAAATGAGGTGAATTTAAATTCACAGTATGCACATATGCCAATAAGAGACTGATCAATTGCAGTCCTAAAACATCAATGGGAACATTCAAGTAAAACAATATCAAGTGAATTCAACTTCACCCCATTGCACAAGCAAGTGGCTATCAGGACTCAGTAGTAGCTAAGTGGATAACGCGATGGCGTTTCAAGCGAATGCTACTTGGTTTGAGTCCCAGAGTGAATGTTAACCCTCATATGCAGACACA
Source organism: Schistosoma guineensis (assembly GCA_944470375.2). Taxonomy (NCBI): domain Eukaryota; kingdom Metazoa; phylum Platyhelminthes; class Trematoda; order Strigeidida; family Schistosomatidae; genus Schistosoma; species Schistosoma guineensis. The sequence goes on along the minus strand of OX103892.1, from coordinate 43,727,193 downwards.
CTCAACTGATGAGTCCCAAATAGGACGAAACGCGCATCAAATTATATTCTATTGATAGCCACTATCCATTTTTGCTTATTTTATGGAAATGTTTTTTTAAAAAATAGTTTTTAAATGATTTTGTAAAATGATACACAAGTTTCTTTATATTATTGTTATGTCCTTTGGTCTGTCTACCCACTTTCGGTGCTGAAGATACTTGCCTAATCCAGATTAAGACCTTGGTGCAATAGGCTGACCGATCTAACCTTGAGGCTAGTACGCGTGAGTTCAAAGTGGGGTAGAGGGAATGGAATAACGTCCCGAAAAACAGCTTTCGTAGTCTGTGAGAGCTTCTTGTTTCCCTGTTCACAGCAATTATCCATTTATATTTATGGGATACTTCATCATCATAAAATAGTATCGGTAGAATACTTTTAATAAGAAAATCCTTAAATAAGCAATTGTACACAATTAACTTTTTTCAACTTGAATAAATAAGCACATTTTAAGGTACATAGAAACAGCACATATGTACATAATAACAGATATGGGTACACATATATATATACCAATTAAGTGAAGTACATATTTTTGTATAGATTATGTTATTGAAATGATTGATTTGAACTTTTATTTAACAAAATTATGCGGTTATCAATCAACCTTAAATTATCTATTTACTTGTATTGATTTATTGTCTGGGAAACATTGGGAAAAAAGAGAATATACAACTATAGTAGTCAGGTAAAAATCCTTAGTGATTTGAAATTTTTTTTTTAAAAAAAAGAAGAATTTGTAATAAAATGTCAAAAGAAAAAAAATAAGATTTATATTAGAATATATGGAATGATGTGGGTAGTAATTAGATCTATAATGTTCTTTTTGCTTTATCATAGAACTCATCATCTAGATGTACTTAAATCTTATGTTTAGTGTTCATTATGAGATTCGAATCCAGTATCTTTCACTTTAAACACTAATCCACTATTGATAAGTACTAGATTCTACTGCTAAGAATATTTCACTCATACTGCATGGACTTTTTACATAGTAGCTATTTCGTAATTTTGTTTTACTTTACGGCTGTGAAACGTGGTCATCAAAAGTAGAAGATACTCGTAAGTTACTAGTATTTGATCACAGATGTCTTAGAAATATTACTGGCGTCTGCTGGGATCACCGGGTAAGTAATAGTGCAGTTAGATACAGAGTATTAGGGAATAAAGGTAAATCAGTTGATGAGATTGTAGATATTCATCGATTGAGATGGTTGGGCCACGTGTTACGTATGCCTGAACACCGATTACCACGATGCGCAATGCTAGCCAGTGTTAGGGATGGTTGGAAGAAAGTTAGGGGCGGCCAAACCAAAACGTGGTATCAGTGCTTGAAGTCACTAAATTCTGGTCAGAACCATGTTGGTAGATGCAGACTACTTGGTTGGGGTCGGCGTGACTTTTGTAACCGATGGTTGGAGACTCTTGGTGACATGGCTCAGAATCGATCACAATAGCTTAGGTGTATACACTCTCTATCTTCTCTTAAACTAAGAGATTAAAATCGCTTCATATCTTTCTTTCTACCAACTAATTCTTTCTTCCTGTACTATATCCTTATTGCAATCTTTCTTTTATATATTGTCACCACCGAATTAACTACTTTTACGAATCCAGTGTTCATCTTGTTGTGTTAATGAGGTATGGCAACTTGGAGCGATGCATATATGTGCCTAGTCCCCTACGTTGTAGCTGACTGACTGAGCTATTTCGAGATAGTGCATATATGATACACATATGCCAACTAAGACAGATCAAAATTCAGTCAAATTTTCAATAGCGTGATTATCCAAACTATTACAAATTACAGATTAGACTGATTAAAAAATGATTAAAACCTTTAAGCACTGGACGGCTATTTAATCCTAGTATAAGACCGTTCAGTAGTGCTTATCAACTTTAGTTGATTAGTATATCATAGGGATTGTTTTGAAGGTTTTTTAAAAGTATTCCGTCTTAATACTAGTTAAATACTGCTAACGTTTTCTAATGACTCTTGATATGTTTATCTTTCCATTAATTATTATAGATATCCAGTTATTGTATCAATTGAATGCTATGCAACTCAAGCACAACAACGTGTACTGGTCACATTCTTACGTTGTTGTCTTGGTAATCGTTTATTATTACCAAATTCAGAATTCACTTTTAATTTAAGTGAATCACAATTGGAAATTGAAGATCAAGTTGAAAAGACAAAACTACATTCTATGATGAATAATAATAATCTTAATAATAAAGGCAATCGTAAAAATAGTCTAACAGTTGTTGATTTAAAAAATGAATCAACAGTATACACATCAAATGGTTCTTTTGTAAGATGGCCATCACCACGTGATCTTATGGGACGTATTTTATTGCAAGGTAAACGATTACCAAAGGGTACCACAATGAATACATCAGGTAATGAGTCAGAAAAATGGATGAATGGTGGTTTGCCTAATTTAAGACGTGTATTTAATTCATTATATGTAAGTCAATGGTATTTTTATTTATTTATCTTAATTTGTTTGTCGCTTCTTTATTCGTAAATCAAATTATAAGTTAGTGATTTGGAAGAGATCTGATTTACAGTTTGTTATAAAATAGCACAGTAAATATCAGTTGTTTGTCCATTATTTCGTAAGATTTACTACTGAAGCCATTTAAGTAACATCATTTGTATAATAAACACGTCATCAGATCTACTCGGAATACTGATTGTGAACATAAATAAGCTGACGATCAGTAGGTTATATTGTACTTAAATGCCTTCTATTTTGTTTCGATCTGAAAGTAATGGTCCGCCATTAACTAATAAATGAAGGTTATGTTGATTGTTGTCTGTTATACTGGGTAAATATCCCTACACATCCAACAGAGATTATTCACAAGTTTCTATTTCTAAATATTGTCATCTTGCTAGATCACACTGCTAATCACAAGATGTAGCCTCAAACTATTTCGTTTTATTCTCGAAATCCAAAATTATCTTAAAAGAATTACACTGAGATGAATGGATACAACAAGAAGATGAAATGATAAAACAGCTAAAGAGTAAGATTTTATACACATAGTTCCCTTTATCATTTTGAAAAGAGCAAAAACAAAGAGTCTAGCAGAATAGCATGGATCTCACGGGAGGGGGCGGGATCGTGGATGCGCACTGCTGAGGAGTCCCATACTAGGACGAAACGACCGTCCAGTGCTTCCAGCTTTTCCATGGTGATCTAGCTTTAATTAACTCATGATTTCAACTATTAAAATAGCATGAATTCATTTTTATTTCGTAGGTTCTCATCAGCTGCTTACAACCTGTGATATTTAAAATTATAATTACATAATGGGTTTAAATTACTTACATAAAAGAGTTTGATTGGAAGTTATATTGAAGGCATATTCGTATAGTATAGCAAGGGTGTAAATAAAATATTGTAACTATATACTTTATGTGACAGCAGTTCAAGGGGCTAGAAACAAGTGATTACATGATGAGTAGGAGTATAGTGAGTAGAGATAACTGAAATAAACTCACTGATGTAATAAATGTGAGAAAGAGTTTGAAGAAAAAGAAAAAAGCTTTTTTAAGATGCAGCAAAAGAGTATTTGTCACTAAGGCAACGAAAGATTAATAACCATCTCCTTTTGAACACATAGGTCAGGTTTTGAATATTAAAAAACTCAGATAGTACATGGTTTTTCTTACGAATTGGGTTTATAAGAAGGAAGTGATATTGATTTGAACAGAATTTAATAAAGCAATTAGTCCCTTTAATTAATTATCCATGTCTCCAGTTTGTGTATTTGGTTAATAATGTAAACGTATGGTTATAAAATATTAGTCTTTTCTTGTCATACACCTAAGACAGAACTTCTAAGAGTACATTAACCTAAACTACAGAAAAATGTTAGTGATAAAAAGTGAAGCAAACACGTTTTTCCCAACCTCAAATATTTTACTGGAATCATTTCCACTGAAATTATTCCCTAAAAATTCTTTCACCACCAGTCACCTGTACTTTGAACTTACACTCAAGCAAACATACAAGATCTGAAACACTCAGTGTTTTTACCAACAGAGAAGCTCAACAACCAATCAAAGTTAATAATATTAATAATTTCAATGTTTAAACTAATTTGAGTCATTTTGTGATGCGAAATTGTGGAAATTACATGTTGCCATAACCTCCTATGCTGAAATACTTAATTGGTTCTAAACCACCTGCTTACTGATGAGGAATCGAACTCCTGATCACATGAGAACCATTTTAGTTAAAGCTTTCGTAGGATATGCTCAGAAATAAGAACAGGAACTATCCTATTCTATTGTCGAGTTGTACATGTTTTGACCCGTACAAGTAAACTGATAGTTTAAGTAATGAGTGATCTTATCCACATCAATTAAAACTGTTGATTGATATAAACAAAATTGGATGGTGGGGGCGGTGTAGTCCATGACGCGCTTTTCGCCCTGTTTTGAACTCATCAGTCGGATGTACTTGTTCGCATCACTCCGGGACTCTAACTCAGTACCATTCGTTTCGAACAACATCTTATTATTAACTTAGCTATTGCATCCAGTTAAGAACTAGTTTGTGCATTGTGGTGAAGTTTAACTCATTTATATCTGTTGTTGGAATCTTCCAAATGATTTTTAGGACTGCAATTAATATTACCTTAAACCACAAAGATTATAAGCAGAGATGGATGGTGGGTACAAATGAAATCCAGGACGCGCATATTAGTAGCTAAGTGGATAATGCAATGGCGTTTGAAGCGAACAGTATTGGGTTTGAGTCACGGAGTGAACATCAACTCTGGAGGACAGGTAAATCTAACTGATGAGTTCAAAGTATGATAAAACGCTGGTCTTGTATTTCATTCCTACCCACCATCTATCTCTGCTTATAATTTTTGTGTAATATTGGGGCGGTCCTCATAGGATGTACATATACTAAAAGTGTTCTAAACAGTCCTAAACATCCATGAGAAGATTCAAACAACCAATCCAAATGTTGATTAATATGTTTCAATGTATATCAGTAAATATAAACCGTATTTATGATAAGTCAGTCAGTCTTGAATACTGTTAGAGGTATGAGGGCGGTTATCACTTCCCGGTTACCTACACCGTCGAAGGGTTCTTCCGGAGGTACCTGAAAAGAAAATTGGATTAGAGGAGGTCTCAGTGACCTGAGAGTGTGACCGCAGTGCCCAAGGGACAACTGCTTGAGGCAGATCACATAAGACCTTTTCATGAATAATTTTTGTGTTAGCTCCGTACTTGTTGAGACCTTACCGCCGGAGACGGATATCCGTGGGATAAGTCGAGGTGTGCATTTTTATGGTCGACCTTTTCTAACCCCACCTCTCCCCGTGGGAAGGCAGCATCGCTGTCATGTTGGTTGTCTGAAGGAAACATCTTACTGCTGTCACACCTCTGTACAGTCAGCAGTACGACTTCGCCTTCGGACCTTGGGTTTGTTGCTTTTAGTCTTACCGCTCTTCATCCGACCTGTCTGACATGGTAGGACCTTGAGGAGCGGTTGTTCCTGCCAGTATAGCTCGGTTGCTTCATCACGATAGGCAAGCCCGACCATCACGTCAATGTAGCAACAACAGTCGGGTTATGGTAAGTAAAACAAATTCTAAAAAAGAATACTAGTGAATTGATTTTGTAGCAGAAACCAAGACAAAAAAACAAAGAAATATGTTGCCAACTTTGTTACATTTGATCTTTTGTTACAGACTTCTCATCAAGAAACACCTGTTATTAGAGAATTATCTGATATGTTTTTCTTCGATACAACTAATTATGAACAGATTACAAATAATGATTCAATAAGATGTAAGTTATAAATATTAGGGAACTTCACATTTTGATGAGCATTATTGTTGTTGTTTAATTGTAATTAATTTACTAACTATACGTTGTTTTAGTAAAGTGTACAATTTCGTTATTTTACTGAATACGTTAAATAGGACTTGTATAATCCACATACAATGCTATACTTACGCTTTTTATTCCTCGTGAAGGAGGATAGGCCGACCACCAGCATTCTCCATTCAATCCTGTCTTGGACAACCTTTCCAGATCTTTCCAGTTGTTATTCATCCTTTTCATATATGATTCTATTTCCCGATGTAATGTGTTCTTTGACCTTCCACTTTCCCACTTCCCTTCAGGATTGCAAGTCAGGGCTTGCCTCGTGATGCAGTTTAGTTATTTCCGTAATGTATGTCCTATCTATTTCCATCATCTTTTCCTAATTTCTTCTTCAGCTGGAAGCTGGTTTGTTTTTCTCCCACAAAAGGCTGTTGCTGATGGTATCCGGCCAATGGATGTTGAGTATCTTGCGTAGACAGCTATTTATAAATACTTGTATTTTCTTGATGGTGGTTGTTGTAGTTCTCCAAGTTTCAGCTCCGTACAGTAGAGCTGCCTTGACGTTGGTATTGAAGAACAACTGTCGCTCATCACTTACTGATGACAGAATTGTAAAGCGTTGGGTTGTTCACTCACTAATAGGGAACATGAGCTGGGTTTAGACCGTCGTGAAACAAGTTAGTTTTACCCTACTAATGAGTAAATCAGTGAAGTATAATCTGGCCGTTGCTATGATAATTCTGTTTAGTATCAGATGAACCACAGATTCAGATAATTGATATATGTGCCTGGTCGAAAGGCCAATGATGCGAAACTACCATCTGAATTAGTTGAATCTTATCTGTGAGGACGATCCACGGGTGAACTCAAGGAAACTCTAAGAAGCTTAGAAATAGCCGAAGACATTCCATCTAATCATCTTTTTGAAGAAATTTCCAGAATTCCCACGTGTATCTTCCCTATTCGACAAATGTTAATAACCCCCTTGTGTGTGGATTGGATAAGTATAATGATGATTTCGTTTTTACTAAAAACTATAAATACCTGATAGTTTTGTACTATAATTGACACTGTTTGAAATAACATTCCTTTCACTTTCATTTGCGACTTGGGAGGGTTCTAGTGTTCAGTTGCTCAAGTTATACACGGCACACCAAGAATCTAAGTTCTAGATATAGCACTATCGGTAAGAGCTTTTCACTAATACTATAAGAATTCTTTTCAAAATAAGTTAGTAATAAGCTCATGATTGTTATAACACAAAAGATTCTTCAGTTGATATTGTTTAGCTTGTATCTTCCCATTGAGGTTTAAGACTGCAATTGATTAGTCTGTTATTGGCATATGTGCATACTGTGCGTATGCCTCGATATTACCTTAATTCACAAGCTTTTTGTAGGCAATGATAGATAGTGGCTAGCAGTAGAATCCAGTTTGACGTGCGTTTCGTCCTATTTGGGACGTCCTACTGAGGACTCAGTAGTTGAGTGGATAACGCGATGGCGTTTGAAGCGAATGATACTGAGTTCGAGTCCCAGAGTGAACATCAAATCTGAGATGGAGGTACATCCAGCTGACGAGTCCCAAATAGGACGAAACGCGTGTCAAACTAAATTCCACTGCTAGCCACTATCCATCATTGCTTACAAAAGATTCTTCAGTTTATTGATTTACATTACAAACAATTTGAAATAGAACAAGATTGAACAATCTTTAAACATTTCATATACCATTTTTTGATATTCATTTATTTAATGCCATATTCTATTCTTCTTTATTTTAGCTAATATATCACTTAATATGAATCGTACAATGTCATCATTTTCAACACTATCAACATCTCATGGATTAAAAAGAGATGTTAAACATGATCATTCACCTAATACTACACATAATAATTCATCCACATCACCAGTTGTTATTGTTGGTAGTACACATACAGAAACTAATCATCATCATCATCATCATCATCAACCTAAAATGATCCTAAAAAATTTTCAATATCAATCTAAAGCTAAATTAGATTTATATGATCATTCTAATTTAAAAGATAAACGAAATATAAATATGAAAAGTATTACAAGTCATTATAATAAAATTACGATGAACAATACTACTACTATTAATGATAATAATACTACTAATAAACAATATCATCAAGATAATATACATTTACATCCATATTATATAATAATTATGTCTGAATCAGAAGCATCTCGTGCAATTGGTACTAATGCTGGGGATTTAGTACAATTAACAAGAAATTCATTAATACAAATTTGTCCAAGTTTATCTAGAGCTGATAGTAGTAATTTAAATCCATTAGATATATGGGCATGGGGTGGACAAATTGTAACATTAAATTATCAAACAGCTGGTTTAATTATGGATTTAGCTACTGGATTTTTTGCACGTAATGGTGCTTGTGGTTATGTATTAAAACCAAATTTATATCGTCAATTTTCATCATTTTTTACACCATATAAATCAAATTTATTAAATATTACTGAAAGACCACCAGATACTACACCACAGGTATTCTATTATTAATTTATTTTGATTATTTATAAAATTCTTGTTATAACTTATGATTGCTGATTAGAGGGCAGTGACTTATGAGCAGCTTAGAGTTTTGATAGGCCATGCTTCCTGCCTAGCCCAGTCAGTTGAGTCCAAAACGCAAGTCTCAGCCTCTACGATGTGAATCATTATATTTCAGACATGCTCTGTTTAAATACCAGTCAAACAGACCATAACGTACCAATAAAATATGAAACAACATTTGTACAAGAATTAACCAGATGTGGCTGTGAATCAGGGAGGCAGTAAATAATATACTGGGTATAACTTAGGAATGGTAAAACGTATAATAATAGTTTATGGTTAAGTGGTGGTTAAGTGCTCGCGCGCGAAACCAGTAGGTCCTGGGCTCGAATCTCTCAAGGGGCGAGGTCGTGGATGCGCACTGCTGAGGAGTCCCACAAGAGGACGAAACGACCGTCCAGTGCTTCCAGGTTTTCCATGGTGGTCTATCTTTAAATGACTCATGATCTTAACCATTGAAATAGTTTATAGGTCAAAATAAAGCTTATAATAAGAGAAATATGAATATGCATAGTTTAGTTACTTAATAATTATACAATAGAAATATACGTTTAGTATTGGTCCATAAATAGATCCCAAAAATTACCATTCATTATTCTTATCGGGCATAACACTTCTAAAATACTGTTTATTATAATGATTTAATTCATTAAATACCATTTTTGAAACTATTTTTTCCTCATTAGAAGTCAATTGTTCAACATTCTAAATGAAAGGATTGCTATAAATGTAGGGAAATAGTATGATTGTGTGCTTAAGATACACAATAGATTGGCTAGATTGATATTATGAATTGTATAATCAAGTAATGAATGCCTATGTAAACCAAATGTTTTAGTATGAAATTTCACAGCGGTGAACATCCACGATCTATCCTGCAAACAGGAATCAAACTCAGAACCTTTAATCTTGCACAACAATGCTTAACCTGTAGTCTCCTATGCCGTGATCCAATGGTGTACAAGTCTGATGATTGACTCATAGTGCCTCCCCCTTTTTAGTGAGTGTACAAATGACCGAGAAGAATAGTTATTTTATGAAATGAAATGATAAATTTGTGCTGAAAATACTAAACATGAAAGTAAAAGCGATCAAAATTCATTCAAAACAAAAATGATTATAGAATACTGTATTTTGTAGGCAATCCATTGATCTATTAAATGAAGATGGAATGATGAAATCTTTAATGAGCAATTACTGTAATTTTTAAATGATCAACGTCACTGATGAGTCTCATTAGGGATACCAAGGAGCATATGTTAACTATCTTATCTCATAATATGACTTTGCATTAGTGAGCACCCACAATTTCTCTAGGAATAAAAATCAGGATCTCCAGATACTCCAGCTTGTCACAAGCCTTGATAAATAACTATGATTTAACCAGACTTCCACCTAAGCATAACTGTTTGGTCACTCGGAGTTTACAAAAAGGTTGATTCTCGATATTCCGGTGCAGATTCTTTACTGTTATTCAACGATTTTTAGAAGTATAAAGTTTATCACCGAGTCACTGAATGATTGACATACGATACCGTGGAACGGCTCAATGCCCCATCGGATTCCAATTCACCAGTCCAAACTTTAAGCATATGATAGGAAGGCATTAGTTTCGTTATTTGATGAGGTCATCCGTATACACTGCGGAGCAGTCACATTATACGAAGTAACAGCTATTCACTGTGCTCCCTGATTTCCAGTGTTGAGTCATAACAAAATCCACCTGCAGACAGAGCTAATTATTACAAGTTATTTGAAATGAAATAATAAAATATTATTTTCAGTTACACTGAAATATTTTATCTAGGTACTTCGACTAAAAATTGTCAGTGCACAACAACTACCGAAGCCGAGGGGATCAGTTTCAAAAGGGGATACAATTGAACCATATGTTGTGGTAGAAATTCATGGTATTCCAGTGGATTGTGCTGAACAACGTACTGTCACCGCACCAGCTGGTAGTGCATCCGGTTATAATGCAATATTTGAGGATACTTTTGAATTTTGTGTACAGTTGGGTAGTCTGGCATTAGTACGCTTTGTCGTACTAGATGATCATGCAATTGGTGATGATTTTATAGGACAAAATACAGTACCATTTGATTGTTTACTTACAGGTAATTGAAGAATTTTTCAATTTTCACATCTTAAACTATATTTGTGAATATTTTCATGAAATTATGATAACAGAGTTAAGTTAGTTGAAGAAATATCTCAAAAACCAAGCAACTGCTTCCCGAGAATCATTTTTTTTGCCTTAGTTATATAAAATGCCGGCGACTGCTCCCAAATGCCCTGGTACGGCCGAGAGTGGGGAGAGTCCGCTCGCCCACTCGAAATGCTCTCACATGACCACGCGTATATAGCCTCTGCCAGGGAAGTCCTACTCACTGCCTTCTCGTGGCACCGGCGTTGTTTACGAAATTGAGAGGACAAAAAGCGAACGTCCGGCGCTTTAACCGGATCCCAAACCAGTGGTGCACATGGCCTGGCTCCAGTATCCTGAAGGAACAATTGGTGTACGAACCAATCGTTGGTCATCGGCTACCATGTTACTGCATCTCCATACGATACTCCACTGCCTTGTGGATCAGACTTTCAGGTCGAAGGCTCCGAGCGTGGCCCTCTAAGAAAACCACCTGCTTCGGTTTGGGCACCCGGTCAGTATTACAGCCCTCACACATATCGAATGATATTTGTGTGGCGCATATGTATTTGGTGTCTCCTTGTACCAATATCTATGTGTTAAAATAAATAAGTTGTATTAAATACTCCAAACTTCAGATTTTCCGGCAGCCAAAATATTCTTCTGCAGAGTGTACACGCAATCTTGATAGGATTGATGTTGATATAGAGAGTCGAGTCTCTGCAATAGTTCAACACAAATAATAAACTCTTTTGGTCATGTTTGACTAACTGTCAACCTGAAATCACTTTATTAACTCACCATTTCTTAATAATCAATATCATATTATCTAATCTTGAGCGCTGATCGAACTTCACCAACCAAATTATGGTCTGATCATTGTGTTCTGTTGCTAAAGTGTTAAAAATGATTAATTCAACAACTTGAACCTTAGTTTTATGCTACCTGGGTTCCAATTTTTATAAGATTCATAGAATACATCTTTTTAGTGAGTGCTAGCCACTAGATAACTCTGTTCTAGGACTTCACTGTTGATTACTTTGTAGAAATATCTAACATTTGAACAAAGAAAACAAAACATCAGCGGCAGTCAGAATAGTTCACTGGTAATATATCAGGCTGTTAAGTTAGATAAACCATGTTCGTATCCCACAGGAGCCATCACTTCCTGCAAGATTGTAGATATGCCTTTTGACAAGCAGCAATTAACACGACACCTAAATTTAAGCTTTCCTACTGATTATCTCGAACCACCTAACAAATCATACTCATTTTTATTGAATCACTGAATAAAGTATAACCATTTTACGTTTTTAATTCATAGAATCCTATTAGTGTTATGAACTAGGCAATAACAAAGACACTGATTATTACTACAAAATTGATCAAGTGATCACTTGCTCACTAGTGACTGACTTCAGAGGATACTCCTGGAGTTCTAGTTAGAAGTCGTTACCAGTGAAGTTCAACCAGATCTGTTGTGAGATATCAGCTCACTGAAGACAATGGTGTATGGTGGCGCACTTTCGTGGATTGGTTGAAGCTAGGCATTAACACCGTTGGATGCCGGCTCAGTGGTCTAGTTGGTTAAGCGCCTGGCGCGAGACTGATAGGTCCTGGGTTCGAATCTCGCGGGGTGCGGGATCGTGGATTCGCACTGTTGAGGAGTCCCACACTATGACGAGACAGCCGTCCAGTGCTCCCAGGTTTTCTATGGTGGTCTAGATTCAATTGACTCATGATTTCAACCAGTCAAATGTAAAAGTTAATACTATAAAAAGCAAAAAAAAGCCAAAAAGGTATCAACACCCAAGGTTAAACTTGATGGTTTCAAATAAATTGAGCATTAATTATCCCAATGAGTAGAAAAATTGTATTTCTAATGTTTCATGACTTAACGTAAGCCATTTCTTCAATGTAAATAAATAAACGAACATTAAATTAACACAAGTTTAAATAGTATGCAAGAAACAATGATTGTTTCCTGAAGAGGTAGCTTATATTAAGTCACTAAACGGCAGAAGTACAATTCTGTCTATTCATTAGAATATAACAAAAAACATATTTATTATAAAACCAAATATTATCGATCATAGGTGCCTTCGAAGCATTGCTCGTATATCTCGGGACCACCGGATAAGTAACGCAATTGTTAGGAAACCGGTACTAAATAAGGATGGCAAATCAATTAATGAAGTAGTGAAACTTCATCAGTTGAGATGGCTCGGACACGTGTTACGTAGACCCAACCACCAACTACCCTGACGTGCGATATTTTTCATGGTGTAGGAGTAGTTTGGAAGAAATCTAGGGACGGCCAGACCAAAACATGGTTCAACTCTATGAAGTCACTGACAAGTGGACTGAGTCATGTTGGTAGGTGTAGACTACCTGATTGGGATCCACGAGATGATAACAACCAATGGTTATAGTCCTTGAATGACATGGCTCAAAATCGTTTGCAATGGCGCAAGTGCATCCACTCTTTGTGTCCTTCCTAAATTTTCCTTGTCTTTTTTTGTCTTTCCGAATTTACTTCACTGGATTATACTCTTTGAATAACATCTTCAAACCTTAATGCTTCCGATTTCTGCTTATACTCTTACCACCTCTACCACTACGGGTTTTGATTCGATAACCGCATCTCTGTGCTAATGTGGTATAACAACTTGCACTGATGTACGTACGTACGAAGTTCTACGTTGTTACTGGCTGACTGACAAACAGACGACCATTTTCTTTATTCTTTTATCTTATTCTATATTTTAATGTCTTATGATTTTATCTATTTATTTATTTATTTCATAATTGTTTTCATCATTAGATTTTGTTTATATTTTTTTGCTAATATGTTGTAACCATTATGATTGTTTCTCATACCTTAGAGATAAGAAAATAATATTCATATGACTATGGATTTATTTTTGTTTTACCTTCACTATTCCTCCATCCCCCCCCCATTCATGTCAACTTCCCATAGATTTCTAAACATTCTTTCAATTTTGAAAGTATCATCACTTTTTGTTGTTGCTTTCTCTTATCAATAAACATGTGAATAATTCCGTTTATCATCATTTTGTGTAAATGCTAGTGGTTTTGTTTACAATAGATTAGAGAGGAATACCATACAATTAAAGGATTTATGTAGATAAGGTATATTTATTTGTAGTTGATTAAACACACATCAGTTGCATTCTAATTACATTCAGCTTGTATGTAATTATCAGAAAGGGTGTTTGTGGAGATCTAGTCATTTAATCGTTGAATTCATGAATCAATTAAAGCTAGATTATCATGGTAAACCTGGAAGAACTGGACGGCTGTTTCATCCTATCATGAGACTCTTTTAATTTCGTGGGTTGGTTGAAATTACACATTAACCCCATTGGGTGTCAGCTCAGTGGTCTAGGGGTTAAGCGTTCACACGCGAGGCAGATAGGTCCTGGGTCCGAATCCCATGGAGGCTTCCAGGTTTTCCGTGGCGATCTAGCTTTAACTGACTCATGAATTCAACTATTAAATTATATATAATTGGTAACAAAAAACCTACGAATTTATTGTATTTAAACTATTAAGTAGATTTGTAACCAAGTTAAGTACTTTGGTGGGGGTGGGAGGGAGGCGAAAGTTGTATTCTCTGAGGTAAACGATTAGATAGCGAAGCTATAACTGATATCCTGAACAAATAATTAGCCTCTACCTCATATACAAGAAAAATTTTGGTCATCTAGCTTGTAGCTATTTGTCTTGATAAGATTTTTTGTCTTCATTTGTTCTTCTTGGTAACTGTTTTGCTTAGTTCATTTCTGATCATTTGATTGATTGATCCCTTCTATATAAACTGATATATTGAATATGTGTCAATACGTTGGCTTCTAAACTCTTTTATGTTGATTTGAATGTCACATTTTTGAACTGTTTGTGAATTTTCCAAAGTTTCATCAACTTGAAATTTTAGAGTTTTACCAATCAAATAAATCTGAGTGGTTGCCTTTATTCATTGATACCATACTGTTTCACTGCTAGACAGTGTATATCCAGGTGACAACGATGTTCACTTTCTTCAATGTAATTCAATCTCCTTACATATATTTATGCTTCTGAAGTGTTTCGTTTAATCAACTTCGTTTTACAGTTTTATTTTCTCATAACTGTGCTTGAACAGAACTGATAGGTCCTGGGTTCGTGGATGAGCACTGCTGAGGAGTCCCACAATAGGACGAAACAGCCGTCCAGTGCTTCCAGGTTTTCCATGGTGGTCTAGCTTCAACTGACTCATGATCTCAACTGTTAGAAATTTCTTGTTTATAAGAATAAATTAAAAAGTTATTTTAGAGAATACAAAATACTATGGTATGTAATATTTCAGATTATGTAAGCATTGATAGTTTTGTTGAAATCGATTTTTCTGTGCTAAATAGTTTAGTTATAAAACTTCTTCATTTATCTTGCTAGATAACATCATCTATTTAAACATAAGATAGAACCTTCAATAATCAATTTACGATGATGATGTTATCTAGAAACATGATAACAGTTTCATGTCTAAGCTATTAACCACAGGGAAAATGATTTCAATGAAATTGCTCTCTTCAACGACAAATTATAATCATCATTTCAAAATTGTTAAATTGTTATTTTATTTGTGATTCATTACTTGAATAAACTGTAATTCAGTAGTGTGGTGTGTATAAAGTACTTGAATGTAATACTTTGTTAGTAATGTTATCATTGTTATGACTTTATGTCCGGCTTTTTATCACTTGATTTGCCCACCAATCAAAATACGACTTATACAGTCTTCGCACTGTGCCAAACCAATGACGTTTGACCTGGATGAGCAGCCTAGCGTCTTATTTGGTCCTATGTCCGCCTAGCCCGTCTACTCGAGTCCAGAACAACAATACCAGCTTCCAATATGCGAATCGAATCGAATCATTTATTTCAGACATACTGGGTTTATATATCAATCAAACAGACCGCAACGCACCATAAAATAGGAAATAACATTTGTACACAATAAAGCCAAAAAGTGACTGGACGTGGGAGGCTGTAGTAAACAAACTGAACATAGCTTAAGAACAGTAAATCGTACAATAATAAATTATAGGTCAAAATGAAGCTTATCATAAGAGGAATATAAATATACATAATCTAATTATTGAATAGTTATACCATAAAAATGTATAGATAACATTAGTCAATTAATATATCTCAGAATTTACTCATGTCTTAACCTTCGCTCGGATATAACAATCATAGAGAAATATATTACTATATAAATTAATCTTTTATTAAATACTAATCAGTATTGACGGATATGAATTGTAGTCAAGCGACTATCCTCTGTTTTTGCTGAAGTTTTGTTCTCTGAGATAGATGGTTTGGTTGTGGAGCTTTCATTGTTCTTCTGAGCGACATCATCAGCACAAACTTCAAAAAGGAAGTGAAGTGTTCTAATTTCTGTATATGTGATTCACGACTTGTCCTGTAGACCTCGATGTTGATTGATTCTTATTGACCTATCGTTGTTTACTTCTTTGTTTTGGTTGTATCTCCCATTGGTTTGATTTTTGTTCCTATGTTGGTGCATAATTTTCCTGATGACTGTCCTCTGTCACTGACAGACAGAAATCACTTGATGCTTCTTATGTAAAAGCATTGATCCAGATTGGTTTTTTTTTAAGCATTACAGGTCTGTTATTTATTTGCCTTAACATCAAAGGGAAATAGGATAGTTATTGAGGTTAACTTGAGTTCGAACAATTTGAAATATTGAAAACATCATGAAGAAGATTCATTCTTGAATGTGGAAATGTAAATACAATATTTCTTAGCGAATTCTAACCGAACTGTCTAGTTGCTTAATATTGTGAATTGAATGTAATCAAATTCTTGAAATTTCTTACATTATTAGATCATCTTTGATATTGAAGACCATTTTCAAAGCAACATTTCCATAAAATGATCTTACATTATTTACTTTCTATTTGATTTTATGTAATGTTTACAAATTATTTACCTAACTGCACTTAATCCTATACTAGTTAGTTGATAGGTTGCTATTACACTTGCTTACTTGTCTTTTAGTAAGGTTGAAGGAACTATAAACTTCACTTTATAGTAATATGAAATGAAAGTAAAATCAATTACGGCACAGTGTTATAAGCATTACTGTGTTGATTTCATTTTCAAAGAAATTAGTTACGGAGATAGTAACTAATCATAGTGAAACATCAGTAATTGGTAACACAAATACACACTCACACACACACACATAAATCAGATAAGTATGTAAAGTATTCGAATAATTGTAATCATTTTTTTCTTTACCTTTTCTTATAAAAAAATTTCTCTGTTTTAGGTTTTCGACATGTCCGTTTACGAAGTGATACTGGTGAGCCAATTCCACTTGCTACTTTATTTGTACACATTACCATTACAACTGGAACAGATAATTCACATGGGGTAAGGAAAAAAAATTATTAATGATACTACTATTTCGACTGGTACTTTTTATATAATGAAATGAACAAAAAGAAGATTATTAAGTTTTTGATTGAGATCATGAATTGGTTGAGGTTAGACATTAACACTGTTGGATACCGACTCATTGTTCTAGAGGTTAAGCGTTCGCGCGCGAGAATGAAGACCCTGGGTTCGAATCCCGAGTGCGGGATCGCGGATGCATACTTCTGAGGCGTCCCACAATCGGACGAAATGGCCGTCTAGTGCTTCCAGGGTTTCAATGGTGATCAAACATCAATCAATTTATGATCTCAACCAAAAAGAAGATAGCCGGCTAGATGTAGTTGATTTAATTGTGTGATTTTTGAGGATTTATTACATTCTTAAAAATAGTTCTTTTGACAAACTAATATTAGTTCAATAACCATTGACAAGCTAAAAGCTTGGGATATTTGTTATACACTGCTTTGGAAAAAATGTAACATTCATAATATTGAGTGCTCTGATTGTCCTACCTGACTTCTTCGATTCTAGCCTGTCCAATCAGAATACAAAAATAGCCAGACTATTTTATGACTCAAAATCCATAAGGCATGCATCAGCTACAAGACTCTAGACCTAGATTTTGTATTGGGTGGCACTTATCAGAGAGTCATACATGCAATCTTAAACGAATCAATGCTCCCTACTGGATTTGAACAAACCACAATCAGATTTATACCGCGATGACAAATAAAATTATGAAAAACTCCAATGAGAAGCTGTAACTGTTGGAATTGAATCATATAGGACATGAATTGGTTACCCACCACTAACAATGGAAGACATTTTCTCAGTATCGCAAATCGATTGAGTTTAAGCACTTAAATAATTGTTTGTCGACTTAGTTATCTAAAGACTAAACGTTTGCGACAAGGTTTATAGGTTCTAGGTTCAACCCCATTGAGGATCATGGATGAGCACTTTTAAGAAATCTTCTGCTAAGATGAAACATTTATCTAGTGCTTCCTGTTTTTCAATAATTATCTACCTAAAATCTGTTTATGATGCAAACCACATAAAAAACAACAAAATGTTGAAGATAGGGGAATCCGTTTTCAAAACTCTTTTCACGATTTTTTATAAACAAAATTGTGTTTATGACCGAAATAGATAAATATTCATACTATATTGTGGGAACGAGATAATTATGATAATCTGCGTGTATCCTCTGTTTCATTGTAGTAAATAACTATACTTTATAAGAACTATGGACAGCTTCTAATTTCACTAGTTAAAGGCTTAAATCCTTATAAGTAGTATATAACTGTGATCAGGCATAGAATGTATTTCAGTGGAAGATCGATAGGGAAAGGAAATGGAACGCAATTGGTATGAAAATGCATGAACAATGAAATTCGAGACAATGGACTGATATTTGCAAAGGAACAGTGAAGTTTGAGATGATGGATTGATATTTTGCAAATTAACGATTTACTATATGGTTCTCAGATTTTAGTGAGATTCTCTGTAATTCCGTGCCAAGTACGTTCGATTATCCCCACTCATGTTCTTATTCACTATACCTGCGTGTCAGAGTTGATGCTCACTCTGGGAATTGAACCCAGTATCGTTGGCTTCAAATGCTATCGTGTTCTCCACTTATCTACTGAGTCCTGATAGCCACCTACTTGTGCAATTGGGTGACGTTTAAATTCACTTGGCGTTGTTTTACTTGTATCTTCCAATTGTTGTTTAGAACTGCAGTTGATTAGCGTCTTGTTGATGTTTATTTAAATTAACTTACTTCCTGCTCATTGATTATTTAGTGGTTACAATATTCGACATTCAACCCAGTAAGTAGCTAGTTCGAACGTCCCTCACATTGTTTAATTACGTTTCGGCAATTTGGATATATTCATCACTTTTATATTTAATCAATGTCTAGGATTCAATTAGTACTAAGGACTAAATAGACAAGAAATTTGAAACAACTCACTGATTAACCAACTGTAAATATCTCACTTCTAGATGAAGTCAGTAGTAGTCCAAATAGCTTAGTGGCAACGTCTCTACTTTTTTTACTTACTTACGCCTGTTACTCCCAATGGAGCATTTGGCCGCCGACCAGCATTCTCCAACACACTTTGTCCTCCGACTTCTTTTCTAGTTCCATCCAATTCTTGTTCATTTTTCTCATGTCTATCTTCATTTCTCAGAGTAATGTGTTCTTTGGTCTTCCTCTTTTCCTTTGGCATTGAGGATTCCATGTGAGAGCTTGTTTTGTGACGCAGTTGGTTGATTACCTCAATGTGTGTTCTATCCACTTCCAGTGCTTCTTCCTGATTTCTTCCTCCACTGAGATCTGGTTTGTTCTCTCCTATAGTAGGTTGTTGCTGATAGTGTCCGGCCAACGGATCCGAAGTATTTTGTGTAGACAACTGTTAATAAACATTTGCATCTTCTGAATGATGGCTTTCGTAGTTGTCCAAGTTTCCACCCCATACAGTAGAACTGTGTTGACATTTGTATTAAAAATTCTGACGTTGGTATTGACTGACAGTTGCTTTGAGTTCCAGATGTTCGTCAGTTGTAAATATGCTGCTCTTGCTTTGCCAATCCACTCCTTCACATCTGCATCAGAACCACCGTGTTCATCAATGATGCTGCGCATATATGTGAAGGTTTTTACATCTTCGAAATCGTCTCCGTCAAGTGTGATTCGACTGGTGCATGCTGTGTTGTATCGGAGAATCTTGCTTTTCCCTTTGTGTATGTTGAGATCTACTGCTGATGAAACTGCTGCTACATTGGTCGTCTTCTCCTGCATTTGTTGTTGCGTTTACGATAGGAGGGCCTGATCATGATCCAATCGATCATCAGGAGAAAGAGAAAGGGTGAGAGTAAGCAGCCTTGCCTAACACCGGTCTTTATCTCGAACGAGTCTGTCAATTGTCCTCCATGCACAATTTTGCAGTGTAATCCATCATATGAGTTCTGTATGATATTGACTATCTTCTGAGGCACGCCGTAGTGTCGAAGAAGTTTCCATAGTGTTGTCCTGTCCACGCTATCAAATGCCTTTTCGTAGTCAATGAAGTTGATGTAGAGTGATGAATTCCATTCAGTTGATTGTTCCACAATGATCCGTAAAGTTGCGATTTGGTCTGTACACGATTTATCCTTACGGAATCCTGCCTGTTGGTCACGAAGTTGGGCGTCTACGCAGTCCTTCATCCTGTTTAACAATACGCTGTTGAAGACTTTTCCCGGTATTGAGAGAAGAGTGATGCCCCTGTAGTTATCACACTTGCTGAGATCGCCTTTCTTCGGTATTTTGATCAGAAGTCCTTCTTTCCAGTCTGTTGGTACTTGTTCCTCATCCCAAATCTTATTGAAGAGAATGTGGAGTATCCTTGCAGTTGCCGCTACGTCTGCTTTTAGTGACTCTGCTGGGATGTTGTCCGGTCCTGCTGCTTTGCCACTCTTGATTTGTCTGATGGCCATGCTGATTTCTTCAATTGTTGGTGGGCTAACATTGATTGGGAGGTCCGTGGGTGCTGCTTCGATGTTGGGTGGGTTCAGTGGGGCTGGTCGATTCAAGAGTTCCTTGAAGTGTTCTACCCACCTGTTTTGTTGCTCTTCAATGTTGGTGATTACCTTGCCTTCCTTGCTTTTCACTGGTCGTTCTGGTTTGCGGCGATTTCCAGAGAGTTTCTTTGTCGTGTCATACAATTGTCTCATGTTTCCTTCTCTTGCAGCCTTTTCCGCCGTCGTTGCTCAATCTTCCACATATTTACGTTTGTCAGTTCTGATGCTCCTCTTCACTTGTTTGTTTACTTCTGTGTATTCAGCTTGTGCCTTGTTTTTTTCTTCCCTTGTTCGACTGGTATTGATTGCTGCTTTCTTGTTCCTTCTTTCTTGAATCTTATCCAATGTATCAACAGTGATCCATTCCTTGTGATGGTGCTTCTTGTGACCCAGGACCTCATGACATGTTGAAGTGATTGCCTCTTTGATCCCCTTCCAGTTGCTCTCCACAGTAGTTCCTTCTCCATTGAGTAGATCATGAAATGCCTGGAACTTGTTGCTGAGGACTATCTTGAATTTGCTGAGTTTGTTAGTATCCTGAAGAAAGGCCGTATTGAACTTTTGTGATATTGTCCGCCCCGTTGTCCAGTGCTTCTTGAGTTTCAATTTCATCTTGGCGACCAGCAAGTGATGATCTGATGCTATATCAGCTCCTCTCTTGGTTCTCACGTCCTCTATAGTCCTCCTGAACGTTTTGTTGATGCAAATATGGTTGATTAGGCTTTGTGTAGTGTGATCCGGTGAAGTCCATGTGGTTTTGTGTATGCGTTTATGTGGGAATATGGTGCCGCCTATGACCAGCTTATTGAAGGCACATAGATTTGCAAATCTCTCACCATTTCCGTTCCTTTCTCCAAGTTCGTGTCATCCCATGATGTCTTCATATCCGGTGTTGTCCATTCCAACCTTGGCATTTAAATCTCCCATCAGAATGGTCAGGTCCTTTGTTGGGCACTTCTCGATGTTTGACTGCAGCCTATCGTAGAATTGATCTTTAGCGTCTTCATTGTAGTCGTTGGTAGGCGCATAGCATTGGATGATGTTCATTGAAATGCCCTCTTTCTTTGTTTTAAACGAGGCTTTGATGATCCTTGGTCCATGAGATTCCCATCCTATAAGTGCATTTTGTGCTTGTTTGGATAGCATCAATGCAACTCCTTGTGTATGTGGTGCATTTTCTTCTTCATGGCCGGAGTATAACAGGAGCTCTCCTGTAGTTAGTCGTTGTTGTCCAACTTGCGTCCAATGTGTTTCGCTGATCCCAAGCACCTCTAGGTTGTATCTTCTCATTTCTGCAGCAATTTGGAAGGTTCTCCCGGTGTCCCACATTGTACGAGCATTCCATGTACCTAAATAAATGGTTGCTCTGGTTGTCAGAAGGGGTTGGCCTCGTGACTTCCGAAGCGACTCGGTCTTCATCATGAGGCGTCATAACTCTTCTAAACGAAGACCATCTGACTCCCAGAGCAGAGTTCAAAGGGTTTAAATGATTTTTTGGTTTGTGTTTTCTCAGCGAGTTAGTTTTCTACAAGATGGGATCGCTAACTCCATGCCCAACCCTCCTCCTTTATCCGGGCATGGGACCGGCAGTATCCCCCGGAGGGGCTCCAGGCGGACTTGCAACGTCTCTAAATGTAACATTAATTATTGTTTATTTTTATCCTATAGAAAGGATCATTTCCTTAAAAATTACAAATGTAATTTAGTGATACATATATCTAATTTGTTTTCATTTTTTCGTAACCAACTTCTAGTCAAAGTCTGGGACATTTCAAACTGGCACAGATTTTGTTTTTGCTTGTTTATTTCATTATCCGACAACGGAAGTAATTCGTCATTATTATTCGTAAGGGTATATCTACTCATTGTCGATCATCGAAATGAATTTTTTTCAAATATTTTTGTTATTACTTAGTAGTGGGAACACAGGATACATGTGTTATGCCATATTTAGAACTGATTACTCTACTGATAACCATTATCTAAATACCTTTTCTTACAAATTTTAATAAGTTAGTCTCATTCTCTAGTCAAGCCAAAATTTACTCATTCGACATTTCCCTACAGTGACTTTAGTGAGTTCTATTTTAAAATTACTAAATAAAAGTAGATAGATCGGGGGGTTTTTTGAACTGAAAATTAAGTGGTTGATGTCTAATGGATTAATTACATCATCACTATTCTAATTTTCATTTTGTGTAATCAATAAGAAGCAATGGAAATAAGAGTCAATATTTTAGGTCAGTTGTCAGTATGGTTGACAATTTTCGACTCCAGATTTTGATTCACATCGCTAAACACAACACAAGCGTAACTTTGACAGACAATTCATTCTATTATTCAACCAACCATTATCACCTTTTTTGCTGAGATTTTATATTACTTAATAATGTATATCAGTAGTAATATCATCATTCCATAAACATTTATTTCTTTCAAGTCATATTTTTTACTTCTAATATTCTGTGACTCAGCTAAGTTTATGGTTTAACGGTAGCAATTATATTTGTCTTCAATTTGTGTATTATCAACACAAATTCTTGATTTCCATCATAAATCCTCTGAGTTTTATCAGTAGAACAAATGAATTCACTTGGTATCGTTTGGCTTGTATCTTTCCATTGATGTTTTAGGACTGCAATTGATCAGTTTGTTATTGGTCTATGTGCATACTGTGAGTATGCCTCGATATTGTCTTAATTCACAAGCTTTTTGTAAGCAACGATGGATAGTGGCTAGCAGTGGAATCCAGTTTGACGCGCGTTTCGTCCTATTAATAGGACCTCATTGCATAATCAAGTGGCTATCAGGACCCAGTAGCTGAGTGGATAACGCGATGGCGTTTGAAGCGAGTGGTACTGCGTTCGAGTCTCAGAGTGAACATGAACTCTGAGATGCAGGTACATTCAACTGACGAGTCCCAAACAGGTCGAAACGCGCGTCCTGGATTCCACTGCTAGCCACTATCCATCAGTAGAACACATGATTTTGATAGCTTGTAATGAACTGCTTTTTATGTGTTATTGATTAATAAAGATCATTTGCACATGATAAATTCAAAACAGAATAATAAAGAAATTCAAAACTTTAAGTGTTATTCCCTTTCTTAATTAAACAGGAAACAAATACTGGTCTACTTCATAGATGGCGTTCACGTAATCGTCGACAATTACAGTTGAAAAAAGTTGGTGTTTCCACATTTGATGAAATATTCAAGGTAACTATATATTTTTTATCAAATAAATTTGTTTTCTACTTTCTTAATAAGTTTTTTTTTAGATTGATATATCGATATCAATGAACGTTTGCTAGTTTTTTTAGAAAGAATTAACCTTGAAAATACTGGAACCAGGATTATCACTAATGACCATGAAGAGTATATTTATTGGTCAACATAATTCATTATAAATATATTCCATTGCCCTTCTGTTGTTGATAGATCAACTAAACTGATAAGTAAAAAAACTAAAATGTTACTTTTAAGCACTTGAAAGCGATCAGCGAAAAGTCCTGGATCTAAATGTTGCATTACTTATTGTTTATCTGTATGGTGTACTTACAACTCTGAGGAAACTTATGTTTCCTGTTCAACTGAAATCTATGTCACTGTCAGAGAGGTAATTAACGAGTTCTTTGTGATTACTCTAAAGATGGGAGAAATACGTCACTAATAATTAGTAAATAGCACAAACGTAGGCTTTAAGACTTTCAGTCAACTGTTTCAAATCATCTGGATAGGGGAAGAGCACATTATGATAAAGAATCAAGTCGAGCAACACACTGCTGCAGTCTTATCATTATGTTTGTAACAATACTATAAATTGTAACTACAGCTGTCACCACAAACAGATTTCGGACTACTAATCTATTCATTAAATACGTACAGAAAAGTTACGAAAATTTCTAGTTACAACTTAGGGTACATCAGTTTTATCCCCCTTTAAAATACTCCTATACGGCAAGACGCTGGATTCGTCCCCACTTTCTCGTCATTGATATCAAAGCCTCAACTGATCAGTCTTCATTGGTATATGTGCCTCCAGTACGGGTTTCGCGATATTACTTCTCAGTTAAACGTTTTAGTATATTTGGGTTGTGGTTAGTAATGGAATTCATCACGTTAGTTCCGCCATATATGAGACGCGTCAGCTGGATGAACCTGGATCCTAGATTGGTTGTTCACACGGAAACTTGAAACCATCAGCTTTAACTTCAAGCCATGACGTTCTATTCGCTAATCTATTGATTCAATTTAGCCACTGATTCGTTCAACAGATATAAGGCTATTTGTAACGACATCAAAAATTTACTTTTTCTGTGCTCAAATTTATTACGGGAGTAAATTGTATGAAATTACTTTTTAAGGGTTTGTGTTTTCCCGATGAACAGGTTAATAGCACTTGCATTCAATAGCTTGGTATGTGAAGAGTTGGCGTTTAAAGCATTATGTACTGAGTTCAAATCTGAGTATGAATATCAACACTAATATGCAGGTACATCCAACTGACGAATCTCAGATATGATATTCCACTGATAGCCACAATCTGTGTTTGCTAATTTCACTTACATTTGAGTATTTTTATCGCCTATTTTTTCCTAATTTTAGGCTACGGCAACAACATTGCGTCAAGTGTGTGAACTCCGAACATCTGTACTCACTAGTTTCGATAATTTTAGACGACTATGTGGTGAAACATCAACACCGTTATCCATGAATCAATGTATTCGAGCGTTGTCTACACGTATTGCAACAGCGTTCGGATCACCAGATTTGTGGCCTGTACGTATGCGTATTAGACCAGAAGATGAAATGCCTCATTTAGAGCTACAAAATTCATTCTCTGGATCCGGGCTAAGTGGTTATCCAAGTTTAAGTACACTCGGTGATCCAGTATCTCATCATGGTACACTTGGATCATCATTAACCCGCAATTCCTCATTACGTTTTTCTCCTGCGCCTGGATTGCATCGTTCACCTTCATTAATTCTTTCCCCTCGACTATTTTTAAATAGACGCTTAAAAAGTAGCACAAAATCAATTGATGAAGATTCTGCATCAGCTTTATCAATTGATGTTATGGGTTGTCATGGTAACGGTAATAGTAGTACTCATAGTGTACAGGAACATTCACCAACTATTTCGACAAATAATATAGCAAGGCGACCAAGTATTCATTCAAGTAGCAGTAGTATTTCTTCTTTTTCCGTTGGACGTTTGGATAAATTGAAAAAAGCTGTCAATGAGTTCGAAAATGTAAGTTACTTTTAATCTATTAAATGCCAGAATCTACCGCACGTTAGACTCCCAGCAAACAAATGAGTTTAATTTACCATAAATAACGAAAGTATATGATTGTATGTTTTTTAAGAACATATTAGAGATGTTTAGTCGAAGTATAAACCTACGAAAATGTATGATATTCAACTCCACGGCTTTACCTCCCATGGTTTATAAGATACAATTAGGACGAATTAAACTCGACCGTTGTTGCTACCCTGACGTCGTGGTCGGGCCTGCCTATTGTGATGAAGCAACCGAGCTATACTGGCTGGAACAACCGTTCCTCAAGGTCCTACCATGTCAGACAGGTCGGTTGAAGAGCGGTAAGACTAAAAGCAACAAACCCAAGGTCCGAAGGTGAAGTCGTACTGCTGACTGTACAGAGGTGTGACAGCAGTAAGGTGTTCCCTCCAGACAACCAGTGTGACAGCGATGCTGCCTCCCCACAAGGAGGGGCGGGGTTAGAAAAGGTCGACCCTAAAATACACACCTCACTTTATCTCACGGATATCCGTCTCCGACGGTAAGGTCTCAACAAGTACGGAGCTAACACAGAAATTACCCATAAAAAGGTCGTGTGTGACCGACTTCAAGCAGTTGTCCCTCGGGCATTGCAGTCACGCTCTCAGGTCACTAAGACCACCTCTAATCCAACTTCGTTTTCGGTTACCTCCAGAACAACCCTTCCACGGTGTGGGCAACCGGGAAGTGATAACCGCCCTCACACCTCTAACAGCACTCAAGAGGACGAATTAAAATAGCAAGGCTCATGCATCTTCTCAATTCTAGTTTACTCGTAATATAGTATGGATATCATTAAATATCAGCAGCTTGAATACTCAATGACAAGCATAACCTAGTTTACGACATAAATTACGTCTTTCCAATAGGGCTTTAAGTTATTCACTATGTAGTTAGAGATCTGAAGGTAATTGATTATTATTATTATTATTCACTTTGATTACATGAGAAATGTTATCTAAGTCTAGGATCCTTCTCATCAAAGGTGGATATTTAGAAACTCTTATAGGGTATGACCTGTAAAATCAAACAATTCCGAATTTATAATGGATCCTCACCAATAATATTGAATTATTGGCCAATTGGGTTAAGAGAAATATAAGCATGAATTCTATATTCCTAGAGAACACATGTTCAGTCGCTGACTTCATCGTTCATATGGGTGTTTGCTATCTTTGATAATTCAAGAAAAATAAGTGAAAATTACATGGTCAATATTTGGAATTATTCTATTGTATTTCCTAACATGCTGAGAGTTTATAAGCAAATCACACTACTTTCAAGCAAAATAAGTAGCCAAGTTTCAGAAATGGAATTTTTCTATCACTAGCTGGTTACACTTAGGTATAAAAATCTAACAGCCGTACAAACAATAAACCAGAATGAAATCAGAGTTCAAAATTAAGAAATTTTCACTTTATTAGGATGCAGGCTAAGATATTAATCTTAGACCAAATCATATTATTACATTTGAAGTTTCCAATCATCGATTCTTTTTGGTTACCATTGATTGTTTAAGCAAAGCCAGATAGTGATATGACAGTTCATATCAGTTTGTTACATTGGTAGCCTAATTTTCTTATATCCTATTAAAGATCCAAAACCGGAATTACATAACCAATCAAAAAGATTCCTTTCACAATGATTGTAATATTATCCTTGTTATATGTTAAGATATACTGAAATCACTTAGATATTTAAGAAGAAAAAGTCATAAAAGAAAAACATAACAATCCCATATTGCCCTTTGAAAATCTACTGTTTGTTGTTACTCATCACTTTTCCATATACATAAATTCTTTTAAAACACTTTTTTTCTGATAAACATAGTGAAATACCTTCATTGACAGTTTATAAACAGCATTGAAAACTGCAGTGTGGAATTAATTACTTCCTATTCAACTTGCATTACTGATCAGATATATTATGATTTCTCTAAGAGCGGACGGATAATAACCAGTGAACTTAATATCGGGTGTTGAAAGATGGTTACATGATGTCGTAAACTGTTTGAAGTTAGACATATAAGTACTGAATACTTAGTAGTATGAAGATTAAGTGCCCCTAAATGCCCTGGTACGGTCGAGGGTGGGAAGAGTTAGATCTTCATCTCGAAATGCTCCCACACAACCACGCGTATATAGCCACTGACAGGGAAGTCCTACTCACTGCCTTCTCGCATCAGAAGAGAGAGAACTAAAAGCGAATGTCCGACGCTTTGACCGGGTTGGTGGATACAGAGTCCAGCAAGGGGAGTTGGAAAACCCTCATTCCAAACCAATAGTGCACATGGGCTCCAGGATCCTGAAGGAACAAATGGCGTATGAACCAATAGTTGGTCACCGGCTACCATGTGACTGCATCTCCTTACGATTCTCCACCGTCTTGTGGATCATACCTTGAGGTCGAAAGCCCCCTAAGAAAAGCAGCTGCTTCGAGTTGGGCACCCAGGCACAAACCAAGTGACTTGTGTGTTCCTTTGAACCAATATTTATGTATACAAATAAATAATGAAGGTTAGATGCATATAATGAAATTCAAAGATCCTTAGTAGGATAGTGTTAAGAACTAGACAGCTATTCGTTATTTCTAGGCCTTGAATTATTTTTCCGTAACTGAGATCACAGTCCATGATACAAATTATGAAAATTACGTTATGTGAATACAATTACTGATTATTTAGAATCATTTCAATTCATTGTGTTGTTTATAGCCACTAACTATAAAAGTATGATCACTTAGAAATTCAAGTAAACTTTTTTTTGTTTAATTATAAAATAAAATAAAAAAATATTTTCCGACAATTTGACTAACAATCATTTGGGTTGGTTACTTGTTTATACCACAAAAATTAAAAAAATATTTATCTTCAAAATTAGCTAACCCCCTCCCTTCCTCTATGAAATAAATCTTACAATGCTTGAATTGACTCCATAGATCGCGAGATTTTGTGGCAGTGTCTGTCATTGAAAGGAGTACCTCAGAAGTACATAAACTTCGTGAAAGCTCTTTACTCGAACACTACTAGTCGAGTCAGAGCGTATGGAGAACTGCTTTTGCAATCTCAAGTGGTGTCCGTCAAGGCTATCTACTTTATTCACTTTTGTTTAACTTCATCAAAGACATACTGATGGAAATAATGCTCTTGTCGACTGAATTCTCGTGGATTGATCTCCTACCAGGAGGTCCACTTATCGACTTACAATACGCAAATGATATAGTCCTGTTTGGTGAAGACGCTGATAAAATGCTGAGTCTTTTGGCAGCACTAAGCAACAATGCTAGAATGTTTGGAATGAGCTTCTCCCACTCTAAATGCAAGTTACTGCATCAGGACTGGCCTGTGTCAACACATCAACTAAGGATAGGGCTTGAAGTAGTCGAACGCGTTGACAACTTCACTTATCTTGGAAGTCTGATCAGCTTTAATGTGTTGGTGTCTGACAAAATCTCAGCATGGATTCGAAAATCTTGTTTGGCTTTTGCGAAATTATGTCACCTATTACGAAGGAGAAATATCCGTCTATCAATTAAAGGACGAGTATACTGCGCAGAAGTTCGTTCTGTTCTACTTTATGGGTGCGAAACGTGATCGATGAGAGTAGAGCATACTTGTAATTTACTAGTATTTGACCATAGATGTCTTAAAAATATTGCTCCCATCTGCTGGGATCACTGGGTAAGTGAAAATGAGGTTAGACATAGGGTATTGGGGGATGACGGTAAATCATTTGATGAGGTTGTGAATCTTCATCGACTGAGATGATTGGGCCACGTGTTACGTATGCCTGAACACCGATTACCACTATGCGCAATGCTGACTAGTGTTGGGGATGGTTGGAAGAAAGTTAGGGGTGGCCAAACCAGAACGTGTCATCAGTGCTTGAAGTCACTAACTTCTAGTCTGAGCCATGTTGGTAGATGCAGACTACTAGGTTAAGGTCTGCGTGACTGTCGTAACCAATGGTTGGAGACTATGTGTGACATGGTTCAGAATCGATTACAATCGTGTCGGTATATACACTCTTTGTCTTCCCTTAAACTAAGTGATTAAAATCACTTCATGTCTTTTTTTCTACCAACTAATTCTTTCTTCCTGTACTATATCGTTATATGCAATCTTTCCTTTATATATTACCACCTCTGAATTAACTACTTTTATGAATCCGATGTTAGTCTTGCTGTGCTAATGAGGTATGGCAACTTGGACCGGTGCATATATGTGCCTGATCCTACGTTGTAGCTGACTGATTGAATTGAACACTTCACAAATAAAATATTTACTTTGTGTAGTTGGTTTTTTTGTTTTAAACGTCTTTCGTTTTTGTTTTCTAGCTTATTGAATCATGTAAAACACTGATTAAACAAGGACCATATCTTCGAGTAAAAGTATGTTATTTTCTATACTTAATTGTAACTAATATTTATTAAAATTAGTTATTAGTATAAAGTGAGATCTGTTAGGAAAGTGATCAGAAAATTCGAGAAGAATTAAGCAGTGGTTTCGACTTAAATCAGGCCTCTTCAGTAATGCATATATACGATCTGACCAGCGATAAAAGCATAATACTTCCAGGCCTCAAGGTGGGCATTTAACTTTTCAGCTACTGAGTGGATATCTAATGTTTCATATTTCAACTTCACTGAATCTATAATGTAAATGATAAGTCCAACAGTTTGTAGGTTGTATTGGTCACAAACTAATTTCAGTTGAGATACCATTATAAACCAGAGAGTAATGTATAGCTTAGATGGTGGTTAAACGTAGTAAACAGGAAATCCTGAACTCGTGTTTCGTGCTACTTGGCACTCGTCAGCAAGGTGTACCTGTAGTCTTGAGGGAACTGGTGCTCCCTGACGTATTCGATCCCGTGTCACACACTCAGAGACGTCACTACTGGGTTATTCGGACCGCGACCGACCTTCTGCAGTAATGTATAGCTGTCTCATTCCAGTACGAGACTACTCAGCAGTGAGCACCTATGACTTTACCGAGGCTGGGATTGAAGACCATTAGGTCTAGTGGAGAATCAGTCAGCATTAAAGCAGCTGGACTAACGTTCACTGGTACAGTTTCAAAATGAGCCAATTTGTCGTATAGAGTCACAATCATTCAGTCTCACTGTGAACAAATGTTTCACTCTTAATATGTCTGATCTCCACCAGTTACGACTGCTTATTTGAATTTCAAGAACATTTTAACACAAAAGTAACTGATGAACTAAAGAAAACTAGGACTTGATACTACTAAATTCTTAAATAAACGCTAATAAAACAAACGTTCTGGCATAAGATGAATTATTTTCCACTATTAAACCAAATCATCTTATGTATTTAATATTCAACGTTAGGTTTAGGAAACACTTTATTGATCTATTCAGAGTTGATGCATGTTTAGAAGATTTAGAGCATAGCAAACAAAATGAAGTCACTTCAGCCAATAATATTTGTCGTTCTTCATTGAATAAACTAATAATATTGATTATTTTGTTTATTTCATGAAGTGGGCGAGACTATAATTTATGGACAAACCAATCAGGTATAAGATAACAGGTCTCAGATTTTGGCGCGAAATTCACTCATCCATTTGGATAAATAGCATTTTGGCATTATAGCTGATGTCGATTGGTGATGAAAACCCTAAATCTAATTTCTAACCTTAATCATCAACTGTAAATTATCATTATAATTCCTCACATTAATTTATAACCTTCATTTGGTCTTCGTTATTAGGTAGACACTCAAGGTCAGTCTAGAGTCGCTCAAAGGCCGTCCATAAATTATAGTCTCACCCTAGAATCTGTTTGGTTAGATTCCTTGAATTTTTCTGTTCCAAGGTAATTCTATATCAATAGTTAAGATTCAACCACCTACTATGATCCTTTATACTTTCTAGAGTTAGGATACCCTGACGTGAAATTAAGTGGAGAACAATGCAGTGCGATAGGCTAACTGATATACATCACCGTTGATTATAGCTTCCTGAAACGATCATTATACTAATATCCCGTATGATTTTTATAATACTTTTCATTTTTGCTTGATTTTGACTTAGTTCCAATGCGAACAACAGATACTCATCTAATTGAAACTGAGTGAACATGGCTCCAAGATAACTAACACCTGTAACTGCAGTAGTAATTAACTGAAGCTCAATAGTTAGAGTATAAGATAAGTAATGCTATTTTGAGTGATTAAAAATACATTCCTCTGATTATTTCTAGTAAGTATGGGAACTGCTACTTCATGCCATATTGTTTTAAGACTGATTTATGTCTAAATCCTGGAAGGTAAACTATGAAACTGATTATTTAACTTATAAAATTGATCCTTTCCACTTTTATCAACTGAATATTTTACATCTTTTTTCCTTAATTACATAAATTCTAGTTACAACAAACTCAAAGAACTGCCTTAGACGCATATACTACTTTTTTAGAAGGTTTAAAAGCGCCATCATCTCATGCGACCACCATTTCAAAATTAACATCATCAGCGGCAGCAGCCACTACATCATTAAGGAGTTCAATATCTCATAGTCATGAAACACGTTTTGGTAGTTTGACATCAGAAATTAGCCAACGTGTAACTCCACAAATTATAGAAGATAATACAGATAATCGAAATAATAAAACAACTACTAGTGGTACCTCAATCTATTGGCGACGTATGTCACGTGTAGCTGATAATGTAACTTGGAATTTACGTTTATTAACAGGACAAACTGAACTAATGACATTATTATTAAATGAATCAAATGAATGGATAAAACAAGCAAAAGAATCTAGTCAATCTACTGGTCTATTAATCAAATCCAATATAACTAATCTAACTGATTCACATTCTTCACCAACTTATTCCGATAAAGATCAATTAACCAATGAATTAAGTATAGAAATTCCTTTAATGAATAAGCCAATAATTCAAGATCATCTAATACAAAATTATCAAACTTCATTAGATCAATCATTAAGAATAATGAATGATGATGAAATGCCAAATCTTATGAATAATAATACAACAACATTAAATAGTTCATTATCACCTTTATTAGAAAGTTCCCGTACAAATCAATCTGATTCTACTTCGAATGAAACAACTTTAATCAAATCAAATCGTGTGAAAAATCTTTATTCATATAAATTCTCCACAGATATTAAACAAAAATCTAGATTATCATCTAATGAAAGCACAACAACAACAACAACAACAACAATTATGTCACCTAGTATCATTACAACAATAACTACTACTGCTGCTTCTACTACTACTACTACTAACACTCATACTACTCATTTTACGAATATTATTAATAGTAGTATAAATAGTGTAACTACAACAACAACAATGACAAGAACACTACCAACTTATAGTAATTCATCATCAGGAAATTTATCAAAAATTAAAAATCGTTTCAATCAAGCATGGAAGAAATAAACTTCCGGTTTATGTGATTATCCAAAACATTTGAATATCAAAATGATTCATTGGATTTAAATACCCCTTATATATATATATATATCACCTATATGATTCATAATAGATTTCCTATTACAGAGCAGAATAAACAAACTTATCAACAAAAAGAATTATTATACATTTGTGATATTAGCATAATAAAAGAGTATTCAAATTGTATAAAAACAATTTGTTAAACTCCAGATATCAGTATTTGTAAACAATTAGAATAATTGACTGATTAATTTCTCCCTTATCCCTACCCCTCGATCCCCCCCCCCTGCATTATGCATGAAATGTTAAATAATCATACTATAATAACAATGTAAACATTGTACACTTAATTGATTCAGATTATATGAAAAATTGGCAGAAAGGATGGACCTCTATTCTATTCTATTCTATAGTATATATATACGGAGAGAGAGGGGAGAGATTAGTGTCCGCATTTTCTGCACGAAAAGTACATGTGAATAAATAGATCCAAGAAATATTCAACATTCTTCTATATACATAATTAAACATTATACATCTATATATATAAATATATAAAAATCTTCTTTCAGATTTGATGGATTTAATTATAAATTGAATTTCATTTTGTGTTGGTCAGATTTGTTTTTCTCTTTTCCTTTCTCTTCTTCTTCTAATTATGACTTAACTCTCATCATTTTGTTGTCTTTTTTTCTTTTTCTATAATTTAGTTTCATTTACAAATTTGTTGACAAACACTTTTTTTCCTGTTTCTTCTTCTTCTTCTTTTGTTTTTGTCCAAAATGAAAAACTATCAAACTATTATTATTATTAAATTAGATTGTTTTTGGTTTGTTTGTTTTCTCTTTTACAATTAAATGATCAATGAACAATGTTTATTATGAATACAGAATATACTGTAAACATGATTCTATTGTAACTTAAACACTACAATACAAATATTACACGTTTTATTTCAATACTACTCATGAGTAGTAATAATAATTACTATTATAAATTCAACTATTTTTTATTGAAATATAAAACAAAATATGTAAAGATAAGGAGGGAGAGAGAGAGAGAGAGAGTAGATAAAGATTTCAATCAGAATTTATTTCTATTCTAATTCATATACATTTTAATTATTTACATTGAAAATGAATTTGTGTATCCGTTAAAAAATGTAAAAAAAAAGAAACTACAACAAGAACAAACAAAAAACTAACAAGATTTTACTGAAATCTTATCTTAATTATTATCGCTTATTGTAATGATCAATTAAGATTGCTTGTTTTATTTATGTATTTTGAAAAAGTGGGGGTGGAGGTGGTTGTCGTGTAGAGAAGAGGAGAGGACAGGAGACGAGAGGATAGATACTATGAGCATAATTGAACAAGAATATATATTGTTTGTTTGAATCCTTTCATTGATGTTTAGAACTGCAATTGATCAGTCTCATGTTGGCATATATGCATCCTGTGCGGATTGCCTCGATATTGCTTTAATTCACAAACATTATAAGCAAAGATGGTTTAGTGGCTAGCAATGGAATCCAGACAGAGCTGAAACTTGGAGAACTACTACAACCATCATCAAGAAGGTTCAGTATTTATAAATAGTTGTCTACGCATTGGCCGGATACCATCAATAACAACCTACTGTAGGGGGAGAACAAACCAGCTTCCAGATGAAGAGGAAATGTTGAGAATGAGGATGGAAATGGATAAGACATACATTACGCAAATCGTCAAACTGCATTACGAGGCAAGCCCTAACTTGGAATCCTGAAAGGAAGTGGGAAAGCGGAAGTTCAAAGAACACATTACGTCGGGAAATAGAATCAGATATGAAAAGGATGAATAACAACTAGAAAGCGCTGGGAAGGATGGCCCATGACAGGGTTGGATGGAGAATACTGGTGGGCGGCCTATGCTCCTTCACGAGTAGTAACAGGCGTAAGCAAGTGGAATCCAGGACGCGCATTTCGTCCCACTTGGGACTCGTCAGCCGGATTTACCTGGTGTTTATCTTCTATTAATAAATAATTAAACAAGATAGATATAGGTTTATACTACTGATACTTGACATATTGTAATTTAGATTTTTTTTAAAATTGATGATTTTGACCCACTGAAGATGTTCAGTAATTACTATTGGTCATTTATACGTACTGAATTATCAATACTGATGAATTAGACTTTTTAAGCAAATTTATTAACGCTAACTTATCGTATAACCAGCTTATTTGCATATAATGTAATCATTCTGCACATACGTGTATACATGATAGACTGATATATATGACGAAAATCAAAGTTTATTCAACGAATGGTTGATTTGTTACTTCCTGAAGTTCACTGAATCATTTCATGGTAAATATAGAAAGTACGTTTACAGACAGTTGGTTATCATAGTTACCAAATAAAGGCTAAGTGAACGTAAAGTATTCGACAAGACTGTCAACCTCTTAACACCGACAAGAATGAATGCAAATATTGATTAGATTGTTAATAAGGAAATAATTCACAAATCAGGATACTTAACGGGGTTAGTTAAAATGATAAAACATTGACTGATTTAAGCCTCTGGATGGCATAATAATGGAACATAATATTCGTTAATTGATGTGACCACACTAATTAGCAAGAAAAAAACGGTCATTTGTGACAGCTAGTTTAAATCTGTATAGAATTCAGGTATAGGCTCAAGTTCAATTATCATTTCTATATAAAACAATTAAAAATTATCATATGGCAGTATGTATTCTGTTAAGTTAAATAAGAAGTTAGATCGTAATTTTAGAGATATTAATTTTATCGAATTCCAAATCCCCCATTAAACGGCAGTATACTTATTAAATCGTCATTTTCAGCTGCCTCATTTTTTCCTGTAACTGTCATACAAATACGATTTCCTCACACCTAGTTCATTATCAAATATTCACACAATAATACGGCAAATAGAAAGTATGACAAACTTATTATCACCAACACAGACGATCGACTGTCATCCTGGTCTTTTATCATGTTACAATCTTCACGATCTCCACTGAGACGCCTGATCTAATATGTAACCTCCATAAACACCTCTCAATATTTGATCAACTTCTTGTATTTCTCCCCAAAAGCATTTAGTAGTTCAGTTCACACACTTATTGGTCATAATATTATACTTCTTTTCGGAAAACATATCGCAAATGCTAAAAGGAACTAAAAATTTAAATAATTCACTGTTTCATACATATAGTTTATTGGGATACAAAAGTACAACGTTTGTTGAAAAGTTTTGCCTCGAAATGCGGTCATAGTTGGTAAAGGATAACGTCGGAACA
Source organism: Schistosoma guineensis (assembly GCA_944470375.2). Classification (NCBI taxonomy): domain Eukaryota; kingdom Metazoa; phylum Platyhelminthes; class Trematoda; order Strigeidida; family Schistosomatidae; genus Schistosoma; species Schistosoma guineensis. The sequence goes on along the minus strand of OX103892.1, from coordinate 43,690,437 downwards.
AAGCTAGGGGCAGATATACTAAGAAATGATACTAGTCCATCAAGTCATTAACTGTTGAATAGAGTCGTGTTGGTAGGTGCAGGTTATTTGGATGAGGTCCTTGTAATCAATGGTTCGAAACGTTGGATGACATGGTTCAGAACCAGTTACAATGGTATGTATGGTATCACTGTCTTAAAATACTTATTATTTTTGTGTCGCGAAATCATTCTTTCTCCAAGCATTATATTGCTTACGTCTAGTGTTTCCTACCACTTCTAAAACTCTGGCATTTATCTAGATAAATTTGTCGTGCTTTGATGATGTAGTGTAAAAAAAAGACCGATGTATATGTGCTCGGTTCAATGTTGCTTATGACTGGCTGGTAGTGTGGATAGCTATCGAAATTAATAGACCTGTGGGGAAGCGGTGCAACACCAAGAATTATTGGGTATTATACATTAAAAACTGTCTACATCATCCGATCAGTCAGAAGTGAAAAGAGTGACCTTATGTTGAAACAATTTAAATATGTGAGTAGGGAAATCATTTAACTAGTCAATATTTTGTTAAACAGTGCACAAATAAAATCTGCAGAATAAAATGAATCCATTTTACTTCCTGGCTTCTCGCTACAAGGAGTAATATGATTATAATGATGGCTTAACATACTGTAGTCAGGGAAGTGTAGATGAATATTCAAAACAGAACCAAAATTCATAGGTAAAAGAACAAGATATGATATATTTGATTGAACATAGTTAAGGTTAACGAATATCTACATATTAATGGTAATAACAATAATAATACAAAATAAAGGGGGTAGTGCCATAGTTTCTAATAATTAGACTTTTTATAAAAAGACTATACAGTTGTAGTGGAAATAGTAAATTATTATACAATTGTGTAGTTGGAACATGTCGAATTTATATTTGAGCATCAACGATATCATGCAAGACAGAAGACTTAAAAAGATCATTTGATTATAAAGATACGTGTTCATAAACTTCGGTAGAAGCTTAAACACATTCCAAGGGACCTGTCTGAAAGTTAGTAAACTCTAAACAAGTTCAATCGTCAGGGTCTTGATGGACACAAAATCAAATTTAGCCATACATTCAAAATAATTAATAAGGCGGTGAACCTTTCACTTGCTATGGTGACTATGATTGTAATCGAATAACCCTTTTAAGTTTTCACGCTTATAAAGTCTTATTAGTGTTCAAATACTGATTTAATTTGAGTTCTAAATATAGAATAATTTACTATCTTCATCACAATTCCATAATTCTTTCTGGAAATCTGACTATTAGCAACCGTAACATCACCTCCTCTATTCTGGATTCTTACCATTATCTCCAACATATAACTATTAATCAATCTTAACTATCAAAAACACAAGTTCAGTGAAGAAATATTTCTCTTCAATTAGTTCTTTATCAAAGCATTACACTAATCCATAAGTTTTATAGTTGAAAATAAAAATCATCAGTGCCAAATGAATGGCTATTGTGGTGTGGCAACTCGGACTGATGTACGTACGTACGAAGTTTTACATTGTTACTGACTTACTGACTGACTGAATGGCTATTGTTCAGTTTAACAATATTTTCTTTAAAACAGTAGAATTAGAAGATCAACAGGAGTAAAAGATATAACAGATTTAAAGACAAGATTATGTAATCGGTTAATAATAAAAATCCAATCTGATACAAGAAAGAAAAGGTTGCCAACTCACACAAACACACATATACATACATACATACATACAAAATACACCATGTACCATTTGACAGTAAATAGACACTAAATATAAACAAATTGTCTTACCAATCTACAGGAGAAATCTAACAATTGACCACAAGATACTGGTTAATTAAAATTTTTAAAAATCAAATTATAAACCATTTTAGTTATTATAATGATTAATCTTATTAGAAAACACAAAAAGAGAAAAAAAAGGGGGTACTATGTCCATGGTAAAAAATTAGGATGTAAAATACAGCCTATAATAGCATAACTTAAGAAATAACAAAGCACAATACGATGTTTTACTAAATGATATTGAAAAGGATTTAATGCTTTATAAATATCTACTAAATAATGATACAATTCAAATCGAATATTGATCAGAGAATTACTATCGTGTTTATTCATTATTAATGGCTCGAAATTAGGCAACGTTTCACAAAGAAGATATGCACAAAACCAATAGATAACAGGACAGGATGAAAATATCATACGTGTTAACACCTATGAAACAGAAAAATAAGTGAGAATGAATATATAGGAGTTGCGAATGTGAGTCATTCAATGAAAGTAGTGAAAAACTATTTGGTTGATATGTGTACAAGTAAATATAACCACTTATATACGCTTTACAAGTGACCTGACCAACTAATTGCACTTTCCAGTTAAGGATTATGGTTAAAAATAAATAAACAAAATAACCGTTACCTTTATTTCGGGTAGCGGAATGGAACATACTAAACACTTTAACCATTTCATCCTATCAGCTTCGATGGGTTAGCAGCTGATAGAATCTTACCATGCTCGGGTTTTGTCGATTTGCATTACCTGAAGGGAGGATGAGATATTTATCTGACTGTCAAAGTGGTTATACTGAACAGCAGCTCGCCCACTATTGGTCTACGACGGCAAGGGTACATGGCATAGGTTGTTAGGTTTTGATCATCAGTCAGTCAGTAACAACGTAGAACTTCGTACGTACATACATCAGTTCAAGTTGCCATACCACATTAGCACAGAGATGCAGTCGCCGACTCAAATTCCATAGTGGTAGAGGTAGTAAAAGTATAAGCAATAATCGGAAAGATTAGGGTTTGAAGATGTTGTTCAAGGAGTATAATCCAGTGAAATAAATTTGGAAAGAGGAAAAAAGAAAGGGACATGAAGAATTCAGAAGATTAGAATTTGGAATAACACGAAGAGTGGATGCACCTGCGACATTGCAAACGATGTTGAGCCATGTTATTCAAGGTCTATAACCATCGGTTGCTATCGTCTTGCGGATCCCAACCAGGTATTTTAAACCTACCAACTTGGCTCAGTCCACTTGTCAGTGGCTTCATAGATTTGTACCATGTTTTGGTCTGGCCACCCCTAGACTCCCAAAGTAAGTGAAGCGGTCGACACGCTCAACTACTTCACTCCCTATCAGTCTTACCGTTCTTTAATCGACCTGCCTGGTATGGTAGAATCTATAGGAACACATGTTCCAGCCAATATAGCTCGATTGGGTCATCACAATAGGCAAGCCCGAACACCACATCAAGGTAGCAGCTACAGTCGGGAGGTTTTGATCATAAATGCCTTGAAACCTCTTTATGTGTATAGTGAAACCAATTAGTTAGTAAAATCGAGAGTAGGTCTTAAGAACTAAGTAGTTATGGTAAACAGGTTACTGTGATTTTGAACCTCATCGACCAGGAAGGTTGACATGTCACAAATAACCACCTAGCATCTGCCATAATGCGATGAGCTGATTAATATAACATGGAGCTGAATAACAGCCAAAAGCATGCAAACTAAGACCCGATACATGTTTACGGAGTTTATAACTGTCATTTTGAGCTAAGTATAAAGGTGTAAGGTCCTTGGTTTTGGTTTACAAAATGATCGTGATTCGTAGTTGGACTCCTCACTAGCGGGTATCCACGACCCTGCATGTGACAATCAAACTCCAAATCTTCAGTTTCACACGCAAACGCTTATTCACTAGGCCACTTAGAGGGCATCCAACAGTGTTGATGTCTAACTCCAATCAATCCGCGATATTGCGCAATGATCTCCTATTGTCTTCGGTGGACAAGTGCCCCAAACCCGACAAGGTCGAACTCCAATGGCCACAGCTGAAAAATTTTCTACAGGAGCTAGTTGCTAATAAGCATATAATTATCAGTATATGATTGTGGGAATCAGTTACTCACCGAAGACAGCAGATCATTGAGCAATATCGCGGATTGATTGGAGTTAGACATCAACACCGTTGGATGCCCGCTCAGTGGCCTAGTGATTAAGCGTTTGCGTGCGAAACTGAAGGTTTGGAGTTTGATTGACACATCCAGGGTCGTGCATACCCGCTAGTGAGGAGTCCCGTACTAGGACGGAACAGCCGTCCAGTGCTTTGAGGTTCTCAACAGTGATTTAGCATTGATTGGTTCATGATTTCAACAAAAATCAATAATCTCCACAACCTTAAACAATTCTATGCGCTAGAATATGAGCTACTAACATCACTAGCCTTAGTGTTATATGGACATCTGAAAGATAGTTGGTGCGGAGTTTGAACTCTAAGGCAGAAATGATAGAACCGATCGTTCGATATTTCGTTTTAACTGACCAATAACCATACTATAAAGCCCAATCACCTCCAGGGTACTGAATTTACTAGACACAATGAATTACTAGTTTCGGCAGCACAACTTTTGTTAATTCATTAGGTCAAGTGATATAATTAAACAAACTTTAACTAAAAGTACTCTTCGGTAAAAATTTACTTGCCAGTAAGTATTCTAACATATTTCGAAATCATAAAATACTTCGATAACAAGCGCATAACACTGTTTACTTAATTATAAAACTCGAGTAACTTTATGACTGTCAAATGAGCCATATTGGTAAGAATAATCAGCTACCCACAAAATTTTCCGCTGGAAGTAATGAGCGGAATGATATTTGCGAATCTCATTCAATATCAAGTTACGAATGCTTGGCGAAAAATTCTATCCGCATTAAAGAACATATAGCAAATGTTTAAATAACTGAATTAGATAAATAACCAAAACAATCACAAATATTGTGATGCCAAATGTCAAGATGCGTGTAAAAAATTTAAATTAAAAGCACAACTCACTTGAACATTTATGTGGAGAACCCCGTAAGAGCACAAAAACAGCATATGAAACACATACGGCACCATGATACGGTCCATTTCGCATTCTGCACATAGCCCAAAGGTTCTATATGCTTTTGGGGCTTTTCGGTAAAACATAATCGCACATATAAAGCATAAAGTAACTACGGGTAAGGACAGAATAAAATTTGGAATTTGCCGTAGCTGGTAATATCCCCACAGCCCAACATTCCACTGACTCTTTTGTATATGAGAATATGAGAATGGCGGTGCAAACGAACACCAAACTGGTAAGTGAGAAGAACTAGATTCGTTTATAAGGCGAACTGGTATTGAGAAGCCATGATCCAGGCCATAGGTAAGCAGTGGTACAGGAATTTTTGACGGAAATACAGTGTGAGACGATTGCACGCGAGAACAATATAAAAAGTAACCGTAGGTTTGATACAATAAAAAAGGGAGAGAGCATAAAAAGAGTAGCACAAGGCGTGGCATGAAGAAAACAACAACGTTGACCCACCACTTGATGGACAAGAGCAAGAAAGATATGAAGGACTTTCTGGTTTTGTGAACTTCATCTATCCATATTAGCACCCGGAAGTTTGAACGAACGACCATGAAGTAACCTAAATATCCTATGTTTAGCAACCCATTGCTTCTGCACATAACAGAAAACGCGATTAACAAAGAAGACAATAAGATCTTGTTGACATACATAAAATATAACCCAGAAATGGTAAAAAAGAAAAACAATGACTCAGAGTAAAGTGATGAAAAGAACACTGTAGCTGGATTACAACAAAATAGTAACGAAGCAAGAAAACTAACTTTTACAGAACCCAGTATCATAACTCCTAGGCGGTATAAAAAAACTGCGGAGGCTAGATTTAAGACAAAGTTTGACAAGAATCCACATAAAAGGATTGAAGAAGATAAACTCAGAGAATGTACACTAACTCTTAAAGCCAAACGACCTAATAAGCCTAGTAACATGGGAAAACCGGGGAGAAAGACAAGGCTATTTTCAAAGATATAACCGTAGTTTGCGATGAAAGTAAAATAAATGCAATCCCATTTGCAAAACCCCTGAAAGAATATTCGGGTAATCTTATCCACCCATCCAGCGTAAGGTTCCTCTGGCGGTTTAAAAGCGTCAGCAGCATGATCAGGAAGAAGACTACTGAAAGACTAAATGCGTCTTGTGGAAAGAAATAATAGTCACTTACTATTATTAACGCAAAGACCGACCTCAAAACAAACGCACATTTCAGTAACGAACTTTCTACCTTAGTTAAACCAAACATACGCCAGCGCCACAACCCTATAGGGTTGAAGTTTATAAACTTCAAATTTCATTTGCTATCACTCATTTCCAATATCTCTAATATCTTTGTCGCTAGCTTGTATAAGCCGATTGACTTCTTTGCGCTCCTATATTGTTAGTCCGGCTGGGTTCCAGGTATTTGGTAATGTTCAGTAGTTAGTAGTCTAACCACCAAAATCTACTAGTTCGAATCAGTCTGATAGTTATTTGTGGATTTTTATATCTTGTAGTTTGATTGAGCGCGTTTGTCTCAGGGCAGTAAGAGTCCTGGATACCAACAACTATCATATGACCAGGTAGGTGGTTGGGTGATTGTAATATGAAAATAAGAAAATGACTTCCATATAACTGTCAGTCACGAGCACGCGTCAGCCCCATCCAGACCTAACGTCTGGAAAGCAAACATACCAGATATCATGCATTCAGCATCGTTAGTAGATTGGACAATAGACCCAGAGTCCTCAATGGAAACGGCCTGGGACGCATTTCGAAATTCATACTTAAAAGTTACCACACCTCACATCCCTTGGACTACACCAAGGGGGCCGAGAAACTCCCCACCATGGTTCAGTAGATAGGTCCGCATCCTTCTCCGTAAGAGAAGAAAAATGTGGGCTAGATTTAGGTTACTGGGAACTGATGAAACTAAATCCCAGTATAGAAAAGTCCGGAATACCTGTGCCTCGACCCTCCGTAAGTCTAGAAAGTTTGTTAGGGAATCCATAGAATATCCTAAACGCTTGTATTCTTATATAAGCCAAAGGACTAAGGGAAGAGGAAATATTCCTGCTCTATGGGGAGACAGTACTGCCGCGTCACTAGTGGAGGACGACTTTGGCAAGGCTCAAGTGTTCTCAAACTACTTCAGCAATGTATACACCATAGAAGCACCCTTCCCATCAGCACATACAGATCCCCCCACATATACACTGGATAGCGTGACCATTAAAGAACTCGATGTCTTTGGTCTACTAAGTAAGCTTGACGTAGGTAAATCCACGGGGCCCGACGAATTACATCCTAGGCTACTGAAGAAATTATCTAACTTTGTTGCAAGCCTTTTAAGTATATGCTTTAACCTATCCGTAACGCAGGATCGTTTACCCAAAGACTGGAAAAACGCCACAGTAAGTCCTGTCTTCAAAACAGGCACGAAACACAAACCTGAGAATTACCGCCTCGTTAGCTTTTTAAGTATCTCGATAAAAACCGGATCCTTTCGGAGAAGCAGCACGGTTTCAGAATAGGTTACTCTTGTCTCACTAACTTATTAGTGGCTCGTGAAAGCTGGTGAGCTCTTAAGGATCAAAAGTTACCTGTAGACGTCGCCTTCATTGATTTCAGCAAAGCTTTTGACAAGATCCCGCACAACCGGCAGTTATATAAGTTAAGAAATGTCGGGATTGGAGGCAATCTATTTATGTGGATAAAAGACTTCTTAGTTAGGCGTCAACAAAGAGTAAGGGTGAACCCAAAGTTATCTAGCTGGGGAACTGTGCCTAGTGGAGTGCCCCAGGGTACAGTTTTGGGGTCAGTGCTATTCCTCTTGTATGTAAATGACCTTCCTCGTTTCCTGTCACAATCAGTCTTGCTATATGCTAACGATGTCAAGATATGGAGAACGATACGATGTGAGGGTGATAGCTTAGAACTTCAAAATGACCTGAAGAAGTTATCTGAATGGTCTGAAACCTGGCGGTTGCCGATAAATACTTACAAGTGTGTTGTGATGCATATCGGTCATCAAGGTACAGATACATACTCGATGAATAACACCCGTTGTCCAAATACATGATGACTTAAGAGTCATCGTTAGCCAAGACTTAAAGACTACTGCGCACTGCCGTGCAATACCTGCGAAAGGTCTTAGAACCTTATGGTCAATACATAGGGCTTTTAGTCATGTCGACGTTCAAACGTTTTTGACTCTGTATACAGTGTTCTTACGTCCTAAACTTGAGTGCTGCATACAAGCGGCAAGCCCCTGCTTAGAAAAAGACAGTGAGCTTCTGGAAAAGGTTCAGAGAACGGCAACTAAGCTGATTCCCGGAATAGCGAAGCTTCCGTATGAAGCTCGACTGGCCAAGCTGAACCTTTTCCCGCTGTCATATCGTAGAACTAGAGGCGACTCGATTACAGTTTTCAAATTCCTTAGTGCCAAATTTGCACCTGATATACCCTCATTTTTCTTGTCTTCCAAAACAGAGAATTTACGAGGACACCCCGAAAAAGTTCAGAAGCCCTGAACAAATTACTTGTCAGCTGACTATCGATTTTCCCATCGAATCATCAACGAGTGGAATTCACTACCTCAGCACGTAGTTGAGGCTCCATCCGTCGACTCTTTCAAAAGAAAGTTGGATCAACTGAGAGACCAGCATTGCCAGGACTAACACAGGCCATTAGGCCTCCTGTCCTTCCTAAACTGAAACTGATAATTCGGGTGACTTGGAAAGCGCGCTATTTAAAAAAGATAATGGTATTATTTCTCGTTAAGTTAAATTTACTGTTTCGATCGCAAAATTTCACATCAATACTGCTGTTTGCACCTTAATTGAATTTACTTCGCTTAAGGTGATGTTGTACTTGTGTGTTTTGATTTTGCATTAAAGCATACTTGGTCGATTTTGACTTGATTTATTCGGTTAAGGTTGGAGATTCTTTTACATGTCCATTTTTATGTCACCATTTTTAGTTAAGTTTTACGATGGTCGGCTCTGCTCACAAATGTAGGCAGCCGTACTGCTGATTCCCTGTGGAAGAAGAAATGCAATATGATGAGTGTAAGAAGTAGTTCCATGAGATATGTACCCGCTTAAGTCCAACTGCCTATAAAAGGTGCTCAAAGCCTAACTCTTATTGGCTCGGTGTGTTGTGTTGTTCGAGCAGAACATTACTAATCCAGGAAGCAATTATCCTTCTGGCATTGATTATCAAAAAAGTTGATGAGGGTTGGGTTTTTTACGTGGGTATTGATAGCGAATAGTTTGTCAGTGTCGTAAATGCCACTGCGACACGTGCCAAACATCCTAATATTCAACATGCAATAAGGATTTCTATGCCGAAACAATTAATGAGCGATATACCTTTATACACTGGTAGCCAAGTTGCTACAGCAGCGAACGATGGAGAATGGACGACTCGGAAACATAGAAGAGAGGGAAAGAGCCAAAACAACGTCCATCTAATTGAAAGGTCCTTGGTGGACCTACATTCTGCGTATCAGATTACTCCGCCGAAGTTCCAAGGTAAGAGAATATTTAACCCTATCGTAGGTGGGAAAAGTTTAACCGTATCAAACATCGTGATGAGTCATTCGCTTGAATCACACGACGTTTTTACAGGGGAAACTAAAGGTAAAATGCCAGCGATTGACAGGTAGGAGTTGACACCATGATCGAAAGCCGTGAACATGACTTCCAATAAAATCGAACACGTTCCTAGTTAGATTATGTGGGATCTAAAGGAGTTGAAGGACAATGACCCTGCTAGAAGACATGCACGCTACCTGGAGTTGGTGGAATCTATCATCAAAAGTGTGCCGCCTGAAGAGGCTTCAGGGGTACGCATCACGAAAGTAATAAGAAGCGCTAGATGTGTTAGAGGCTAGACCAAACCAAAACGGAGTAAAATGGTAGTACCCGGGGATTTCGAAGAGATGTAATATTAAATAAGGCATACAAAACTCGTTATTCATATATTCGCATCCGGCCAGATTGGCCGCTTGAGGATCGAATCAGGCGAAAGAACCCAAACGCTAAATGGCGAGACGAACCTTATGATTAAAGGTTTTCGGGTAGTCAGGTGTTGGAATCCAATGCTTCCGAGACCCATATGGGTAGAACGAATGATTACCAAAACACCTTAAGTCTGCTCACTATCTACTGCAATCGCTGGCCAGATGAGATCAGACGATTCTCGATATATTGTCAGTCAACAAATATGTCTTTTGACTTCTCTTGGTGGGTACGAGTTATATTAGGTGTTACTGGTTAAAGCGTTGTCAAACACTGAATACCTGTGCCATCTTCACATGTTAGTGGTACATGTGAAGAGGGATATTGTACAAATAAGTCTAGAAACGGATTAGTGACTATAGGAGGAATATATCATAATCTCTATTGCCTTGCTGACTACTTTATCTTGAGAAACATCTGTTCCTGGAGTAAGGCCAACCGTTGTCTCATCATTGGAGATTTAAATGCACCGCATATCAACTGAACAGAGCTTACAGCTTCAGGTGAGGATTTCGACAGCGACATTCAATGTGCACTTATACAATAAATCGTAATACCGACACATGTTGACTGGGAACATGACCCGTCATTGCTAGACCTTGACATCACACACCACTGTGAGGATGTCACCGATATTCAGAACCTTCTCCCACCAGTGAATAGTGATCACACTATATTTTACTTTAAGTTTCGGACACAAAGTATATGTCCAGTGTATTAATCAAAACACAACATCAGTGAAGTACCAAAATACCTTACAAAGCGCTCGTGATACTCAAAGTCAGTAGTAGTAACGGACTAACGTTTACCTATTGTTTAGGTATATTAATCCAAAATTCATATGATTGATAGCCACTATAAAGTCGGCGATTGAAAGCGTTAGATATAATGGCCTAATATCAATCTGTTGATGATAGCTACTTCATACATTTTCCACTAAAACGTGAAGTTTATATTATCTGGACTCTCGTTCTTAAATATGTAGTGGTACTGACTTTCAACTCTATATTCAGAATCAGTTAATCCTGATATGGTGCTAGTCATTCTTAAATCTTGTCACAATAAATTTATATTTTAATCATTATTATTATCATCATCCTTCACAAACAGCTTATGGGTACATAAGTGTTATGAAGAAACCATTTTGGGTTTCCTCAGAAACGCAATAATACAAAGGTTTCAATATTGTAAGCATAATATTTGTCATATTTGAAAAATAGATAAATAAATAATAAAATAATAACAAACCAGGTTCTGTGCAATTGAGAAGAATATTGAGTCGACTTTAAAGAAGGAAGACAAAAATGTGAGGAAATGGAAATGAAGAATATGCGAAATACATGAACAGTTTGATAGGCGTGTTTGTGAGCATAGAACAATAATAAATGACTATGTATGTATCGCCAGCTGAATAAAAAATAAAAAGATAGATTAAAAATAAATAAATAAATAGGAAACTAATTTAATATTGCAGTAAGATAGGCGTTGAATAAGTGCTGGTGCAGTTATAGTTTGGAGTGATGTCGTAAAAGTCTCAATCAAGCGCAAAGGATAGTCAAATATCAATATGTGTCAATCTTATATGCATAGTGAGGATAAAACGAATCTGAGATGTTAATTTAAGTGTAGCACAAGATATCGTCTTAATTTTAAACTTCGGAAACGTAAGAATAATGTATATTTAGAAGGAAAATCGAAAGCGTAACTAAATGAACACCTAGTGAAGGGGTTCAGTTACGATGATAAGAGTGTAATAAATGTTGAATTCTGAAGTAAATCATTGGTTTTTAAAAATAATTTAGTGCACTCGGATAAATACACGTAAATCTATGTAACAGGATACACAGCAAAACATGATATTAGTATAAACTCGTGTGCAACAATAAATTAGAATGATGCTATGGAAGTAACAATTAATTGCAAAGGATAATCAATTATAAATTTCCAAGTGTTATATATATATATATGTAAGATCCAAACTACGGTTTGGAGTAAAGGACAGCTGTCTGGATGAGTTAGATACGCGCTCTCGCCCGATTGAAACCAAAACAAAGTAATTGGGTAAGATGACGGTTCTATAACTTATCACAAATTTAAGTGTACATTATTACCTAAACAAATATAACCACTCAGCTATCCAACCAATAATTGTTCAATTGATCAAATCTAAACTACAATAAATAAGAAAGTTGATAAAGATGCAAGAAAATTACCAATCACCACAAATAAATGTTATTCTATCCTGTCTGGATAGATCATGTACAGGTTCGTTCAAAAGGTAATAATTGGTCGCTCTATAACACAGTGTTTTCAATTTTGGAAGAGTGCTTCTATTCACAACCAAAATGCACAATTCCAGTCAACACAGGTCAAGCAATCAAAAGCAGGAACAAACCAAAATGGCTGCCGCCCAGACTTAGTATAAAGTAAAACAACATAAGTGCAGTTCGGGAAGAAACATGGGGAATCGGTAAAGGTGTAATAAAAACGAAAACTATAATAAAATACAAATATTAACAATTCAAATGTAGTCAAAAAGTTAACAATGTACAGCTAAGAGGATCAATAGGAACAAAGTGCAAGTATATACATGGAGGGATTTTCACAAACACACAAAGCATTCAAAATGAATCTTACAATATATATGGTGAAGATAAAATGAATCTGAGAAGTTTATTTAAGTATGACATAAGATAATTTGCTTTTAGTTATAGACTTTGGACGTTTAAAAATATAATATTTTAAGGGGGAAAAGAAGAGACAAAAAGATTGCCTATTGTGTCGAGGGACCAATCAAAATAACAATGATCATAAATATGAATATAAGCAAACTTCGGATATTAGGATGGATAGAAGGAAATAATATGAACGAGAAAAATTTCAAAGGTTATACTTCGCTTTTCAGTCAATGTCGCGTCCAAGTTTTTGCTCGTTCCCTTTATTGAAGCACGGTATGTATAATCAATTTTCAATTCACGAACCCAAAATAATAATAGAACCAAATTCCAATTAGATACCAAAGTTTAATCGCGATTTACAAATAGTCGACCCAAATGTCGTTCTAACAACAATAATTATAACAATTACAAAACAAACATTCACCTTTGTAGGTCCCCGGAGCAAAAACTCCCAAATACCAAACCAATGACAAAGAGAAACCAAAATGTCCGATATTAATGATATAAACAAACAAGTTCAAAAGTTAAGTAAAACAGTTACGTCCAAAAACACAGTAAAATTATTTATATACAAAAATGGGTTTAAATCAGACAAATGTTTTCAGTTCTCCCGTAACAGTCAATTAGATAGATAACGAACCGTGTGTGTTGAAATTATTGTCAAACACATTATTATTCGATAGGTGCCACAATCCACTTTCAAAAAGAAAACCAAGAAAACTTCTGAAATGGGCTGTATTTCTGTAGAATTGCGGTCTACTGTGATATCAGTACTAGTATAATAATAGACCTAATCCAAAAAAATTTAGATTTGTCATGGTGTAACTGCCTAATTTATAAGATATTACATGGAAGTCACATCATCGTCCACCCAAATTCATCGTGTTGTAACAATCATCAATCTATGATGTAGAACACATTTAGGCTGGAGATAGAACAATATGTTTAATAATAATAATAATAATAATTTATTCTCAAATAACAGTTTGTTACATGAGGCATGCCAGTTTACAGGCAAGATCAAATTGATACAAATGATACAATATACACTGTATTAAATTACATAGCTGGGTTGAAAATTTTTAAGACATGAATGTAGATTGTTTTAATCAGTACTACAGTTGGCGCGCTTCACGAGAGTTGCGTTGCGAATGTGCGACTGATGGTCAAGAATAGGTCCATTGAAGGTATGAGCTTCTAGAAATCGCAACCTTATGTCCCTTTGGGATATCCAAGGCTTTAAGGATGGTGCAGGATGAAGTAACCTGTTCCATATCTCAAGGGGGCTGAAAGAGGGAGCAAGTAAAAGAAAACACGAGAGGCAGAGTAGCCAATATTCATGTAGGAATGCTTAAGGCATGATTACTCAGTCTAATTTTCTTTTATTAAGGTATTTGTTAAGAAAGAGCACTTTAATAGGTTAAAGAAAATAAGCTTTAGCAAGGTGTGAGTGGACATACAACTGACAAATGGAGGCGATTCGGAAAAGAGCTGAGAGTATAAGATTATGTGTGATTATAAAATAAAATATAGTGCTAGAAACAGTATTGTGATATACAACTGCCTATCTTCCTTTTATTATCGAAGCTATTAGAGCCCCTTTCGTTTTTTTTCAGGTTTTATAGGGTCTTGAGTAGGCTTCGTATATTCGCGAATTGTCTAGTTTGCTTGTAATAGGATTACTGGGTAGGAAGTGAAACCAATTCAACGTTCGTAACACGATTTAAAGAGGTATTTTGCGTGATAAATCAGCTTCAATACCTTAAGTCCGTGACATCCCACTAAACCATAAGGAGCCGTAATTAAACAAAATGTTCTGCCCTACAGACATGGGTGGATTGAAGTTATCTCCCCACCTTCATGTTTGCTGGTCAGTAACGCCACCCTCCCTCCTTTTGTGATGTTAGGCTCTCTTACGTTTGTGGTAAGTATGATTAATGCTTTAATCAAAGCACATAGTTGGAATACACTGTCTCTACTAGGTCCATGTTACAAGCAAATCAGATATTTAAAAATTCTGCTTTATGGGTTAGATGTCTATATAGTATATCACACTGCTATGAAAATAACTAATGGTTTAAAGAAGTAAGGATTAATAGTAAATCAAAAGATATGAGAGGGTATAAAATTGTGGAAAAAAAAAGAAAAAGATTTTAGGGTGAAAAAAATAAAACAATGAGAAACTCACAAGACTTTGTGGCCAAATTTTGAGCTTTGAATGATCGGCCTTAGTAGATCAGCATCCATAAGATTGAGCTATCTGTCTACTTGCAGTAGAAAAAAAAGCATGACTTTTAGGAAGAATAATGTACATTTAACCTGTAGAGATTTGGGAACTGAAAGCTAGGGTTAGGGGCATGAAATCATGATTAATAAACAATGAATAATAGGAAAGGATAAGCCATATATTCTGTGATTTGGTTATATTCGTATTAGTAACAGTCGAACTTGTTATAATTTTGTTCTTTCTAGATAACAGCCGGTCCGTAATAAAGTGCCTCATCGGTGGGCGGGAGTTCAAGGTAATGTTGAAGCTCTTTGGAGTCTAGAAATAGGGTTATTAGCTTCTTGAATCTGGTAAACGTATCACAGTTGCGGATAGGCATTGGCAGCCTGTTCCACAATAAACTGTACCGTACTGTAAAGAACTTACAACGCATTTGTTTTTGGTGTTTTACGGTAAGTAGTGTATATGCGTTGTTTCTAAGTCTATAGGCTGGGTCGTGGGTGATAGTCGGGCAGGAGGTTAGAAAGGAGAGCCCATATATCACTTTGTAGAGAAATATTAAATTGTGTTTTAGCCTGCGGTGCCATAAAGGTTCTAAAGATAGATGCTTACATCTGTCTGTGTAATCGATATTCGAGTTACATCCTAGTAGTTGATGTGTGAAACGTCTTTGAACATCTTCTACTCTTATCTTGTCTGCGATATTCATATTAGAGAAGACAAAAGAGCAGTATTCAAGGGAGGGTCGTACACATATTTTGTAGAGAGTAAGTTTACCCTCTGTTGTGAAAAAGTTTTTCATTATAAAACCAATTAGCCGTCTAGATTTAGAAATAATGGAGGAGGCATGTTCTTCAAAGTTTAGGCTTCCTGTGTAATTAATTCCTAAATCGTGTACTGATTCGAGTGTTTGGACTATACATTCATTTAAGTGAAGTCGCGGTTTATAGGGATGCTTCCCAAAGTGCATGATCCCGCACTTGTTGAGGTTAAATGGTAATTGCCATTTTTCACTCCATATAGTTAAGTTATTGAGGTCCTTTTGGATCTGGGATACACTTTCGCTTAGTGTCTCAGGCTTATAGCTGTATACTATTTTGAGATCATCAGCATATAAGTATGGTTTCCCAAATTCTATGGTGTCACATATATCGTTTATATACATAAGAAACAAAAGTGGACCTAATACGCTTCCCTGGATGACTCCACTGGTGATTGGTCTAGGGGACGAGAGACAGTCATTGTACTTTACCATCTGTTTACGTTCTGTTAAGAATAAAGCAAACCATGAGTACAGTGGGTTGCGTATTCCGAAGGACTTTAGTTTGACCAGTAGCCTTTTGTCTGGGACCTTATCAAAGGCTTTCTTAAAGTCTAGGAATAGGACTGATACAAGGAGTCCGCTGTCTCGTTTCAGAGTTATATCATTCAGGTAGTCTACTAGGCATGTATCGCATGATCTGGACCTAAGAAATCCATGCTGGGAGGTCGACAAGAGATTGTTAGTTAATAGATGTTGGACTACAGCCGCCTTAACTACTTTTTCCATCACTCTGGATACCACTGAAGTTATGTTTATAGGCCGGTAATTCTCAACGTTTGCTTGAGGTCCTGTTTTAATTTTGGGAATGATATGTGTAGTTTTCCAGGCAGTAGGGTAACACGCTGAAGAGAGTGATATCGCGAATAGTTTGAGAAGCAAAACACACAAATCATCACCTCCACGTTTTAGCATGCTAGATGGAATACCATCTGGTCCATCAGTGTAGGAGTGTTTCAATGTACTGATTGCCTTGGAGGTATTTTGTACACTGAATTCTACATTAGTAATTTCACAGGGAGTTACTAGGATTGATTCTGAATCATTAAATGGTTTTTCGTTAGTTAGTGAGAAACAAAAATGTTCACTGAATAATTCTGTGATAAGTTTGGGATCTTCGTATACTTGTTTGCCTTTAATGAATATACTCCCTCTCGATTTAGAGCGTTTAAGTTTATTTTGGAGTAGTATGGTGAGTGCAGAGGAGTTATTATTAAGTTCGACTGCACGTTTTTCCTGTGCTACTGCTTTTTGTTTAGTTATTGCCTCTGTTCGGACAAGTATTTCTGTCATCGTTACTAAAGAGGAAAAGTCATTTAAGTTGTGGAATCGAGTACAATATCTTTGAAGACGTCTTCTTGTACTGACCGGTATATAGAGATCTTTGGAGAACGTAGGTTTACAGTATTCTAAAGGTGCGATGTTGTTGATGATACTTTTGATGTTGTGATAAAATATATTGGTTAATGTGTCGGTATTGTTTGAGGTAAAGAAAGTTCTCCAATCAGTGCTTCTTAGGTAATTGTGGAAGTTATTCCAATCAACCTTGCGATAGTTTCTACGAAGTGTTACGGTTTTACTTCTATCGGTTGTGGTTTTTACATTAAGGCTGCATATGACAATGTTGTGATCACTACCTGGGAACTTTTTTCCAATATACAAAGTATTGGGGATGAGGCCACTGGTAAAGACTAAGTCTAAGATGTTTTGATGTCTGGTAGGGCTATCGACATACTGAGTCCATTGTCCAAGCTCTAGATATTCAATAAATGATTCATAACGTCTCGGCGCTTTGACTGGCAGCCAAGAAATTTCGGGCATATTGAAGTCACCACAAATGAGCTTGCCTGTGAATGAGAGGGATGATGCTAGTGTGAATACCTCCGATAATACTGCTATTTCATCTATTGATGCATTAGGTTGACGATAAACACAGCCGAGCAGTAAGGTAACGGAATTCGACGGCTTTAATACAATCCACACCGAATCCTTCAGTTTGTTTAGTTCAGGCATATCACATAGCAGTGAGTTTAGGCTAGAGTGAGCGTAAATAAGGCATCCTCCGCCTCGTCCATTCAATCTATCACTTCTATATAGGGAATAGTTATCTAGAGATATGCTTCGGTCGGAAATATTACTGTTAGTCCATGCTTCAGATATCATAATAACTGATGGTTGATATATGGATACAAACAGGGCTAAATCCGTCTTTTTGTTGCAGATCGATCGAGCGTTGATAAGACATATATTAAGCAAGTGGCCTACTAAGTTAAAATGGGTGAGGGTATTTCGGATAAAGTCGTCGTAACCCTCGCGAGTGTAAGATGAGTTTGATGTGAGGGATTGGATGTTCTTCATTAGCTCGGTATTTTGATAGTTAAACTTATTGGGAGGTGTATCAAATGAGCTGGTGAAGTTGATTGGGGAGTTTACCCAGGAGGAAAGGGTGGGAGTACTCTGTGATGGAAACTGTACGGAAGAAACAAGTTTATGGTTTGCATGTGGTTTGAAATAGCCTGGGCTATATACTTCAACAGAGGTGTCACTAGGGGTCTTATTCCAAAAAAATCTTGCACAGGCCTACTGTGAAGTGTATGGTTATTTACAAAATAGTCTTGATGGTTAGACTCGTAGCCCCTGTTATGGCTATTTAGGTTAGCGTGAGAGGGGTCTGCTACGCGTAACTGGGAGAAGTTGCGACTGTTGTTATACATGGGAGCCGTTGTTATGTGATGGGTCGGTACTAAAGGGTATGAGAAGTTTTCTTTTTGAGAGTAATTACAGTTGCGATACTGGGGAATGTAGGTAGGGTGTGGAGTGAGAAACCTATTATTACCGTTCTTATTTATAGTTTTAGGCTTCAGGGGGTGATTTGGGTGGCCAGTTCTCTGGTAGTTTTCGTTAGTCTGCGTGTAAGAAGGCTTGCTACGCTGAGGCCCACCACCCTTTTTGCAACTTGGAGGTGTTGAAGGCAAGTTATACGATAGCAGCGGGGAGAACCTGTTCACTGTTCTTGGGATACCTATAGAGCAGTTGGGTTCAATCTTACGTGTTTCCCTATTCGGTATCATGAGTTTTGTTTTCCCACCCTTTATTTTCAGAGCAGGATTCTTTCGTTGTCTTTGTGAGATGAACTTACGTTCATTGAAGTCTACTTGTGGAATGTCTTTAGGAGGACAAATTTTCAAGTGTATAGGTTTAGTTGCACATGTGTTGTTACACGACTCACATTTTAGTACATTACTGAATGAACAGCTGGGATTAGTCATGTCGTTATGGTTTTTGGTGTCAGTTGGGGTCCGTATCTTATCCAAAGGTTTCTGATCTGTAGACTCATCTAGATCAACAGAGTGATCGGCCGTATGTGGAGTAGTGTCATGCTTAATGTTCGTGTGTTTTAAACTATTTGCTGTGTTGCAAACTGTCTCTGGCTGATTATTAACTGTAACTCTCCCATTCAATTCTATCGCTTCGCGTCTTCATACACGACGTTGACAGGGCGTAAGGTCTGGAGTGACTTTTATATTTTTGTATGGAATTAGTGAGCTAATGTTTTTGCTCAAATCAATAAACTGCTTAGCATCGTCACAACAGCCAAACATAAACAAGAGGGGGCAAGTTGATCTGTCTGACTTTTTTCTAAGGCGGATGACTTTGCAGTTAACGTTCGGCATACCGCATGCTCTAAGGCAAATATCTCTTAACTTAGATGGGTGTGTGCGGTCGGGGAGGTTATACACAACTGCATTGAAGGAGGACATTACTCTCTTCGTCACTTCTTCAGCCACAAACTCCAAAATACACTCAGCTTTAGTGAGTTGCTCAAGATTTCTGTCTGTATCAAGCCCCCATATATGAGTGAGGGGTGCTAATTGCTCAAGTTTGCCGTTAATTTCGGATAGAGAGTTTTGTAGCTGTCGGATGTCATTACTATATCTATCAGAATTTTGGTGCGTATGAGGTGGACCATTGGACTCTTTAGTTTTTGAAATTTTAGACTTTGGCCTTGGTAGCACATACTGTTTAGTAGACTGTGCTGACTTTTCAATGCACGTAGGTATAGTGTCTTGTATGTCAACCAGTCTTACCGTTGGCATACTGCACGTAACGATAGAGGGGCTGCGACATGGAGAATCTGGTGACGATAGAGACATTTGTGTACAATGCACATATTTTTCAGTAGTTAAAGGTTCGACATTGTCAAGCACTGAGTCGTCAGTTGTAGGGGTTAAAGATTTGGACCTTTTATTTGGCTTAGAAGTTGGTGAAATTCCTCTTTTACTGGAGTTATTGGACATGATATGAATATAAGTGAGCACAGTGCTCGTTAAATTAAATATAATATCTGAGTATTAGTTGTTATTAAGTATTAACCTGGTTAATACTAGGATTAGAGACTGTGAGTATATAATAAATTGCAGACCTATTTACGACTTAAGTCCGCAATAGGTACAATACGAACTGGTAATTGTCCGTCGAATAAAAGTAAGTTTTTTCTTATGTTCCGAGGTGAGATGTTCCCGATGTACAGGATAGGATGATAATCACAGTATAATACACCCTACAAAAGAGCAAGTCGAAGAATTCCTAAACCACGTGAAAAAATGTTACCACTTTCAAAGTTCGCGCTAGTTATTTAATATGGACAAAGAGAACGTTACATAAGTGTGACCAAGCCTGCAAGGCTGAGGCATGCGATCCGATCAATACGAACCCACTGAATTAATTCTTCCCGCCTTCTTCATCGTTTTGTTTTTCTCCACATTAAATGCTGAATATCCGTTTCCCAAATTATCTCGTGTTCAGCCTTCATGATTGTGTGGTTAGGGCCCAATCCCACTGCAATTTCATTGCGACGGAGGTTCCTCGGTAGTCTGTTCTACATGGTTGAGTGGCGAATAACGAAAAATTTTTGGCATACGTTTGTGTAGTTTTTCGGAATCGCTAGAATATTTTCCTCATTGAGTAGGTTGCGGGATGATATCACAGAGGACGAAGGGGTGGTGCAACGGAGTAAGAAATACCGTCCATAAACCAGTAGATAAAGACAAGGTTTAATTTGATACGTGTGATCCAGAGAGGTTTTAATTTGAGTTGTTGGCAACTTTGGTGATAATCCCTGTTGTCGGAATATCCCAAAACATCTTTAGTGAACCTTCTTTGAACACCTTCAATTCTTATCAGGTCATTATGCCTGCAACTACTGTAAACTGAAATACCGAATTTAAAAATAGATAAGATATGTTCTTTGTATAACAATAATCTCTATTCGAGATTATTGAAGTTATTCATTTTGAGTCCAATGAGCTTTATAGCTTTGGATACTTGGGATGCAATGTGCTCCGTCAGTCATGTCACCACGTATCAAAAGCTTACCGATCCTCGCCAGGAACAAAGACAACCAGCCATGGATTAATCCATACAGCAGCGGCCGCACGCAGTTTCTTTTACATACCCCTACTAATAAATTTCTGTGATATCACTATGTTCATTCTTCGCCATCATCAAAATGTCCGTAGAAGATGGATACGACGAAAGGGAGACCCACATTATACGTGGAACTCAAGGCATGGCTTCGACATAAGTTTTGAGACCATAACGTCCTCCCCCAGCTGGTAAAGACCTTCAACCATCGACATAATTCACTAGCATTGGTGATCTGCGTGCTAACTTATATCCCCTCACGCTAATAAAAACTAAATCACATCACTTTCCAAGTCGAAGTGCCATCAAAATTCGATACTTTATAGATTGCCTGGCGATTCGGATTAGTATGTCTGAAATAGATGTGTCCTATTTACAATTCGCTTCTGATTTGTATTATCCACATTGTATCAACATGATTTGACCCAGAGTGTGTGAAGTAAGTAGGATATCCGTTTCATCGGAATCATGCTAGAGTCCAACGGGCATTAAGCACACTTCTTGTTCAAACTTTTACTTCCACGTTGCATAGGTCACTAGTGTACATGGAAAGTGAAGTGAGCTTTATATTTCACACACCCTCATCAATGTACCTGTAGATCACCAACGTAGATGATCTATGTCGAAATGATTGGAGGCCGACTCGAGTTAGACGTGAATAGTGTGACGAACCAACTAACGTCGAAGTCACACCTCGTGGTCAGCACCTTACGTGGACTACCCCCATTGACGTAACAAGGTACTATAAATGCTTTGAAGACTGTACAACACAAAGGACGTTATTACAGAAATATATTAATTAAAGTAGATACAAGCGAAAGTAAGACCACTGCCGCATGGGCCAGTCCATGGCGTATGATTAACTAATGCGCGTTGCTTCTACATGACCTTGGCAGGGAGCGATGATCTGTTCGACATTCAGTGATCCAACTGCCGTATGATTTGGCTAGGGCTCAGTGACATTTCACTGACCCTACATACCCAACTGAACAACTACGACGTTATATTAGGTGTTATAGGTTTATTCCCATTGCCGACGAAGCTTGCGCGTCTAAATCAAAATAATTAACTGCCAATATAGGAACGCCGCGATTTAAATGAACAAAATAGAGTTGTGTGAACTAAGTAACGCTAGTAACAACCATCTGACAGGAATATTTGAAACATGAACATCTCAGATTATGTCTTTATTTTGCAACGACAAAAACAGGAATCGAGAGTGAGTAGCCCCGTAGCTAAAACCTTGCTTGGTAGTACATCAAGTACGCACTCAAGAGTTTACCAATCTTGATAAATCCGTATGATCCTCAGTAAGAATGTCTTGCACCTCGATGTATATAGTTGGAGTCATCTACAGGAAGCTCACAGCTGGCACTGAATATGACAATTGTATGCTGGAGGGACTATTCTGGAAACACTCACATCCTGGTTCTAGTAGATTTCAACCTTCATAAGGTCAGTTTCACTGAATACACTTACACTGGAGGTGAAAACTCCACTGAAGTTCACCTCTTCAACCTCACTGGGATTATTCAAAAATATGAAGTTAGTAACTGGGTGAACAGACAGTCAAAAGCCGTCATGTTTAGACCGCATTTTTACAAACGAAGAATTCCTGATTGACAACCCCTTAATCCTGGCTCCCCGGGGTAGAAATGATAATGCAGTCATAGCCCTCAATCTTGTCAGCAATACTGAACCAAACATTGTACTATCAACAGGTGTTGGAATTACGAACGGTTGAATGTCAGCTTTACTGGTTACTCTACAGCAGTGACACAACCGATCTTCTGGGAGGGCAGCACATTCAGACATTTCCACCATATTACACTAACTACATCGAAGAGAGTTTCCCCTGCGACTCAATAGGACTCTCAGAAGTGAACCTGAGAGCTAAAACGGTGTATCAGAAACCGCAGCATCTAAACAAGAACACTTCTTTTGGCTCAGATGTGGTTCTTTCTGCTATACTAGGGGAGGCGTCTTCAATCTTGGTAACCTCGCCTTGTGTGATGTTCTCATATTCGCTAAGAGGAGGCATATTACTGGAAAATTGGAAACTGGCTCACATCACAAGTTTTCAATGAAGGTCGACGCAGTGAACCTTCAAGCTGTCAGCCTGTAGCACTTCTCACAATACCCTCAAAAGTTATGGAATCCCTTATATGCTATGGTTTACATAACCATTTACTATTCATAAGCTTCTTTTCAGCCCAATAGCACGGTTTCAGAAAATGTCAACGTTGTACAACCAACCTTCTGACCGCGGTGGACAGATAAAAGCCGTCCTTGATCTCAAGGAAAAGGTTGGCATAATTTATCTTGACTTCTCAAAAGCTTTTGAAAAAGTCAACCGTATATTCGTTATTAATAAGCTCAAACGAATAGGTATTAAGTCATTATTAAATGATTGGCTTGCTTCATATTTAAATAAATGGCCGTTTAAACTCAGAGTTAACTTCACTTTCTATCAGGCTATGGATTATTACAGTGGGGTCCTCTAGGGTTCATCAAGAGGTCTTCTTTTCTTTATTTCTATAAACGATCTTCCATAGCAGGTATCGTCAGATTTATTAATTTTCTCTGATGTTATGAAGCCCTGGAGAGGGGTTTTCATCCGAAATTGTAAGCTCGCACTTCAGGAGGACTTGAGTTGACTTAAATGTCAGGTGGATAACAATGAACTTACTTTTCACACTCCAAAATGTAAAATATTTCATCCGAGAAATTTTCAAGACTATTCACATATCTTCAGTGACCCCAGTCTAGAAAGATCCCAATTTGGAAACGGCCAAGGAGTGTTGGAACACTATAGCCTGAAATATTACGCTTACTGTAACAAAAATGCCTTTCAATCAAGCCTTGTACTATTAACGTTGAAGCCCATTTTTGTCCAGTTTAACGACAGAACTTTCCACTTAATCTTCGGCAGTTTTATTCGACTCGAAAGTAAACGTTGGGAAGTGCCTCAAATAACTAAATCCTTGCTCATCAGGGTATAGATGTCTCAGAGTTGACCTTTCAACGACCTGTAACACCTTAAACACTTTCGGGTATCCCCTTAAATACCCACTTACGACAAGTTCCAATACAAACCTCAGAGGTAAAACCCGGAATCTGGAGATTCAACAATAACAGAACATACTGTAGGGATACCTTCTGTTCCTTAAGAGTAGTCAAATGCTAAAATTCGCTGCCTGCTGAGATCGCCCGAGAGACTTCTCAACTTAATATATTCATAATGACTAGGGACAGTATCCCACAATGATTTACCGATATTTTTTATCTTTTACCCTAAAAAATATACATAGGTTTCTACCTGGCGATGTCAGTGATCCACTTCTACTAGATAAAGAAGCCTGTTAACAGAAAACTTCTATCCCATTCAGAACCATTTGAAACAACCTAACGTTTATACCAAACCACATGTTGAATAACGGTAATATAGTTTGACGATTCCTTTCTCCACACAAAGTGAAAATTCCACTTACGTTATCCTAAACTTTTACTACATGTGGAACTACTTTCACCATGAGTTCAGTTATTGGGATGTTGATCTGCCAAGGTTAGTGTATATTCAAGCTATCTTGACACACGTGCATCTAGATTCAAGTGGTGCACTCCAAACTGTAGACTCTGACGGAGAGAGTTTACGTTTTCCTCAATGGTGTTAAAAGATCCTAATAAATTTGATGACATAGATGTTAACAAAAAGCACCGCCCACGCGCCAGCGGTCGTAAAGCGCAGAAAAAATGTCCACGAGAGTCAGCAATAGAAAACAATCCTAAGGCATTTGCTGTCCAACACACAACTAAAGCATCACGCCTAGTCCAACGTACGCTTGATCATCAGACTAAAAGACATCATTTATTACAATCCAAATATGTTTCGGCTGTTTCTCCACCATATATAGTTGCAATCGTCGGACCTCCAAAATCAGGCAAAAGCACTCTTCTCCGTGGATTAATAAAACACTTTGCACACCTATCAGTCGGTGTCATTAAAGGTCCGGTGACTGTAGTAGTCGGTAAAAAGGAAAGATTTACTTTCATTGAGTGTGGGTGTGAAATTAACAGTATGTTAGATGCTGCGAAGATCGCTGATGTCGTTTTGTTACTCGTTAACGTCCGTGCAGGACTGGAAATGTATCATTTTGAATTCATCAATATGATACAAGCTCATGGAATGCCGAGAGTTGTTCCTGTTTTGAATCACTTAGATACATTTAAGGATTCTAGCTCTTCTCGTGCACTTCGAAGAAAAATTAAACATCGCTTATGGACCGATCTTAACTCCAAAATATTTCTCCTCTCACGTTTTCAAGCAAAAAGATGTAAGTTCTAAGGGACGTTTTGCTTTTTCTCCGTTTTAAACGTTTGGTTAACAGACCCTGATACTTATCAATTATTTTATATTTCAGAACGGTAATAACTATTACTTATCTACTAGTTATGCATCCTTCACTAGGCAGGAAGCTTTGGTCATGAACAACCTATTTGTTTTCAGTACTCATACCAACGACCGATTAAAGTCGAACTTCTGTTATTTTCGTCCTGATCTTGAAGCTAACAATAGTTAAATAAACAAAAAAGCAGCCTACTACTATTATTAAAATTGTCAGCTGTGTTAAATCTGAGTATTTTTGATTTGCCTTAATGAAATATACTGTTCCCCCAAATACCCTGGTACGTCCCAGAGCGGGGAAAGCCAACTATCCCTCTCGAAATGCTCTCAAGTGGCTATGTGCATACAACCACACATGGAAGTACTACTCATTGCTTTCTTGTGGCATTACTGTTGTTTACGAAATTGAAGGAGAGAAAAGCGAATGTCCGGCACTTTAACCGGGTTGGTAGATACGGAGGATTCACCTAAGGGGGTCAGGAAACCCTGGCTCCAGACCAATGGTGCACTAGGCTCCAGGATCCTAAGGTACCAAATGGCGTACGAATCTATTGTTCGTCATCGGCTGCCATGGGACTGCATCTTCTGACGTTGCTCCACCTTCTTGTGGATTAGGCCTTTAGGTCAAAGGCTCCGGGTGTGGCCCCCTAAGAAAACCACCTGCTTCGGTTTGGGCACCCAGGCAGTATCCCAGCGCTCACATAAATCGAATGATTTATGTGGCCCATATCTATTTGGTTCCTCCTTGTATTAATGTTTGTTTTTAAATAAAATAAAATAAAAACCAATGAAATCAAGTGATCATCAAGCTAAATATTTTGATTAAGTGATTTATTCTGTACACTTGTCTAGTTCCAAGATCTGGAATTATACTCATTTCGGTAGATATGTACGTTTCGGATTTATAACTCGGTTAATCTAACAAGTTAGCCTTCTCACCCATGGCCCACAAACCACTGGTTTAGCTCAAATTCCGTGGATATATCGCGTATTGGGTTGCATTTAACCCCAAAAGTGCCTTGATACACAGGAAAGTAAAGTGTTTGTTCTCCTCTGGTTATGCCTTAAAATAATCTCACATTAATAACACTTAGGAAATGTCAGCTCTTTGTGGACAAATGATGGAGTGTTTGGACATAATTAAAAGGATAAAATCATGAGCTTGAACAAATCTGGGGAATGCAGGGAATTCACTTGCTAGGATTTCAAAACCTTAACTTTAAACCAAATAGTTCACATGGTCGTCGGATACTTAAAGTATAGAAACGTAATTTAGTTACCAGCTTCCGTAAAATCTGCACATCCTGGTGTTGCTTTATTACTTTGAGGACTCGACTTTATCGTCATCTTTGTAAATGTGTGTATCAACCCTTAAATTTAGTTGTTTAGTTGCCTTAACGTATCTCTGAATCCCCATGTTTTGTGTCGGATTGCATAAATCAAGTAATTTTATAGCAATCATGTGCGACATTTAATTCCAGACAAGCGTCAATACTCTTACACTCATAAAACTTAATGGTTTATGAGATAACCACTCGAGTGTATTACATCTCATTTCTTACTAAAATACTATGAATTCGTACAATTGTTTAAATAAAAAATCCTCCATGATGAATCAAATAAAATGAGCTTGTAATTTTACGTATGCTTCAAATCCTCACCAAGTCGAACTTTTAAAATGGGATGCTCAAGTGGCGTGTTCATGACTAATTTCATTCACAGTTATCTAGATTCGATTTGTGACATGGTTGCTCTCAATAAAGCTATTTCCACTTGTAACACTTCCAAACCACATTCAACTTGCAACAACTTCAAACATTCCTAGTCACCTTACTTCGTTACTTACGCCTGTTACTCCTCGTGAAGGAGCATAGGCCGCTCACCAGTATTCTCCATCCAACTCTGTCCTTTGCAAACCTTTCCCGCTCTTTCCAGTTGTTATGCATTTTTTTAAATTTCTGCTTCCATTTTCCGATGTAATGTGTTCTTTGACCTTCCACTTTTCTGCTTCCCTTCAGGATTCCAAGTTAGTGCTTGACTAGTGATGTAGTTTGACGATTTGCGTAATGTATGTCCTATCCATTTCCATCGTCTTTTCCTAATTTCCTCTTCAGCTGGAAGTTGGTTTGTTCTCTCCCACAAAAGGCTGTTGCTGATGGTATCCGGCCAATGGATGTTCAGTATCTTGCGTAGAGAGCTATTTATGAATACTTGTACCTTCTTGATTGTGGTTGTTGTAGTTCTCCAAATTTCAGCTCCGTACAGTAGAACTGCCTTGACATTCGTATTGAAGATTGTGACTTTGATATTGGTTGAAAGTTGTTTTGAGTTCTTCAATTGAAGGAATGCGGCCCTTGCTTTGCCAATCTTCGCCTTTACGTCTTCATCTGAACCTCCTTGTTCATCGATGATGCTTCCCACGTATGTGAAGGATTCTACATCTTCCAGAGTTTCGCCATCAAGAGTGATTGGATTGCTGTTCTTCGTTTTGAATTTGAGGACCTTAGTTTTCCCCTTGTGTATGCTGAGACCTACTGATGCAGAGACTGCTGCTACACTGGCTGTCTTCATCTGCATTTGTTCATGTGTATGCGATAGGAGGGCCAGGTCATCTACGAAGTTCAAATCGTCTAATTGATTCTGAGCTGTCCATTGTATCCCGTGTTTTCCCTCAGATGTCGAAGTCTTCATAATCCAGTCGACCACCAGAAGAAAGAGGAAGGGAGAGAGTAAACAGCCTTGTCTGACTCCGGTCCTTACTTGGAATGCATCTGTCAGCTGTCCTCCATGCACGACTTTGCATTGTAGTCCGTCATATGAGTTCCGGATAATATTGACAATCTTCTCAGGAACTCCGTAGTGTCGAAGAAGTTTCCATAACGTCCTCTTATCTACACTGTCAAATGCCTTTTCATAATCAATGAAGTTGATGTACAGTGTTGAGTTCCACTCAACTGATTGTTCGATGATGATCCGGAATGTCGCAATTTGGTCTGTGCACGACCGATCCTTACGGAATCCAGCTTGTTGATCTCGAAGTTGGGCGTCTACTGCATCCTTCATCCGGTTCAGCAACACTCTGTTGAAGACCTTCCCTGGTATTGACAGTAGTGTTATGCCTCTGTAGTTTTCACATTTGCTCAGATCTCAATTCTTTGGAATCTTGACGAGGTATCCTTCTTTCCAGTCCATCGGCACTTGTTCCTCCTCCCAAATCTTTTTGAATAGAAGGTGAAGCATGTTTGTAGTTACTTCGATGTCTGACTTCAGTGCTTCAGCTGGTATGTTGTCGGGTCCTGCTTTCCCGCTCTTGATTTGTCTGATCGCCATGTGTATGCTGCTTCGATGTCCGGTGGATTCGTTGGAGCCGACCTATTCAGGAGTTCCTCGAAGTATTCTACCCATCTGTTCCGCTGTTGTTGAATTTCAGTGATTGGTCTTCCTTCTTTTTCGTTGACCGGTCTCTCTGGTTTACTATATTTCAATGCTAGTTTCTTCGTTGTATCCTAAAGCTGTTTCATATTTCCTTCCCTTGCAGCTTTTTCCACCGTCGTTGCTAGTTCTTCCACGTATTTCTTCTTGTCGGTTCTAATGCTCTTCTTCACTTGCTTGTTTGCTTCTATGTATTCAGCTTGTGCTTGGACTTTCTCTGCTCGTGTTCGGCTGTTGTTAATTGCTGTCTTCTTGTCCTTCATTTCTTTGATCTTGTCCAGTGTTTGCTAGTCACCATAAAATGTAAAAACTACTCTCTTGTATTTTGTAGTGTATTGCATTCTGATCAGTACTAAAACAAGTGAATGAACCTAATACTTCTAATTTTCTAGTCGCAGGCTAGAACCGTGTTCAACTTACTTTGATTTAAGAAATCGGGTAGTGCCTCCAACATTTAATTAATATGTGCTAATCAGTGTTCGGAAGTAATTTTCTAGAACTTTAGTATTTCTTTTTAGTAACTTCACCAGTATCACACTGTAATGTGCGTTATTATGCTTTTGTATACCTTATATTTTTAGTTCCCTCTCATACACCAGATAAACAAAATGCAGGCGACACTCCAGGTGATTATTTGCTAAATGAAGTCAGACGTTTGGCTCGGTTAATAATGGTCAAAACGCCTCGCCCTTCAGATTGGCGTAGCTCTCATCCTTACTTACTAATTGATCGAATAGAAGATGTAACGGACAACAAAACGTCCAACAACATGAATAATGACCGTTGTATAAGTTTGTACGGGTGGGTTCGTGGTGCCCCCTTACCACCAGCATTGACATCTCCTGGGATACACATTGCAGGACTTGGTGATTTTGCTTTAGTTGAATGCACTCAACAGCCTGATCCCTGCCCATTACCGGGTATGTTCACTCATTCTAACGGTACTGATCCTGTGAAAACAACAAGACATTTGTCTGAACGTGATCGAAAAGTAATGTATATTTTTGTTGATATTTTAATTTTTTATGCGTATATTAAGTGCTAGTTACTGAGTGCCAGGGTAATGTGTATAGTATTTGACTGGAAACTATCAGTTTAGTGAGTATCCCGTGCACCACTTTTTTATTATCTCCCTGTGTAAAACCGATAAAGGCTATAATTACCTTGTCTGATGTGAAAGACTGTTCACATCACTGATTAGCGAGGAGTGGAAATAGCAAGTTTTCATAGTATATTTTACACATCTTACCACCATCAATGAACATCTGTAACAAGGAATTCACGCAGGGTTTTTTATGCGATACAAGTTTTGTATATTGTAACAAGATTCGTGTTTTCTATTCAAGCAATCAAACAAAAACGTTTTGTTCACATGATGCATCAATAGCTCTCACATATACAAAGAATATGATTCAAAGTTGAGGACGTAAACCTGTATTAATAAATAAGTGATTCATAATCTGTTGTCCTCTATAATTGTAGATAGAAATCGAACGTATGTCGTAAGTAAATACAGCTAAGGGGAAAACAGTAACTTTTCTAGGAAAATTCTAGATGACAGTTAATTACCACTTTCTACTTTGATCTGGAGTGTTAGGTAATGTTACCGGCCCTCACACAAAACTTAATTTCTGAACCACCGCCATAAATTACGTAGTGTAATAAATACAAATTGTTATTATTATTATTATATCACAAAGACTTCACTTTCTATTTAGATATATGCTCCAATGTCGAGTCTCGGTGGTGTTCTGTTCGACCGGGACGCGACATATATTGATCTTGGAGGCAGTCACTATCTAACTAATCGTAAATCTCGACATGGAAATAATCAAACACAAAATGTTAGTCAGTCTATGTTAGATGAATTACATGCAACTTTCAATGAAGTTGGTGGGTTGGATGAGCGATTAAATAAAACACATAAGGTTCGTATGGTCAGCAATGCACCATTTCTGTCTGCAGAAGAAATAGCGGATGATCATGATGGTTTTCATAATCTAAACAATTCGATGAATGATGTTACAATGGAAGAACCAAATGATATGAACACTGACAAGTGTACTGATGAAATACGTGTATTTTCAGAAGAGCCTATTGCAGGATTTCTTGTCCCGGCTGGATTTCAGGAAAATGGAAACGTCCAAAAGAAGAACCAAGATCCGTCAGTGTCGAAAAGTGCACATATGCAAGTAAAACAAATTTTAGATGGTGAGATCCGTGTTTTTGTAATTTACGTCTTAGCTCATGAACTGTACTAATGTATATTAGTTGTAGTAAGTATTTGTTAATTCTTAGTATTGAGGATTTATAGGAATTTTTCAGTTTGAAGTTGGTTTTCATCACAAATGAATATCATGTGTAGAACCACCGAAGACCAGGGAGTGTTAGACGATTACTACATTTTAGATTAGGGTTAATTAGCGCCCACTCGCTACCATGTACTAAAGCAAACTCAGTACTTTTAGTTTTTGTGAAAAATATCATAACTTTATACCACAAAATCTGAACGGTTCACAGTCTTATTTTGTAGTTATCATCCAATGCCATTGGTGATGTATCATCAATATAATTGGATCCAACCAGTTTTAGCTTTTCATTTGAACTAGCGATTTTCCTCAAAGCTAGTCACTAGTGAGCCATGATTGTAATTATAATTATAATTATAATTATTATTAGATTACAATTAGGGTATTGGTTAATTGTCTAGATTTTGCATCACACTTTTGTCTGTTAATTACTGGTTTATTTTGAGGTGTGGCAAGTTGGAATGACACAGATTTGTGTTAGATACTAAATTATCTATAAGTAACCATGAAGTCCATCTACCAAAACAAATAAATAGAACGTCTTTAAACTGACGAATTTAAAACATACTGTTATGTAATGTTGATAATACATATTTCAAATGTTTCTCATCTACTAATTAGGAAATATTGTTAAAGCACCCCAGATAAAACGTTTCCACTAAAAAAAAAGGAAGTTTTGTGCAAAAATCAAGGATATTTATTTAAAAATTACTTCGAAATATCATCAAAAATGACGGCCATTTCGTTCCTGTTCCCAGTCAGTCATATGCACCGTGAAACCTGAAACGTATACAAATCGGTTTAGGTTGACATAGCACATTGGGACAGAGAGATACGGTTATCAAGACCAATAGATGTAGTCACAACGTCAGTAGTAATAGAAAGGTATAGGCGTCGAAAAAAGAAGATATTAATTGATTTCAAGACTCTGATTTCATGGGATACAAAAAGTAGATGCAGCTGGCATTATTGCGAATAATTCTGAGCAATGTCGCCCAGAGTCTGTAACCATTGCTTACAATAATCACTTAGACTTCAACCAGTTAGTCTACACCTACCTATATAGCTCAGTCCACCTATCGATGGCTTTATAGACCGGTGCCGTGTCTTAGTTTGGCTACCCTTAGCTTTCTTCTAACCAACCCCCACACCAGACACCATCCATCGAGGTAGGCGGTGGTTTTTACATATATCACATACGTCACGACCTCTTACTGTTCCCAGTGGAGACGTTAGTTTGCGAAATCTGTTATATTACTAAACTATTTACAAAATTCATAAGTAATAATATTAATAGTATTGAGAACTATAGAAACAATTCATCTTGTTTACAGATATTGAATGGAAATCCACAACCGTCTCCTTAGTCAACTGGAACCGTATTGTTTATGGTATAAATAATGGTAAGTTTTAGTTTTGATGTTTTGCACTTGACAATTCACTTTTGAAATGAATTTGATCTCTCAAAAGAATTACGGATGCACCAATGTTTTTAAAAAAAGAAAGTAAATGCTCACTTATAATAGTAAAGATGTGTATTGATAAATTGACAATAGTGGTAAAACTATACTATGCTGACGGCCTTGAGTGATTTAAAATATAACCTTAAGATTAGCTAATCAAACATAAGCCACTAAGAATATAGCTCTTGTAATCATGTTCTGTATTACGAAAAAGTATTTAGAGTTTTACCAATTAATGAACTTATTAAGACTGACTGTCATAATACCCTGACGTCCTAATTCTAACTCCTCATTTTTTTTTTAATTCTAGCACTTCGTTTCACAGGGAAATTATCATCCAATCTATCCATAGTATGAAATCTACTCAACAAGATTATATATATATATATAACAGTAAACTATCTTCATTAGCGTTGTGAATTCATACTAATATTTAATATCGGTTATTTTAATTTCGATTGGTCGCTCAAAGCCCTCAGTATTACCGGTTATTTAGTTAGATTTAAGCTTGTTAAGGCTGAAGTATAATGTTGAATTTGAGTAATTTCTAAAATAACCTTAAGGAGTTTTCGACACCATTTAACCAGGAAATAGTCAATATGAGTGATTTCTAGTTAAAAATGAAAAGATTCATAAAGTAGATATGGTTTTTAATATGATTAGTGATTTCGTGTATATTTCTAATCGGTTCTTAGGCTTTGAATTCAAAGAAATCTTCAATAAAGAGATTTATCAATATGACTCAAAAAACATTTTGTTTCATAGCCTTTATACAGTCGTAAGTAGTTTCCATGAAACACCCCAAATGCCTTCCAGTTTTCTGATGTGTACTTTCACTATGTGTAGTAAAATTTTAAGAGAAATTTATCATCAATATTCAGACATTTATGTGTTTCAGTACAGTTATTCTTAGTGCACCTAGTTCATATTATTCTACCACATTAGGAATTTATTTATCAGATTATTGGGTTTGTCTTTAATTTCAAATCATTCAGAGGCTTAAGTCACGAACTAGTCCTCCTGAGCATACATCACTTGGCCACACATCATATTATTGTGTATCATCGGTCGGTCAGCATGTTTTATTCATTCTAACTGTTAAAGGGACATAGACTGGATTAAAGCATGCTCAATGCACGATTGCTTCGGTGCACGCTGATTGGCTAATTCTTATCCACTCATCACTAGTCGATACTTGGAGAATACTCTAGAATCTTCTCATGTAAAAACTATAAATATACTAACGTTTTTCCCTATTGTGCTTCTTACTTCCATCTAACCTTGTTATTTGGAATATAGTCTCTTTCCTGTTCAACCGTGTTCTGATTTGGGGACTTGTCGAGTGATTTGGTGTCCAAGAATACTAAGCAATAGGAATAGCTGGGTTATAACCGTAAGAGAGAAATATAACACTAACAATTGATATTTCATCTCATCAATTAATAACTTCTTCCTTCATGACAACTCAGAATATTGTTACGGCGGTTTTACCGTCACAATCGTAGATTTCCGAATTTATACGCAACTCAACGTTTTATAACAAGTTTATTATTCTTTATTCACTGAAATTTTTATAACAATTCAGATGATAACTGATATCTTTGTCCGGTAAATACTTTATAACCGTTGAAATGTTTTCTCAATACTGATAAGTTCGTCAGTCATCTACAACATAGGACCAGGCACATATGTGCATCGGTTCAAGTTGCCATACCTCATTAGCACAACAAGATGAACACCGGATTCATAGAAGTAGTTAATTCAGTGGTGCTAATATCTAAAAGAAAGATTGCATATAAGGATATAGTACAGGAAGAAACAATTAGTTTGTAGAAAAAAAGATATGAAGCGATTTTAATCTCGTAGCTTAAGGGAAGACAGAGAGTGTATACACCTACGCCATTGTTATTGATTCTGAGCCATGTCACCCAGAGTCTCCAACCATTGGTTAGGATAGTCACGCGGACCTCGACCGAGTAGTGTACATCTATTGACGTGGCTTAGACTAGAAGTTAGTACTGATATGTTCGACATGATACTTAAAATTAACTCGTTACCAATTGATAAAATAAGTTAATCATGTACTGTTTTTTTCATACATCTTACCAAAAAAGTAATTGATTCCATATTTTATTAGATGCAAATGAAAATCCCCTTAAAAGTTCTAACCAACCAATCATTGGAGATCATGATTTTACTCTTTGTTCAATTCACAAATCAACTGTATTATCATGGGAGGATTCATCATCTCATAATTTAATTCGTAATCTATTTACCACTGGTCATTGGGGTGAGAATGAAGATGCTCGAACACTGTTGGAAAAAGATGCTAAAGCACGAGAAGAATTAAAAATGAATGAGGCTAAAAAATATGCTGCCGCATCTGGTAGTCGTGTACAGCATACTTACCATGGAAAGCAATCATTTTATGATAATGATTCAGATGATTTTGAAGGAGTGGAAAACAATTCCGATAACAGTGGTGATGATGATGATGACGATGTTAATGATAGTGAATCGAATAATGATGAAGATGGTTATAATCAGGAGTCAGACGATGAAAATATTTTCCATGATTCAAACTCTGAGGACGAAAATAATCCAAGTAACAATAAAGGTATTGCATCAAAGGACTTGGCAAATTTGGAAAGTGAATACGATAAGGTCAGTGCGTATATGATCTTGTTTGACGAATAAGATCATTTCCAAACGATTTGAATTGTAATATCATTCTTAGAAATGATTAAGTTTTACGATCATGCATCACCCCTAATTTACGTATCAATGAAAGCACATTAACAATAAAAATATTCATGCTTTAGCGCAATTTTTGTCGTTTCGAAAGTCAGAGTTCTATCCTCCTGGTAAGCTCTATACTTCCTAAAGAAGTTGTTTCTTTCGACAGTCAAAATCATCTGTAAAAACACCTGGTTGCCTCAAACTATGCCAACGACTTTCATCTCCTAAACCATGTGTAGTTACCTTAATTCATTCGGCTAATAAATGACGCTTTGACCCCTGGAACAATCAGTGCAAGGTTCAGGTTTCCATGAAAGCTCTTTTTAAAATTTAATGTAACTCATTTACCGGGTACGGTTTTATGCAGTTACCTTTAAGCTCATGATACTATCTGACTGCTCAAACCAAGATGTGTAAATCCTTGTTCAAATCTGCAAAATATTTATAGAAAGCTCAACACTTCTACTACTAAGCCATCATTATCAGTGGGAACAAACACACCAGTATACCTGATTGGTGATTTTCAAACCTGATGAAACGGATATCTTAAACTGCACTGTCAAGTCACTTTATCAATCCTCAATCAATAATATTTCAACATGCATACACGTAGCCAATATGCTGCCGTGAACTGATCAGTTTTGATCTTCTAAATCAATTATGTCTAATGCAATAAGGAATTTGAAACTTTACTGACACTCTGTGACATTCGAACTCTTGCACTTCATCATCACAGTTCAAGATATTACTACGAAGATATAAGTACAGGTCCTGACCTCTTGTAAGATCATGATATTTAACCACTGTCTCCAACCATCTAACATCAAGACTTGGTCCATATGATATCGTACAACCTGAGTGATAAAATGTAGTGAGCACAAAAATCTAAATAATCGTGGTATCATTCTCAGTATTCAACTTTCAATCAGTTACATGATAATCTTTGTTTTGATTATGTTTTTGTATAACTTAGTATTATCTTGCTGTGATACTTCACTCAACTATTTTCAGATTAGAGCGAAAATTCATAATAATCAATATATATATATATATATATTAAAAGAAACCAAACAACAGAGACACGATAGTAGGAACAACTACTTACTTACACCTGTTACCCCTCATGGAGGAGCATAGGTCTCTCACCAGCTTTCTCCATCTAACTGTCCTGGGCAATCCTTTTCATATCTGCCCCCAGTTCCCGACGTAGTTTGGTATTTCTCTTTTACGTTTCCGTTCAGTATTCCAAGTTAGGGCTTGCCTTGTGGCGCAGTTTGATGATTTCCTCAATGTATGTCCTATCCACTTCCATCGTCTTTTCCTAATTTCCTCTTCAGCTGGAATTTGGTTTGTTCTTTCCTACATTAGGTTGTTGCTGATGGTATCCGGCCAACGGAAATTCAGTATTTCACGTAAACAATGGCTTATAAATACTTGTACCTTTTTGATGTTGGATGTGGTAGTTCTCTGAGTTTCAGCTCCGTGCAGTAGGACTATCTTGACGTTTGTATTGAAGATTCCGACCTTGATGTTGGTTGACAGACAGTTGTTTGGAGTTCCATATGTTTTTCAACTGTAAGAATGTTGTCCTTGCTAATAGGAACAGTGCTTATATATAATTTACATAAAACCTCCTAACATCTCGATTTGTCCGCTGGCGCTGAGTGATTATAAGTAAACCGATCAGTATATTTATATTTAATCTTAACCAGAGGATGTAATCTTCTGGACTATCCTGCTCACGATTATTGACATTAAAACATACTGTATATTTCAATGACTTTAACATTTACAATATCTTTATTTAAAAGAGGATTAATATTATTTTTTTTATAAAAAAACTCATATTCAGAATCTACTACGACCAACTAAACGACAGAAATTATTAGAGAAAAGACAACGTCATAAAGCTTTATTTAACCAACTCTATGAGGAAGCTGGTGGTGGTCCTGAAGCTACTGCATTCTATGATAAACTTGTTGCTACACGTGAAGCACAACAAGCATTAAATAGAGAAGTTTTAAAAAGTTTACCTGAAGAAGTTGTTAATCGTTTAGAGGGTTTTCCACCTGGAGTTTATGTTCGAATTGAAATTAGAGGTTTGTTTTGTTTGTATTTATGTGAATATAAAGTTCATTTTAAAATTCACTTGTAAATAAGTAGTACTACAAATGATGAGTTTTGTTATTACAAATGTAAATGTTAACAAAGTTTAGAAATTTATGTTAATTGTGTTCTATCAGATGTAACTACTTAAAAATGACTTAGTACTTGATACATAATTTATTTCATTAGTTGAGATCATGAGTCAATTGAAGCTAGACCACCATAGATAACCTGGAAGCACTGGACGGCCGTTTCGTCCTATTGTGGGACTCTTCAGCAGTGCGCAGTGACCAGTGGAGTCCAACTGGGTCTGTTGTGAAATAGTAACTCACTGAAAACAATGGTGAATGTGTCGCACGATTTCGTGGATTGGTTGAAGTTAGACATTAACGCTATTGGATGCCGGCCAGCTCAGTGGTCTAGTGGTTAGGCGCTCGCGCGCGAAACTGATAGGTCCTGTATTTGAATCCCGTCAGGCGGTGTCGTAGATGCGCACTTCTGCGGAGTCCCATACTAGGACGAAACGGCCATCTAGTTCTTTCAGGTTTTCCATGGTGTTCTAGCTTCAATTGACTCATGATCTCAACTATTAAAATTATTACAATCTCCACAAAACCCCTTCTGACATAATTTATTTGTCTTTAGTAGGTTGAATTTTTGCATTTTTTTCGTGTCGATTACTGGATAAGTAATTCAAAAGTTCTTAGCTAAATATTAGATTGTTCCTTAATATCATTTTTCTTGCAGTTTGATCTTTAATAAGTTCATCTAACTCTTGGAGGTTTCGACTTATTCCAAATTAATATCCCGATTAAACTTTGTACATAATACTTAGACTAATCTCGTTGCACATACACATTACTTACAATAACAGATGTCTTACACGAAATATATTGAGAATATTATGTTTCATGTATGCAGATTAACAGACAAACCACACGAATAAAGAGACGTAGTTTGAATTTGATTGCACTCTTAAAGTGCCTTTCATCAGGATTCGTCATACTCAACCGTTATGATTGAATTCTTTTTTTGATAGATTCGTAGATTTATGTCGATATCTTTTTCCCACTGAATGAATAGGTTTCATTTGATCAACTTAGTATCAAATTATGTCTAATTCGTAATTTATACAAGCGACAATGTGTTAAAATCACAAGTTTTCTATTCTCTTACACAAAACAAAGGAATAATCAAGTCGAAAATTGTTATACCGATTCCGGAAATCTCAGGCTACCTGGCTAGGTCTTTTGAGAGAAAATATGTGGTGTTCCTATACAGTACAGATAGTAATAGAGACTGGTGACAGTTAAACACACTCTACGATTTGACTAATAATTATTTGTAACATTGTATCAAGCAAAGTGAGTAATTTTTGGCATATAACCCTCTACTGGCCTGCATCAACACCTGAACTAAGGATAGAGAGTGAAGTAGTCGAACGTGTTGACAACTTCACTTGGAAGTCTGATCAGCCCTAGTGGGTTGGTGTCTGGCGAAATGCATGGATTCAAAAAGCTCGTTTGATTTTTGCCAATCTTACGTTACCTATGGCGAAGGCGAGATGTCCGTCTATCAATAAGAGGATTAGTATACTTCGCGGCAGTTCGTTTTGTTCCACTTTATGGCTGCGAAACGTGGTCATTAAGAGTAGAAGATACTCGCAAGTTACTAGTATTTGATCACAGATGTCTTAGAAATATTGCTCGCATCTGCTAGGAT
The DNA here is from genome assembly GCA_944470375.2 of Schistosoma guineensis. NCBI lineage: Eukaryota > Metazoa > Platyhelminthes > Trematoda > Strigeidida > Schistosomatidae > Schistosoma > Schistosoma guineensis. Next base: position 43,651,196 of record OX103892.1, on the reverse strand, counting down.
CACCTGGTAAGTAATAGTGCGGTTAGACGCAGCGTATTAGGGAATGATGGTAAATCAGTCGATGTGGTTGTGAATCTTCATCGACTGAGATGGTTGGGCCACGTGTTACGTATATCTGAACACTGACTACCACGATGCGCAATGCTGACTAGTGTTGGGAATGGTTGGAAGAAAGTTAAGGGCGGTCAAACCAAAACGTGGTATCAGTCCATAAAGTCACTAACTTCTAGTGTGAGCCATGTTGGTAGATGTACACTACTTGGTTGGGGTCCGCGTGACTATCGTAACTAATGGTTGGAGACTGTGTATGGCATGGCTTAGAATCGATCACAATGGCGTGGGTGTATACACTCTCTGTTTTCCCTTAAACTAAGAGATTAAAATCGCTTCATATCTTTCTTTCTACGAACTAATTCTTTCTTTCTGTACTATATTTTTACATAAAATCTTTCCTTTATATATTACTCCATTGAGTTAAGTGCTTCCATGAATCCAGTGTTTGTCTTGCTATGCTAATAAGGTGTGGCAACTTGGACCGATGCATGTATCTACCTGGTCCTGCGCTGTAGCTGACTGACAGAAATGAATATAACACAAAATAATCATATTCATACCCATAATTCACGTATTGCATACAATAATAGTAATATAGTATGTATTCTGAAAATAATCATGGTATACACTCTAGTTTACAGACATGATCAGGTTATTATGAAAAGGAGTAGAACAAGACTTGGTTCGTAAATTGTTTTGACTGTACAGTTGTCTCAAAGATTTTAATAATGAAATGCAGACAAGTTGTATAATCATAGGTGATATTTTGAAGTATAATATTATTGTCGGGGCATACAAGAATAATAGCTATTATTCTTGTAAACGAAAAGTTGTCTTTAATATAAACAGTATAGAAAGAATCGTAAACTTGCTAAGTTAATGGCGCAGCTAAAATATCATGACCGTTTCGAATCAATTAATATTGCAAAGTGATTAGCAATTAGGAACCAGTACTTTCTTAGTCCTAAGGACTGAGATCTCATGTTTAAGAATGATCATAGTATAGACAACCCATTCCAGTCTTATTACTTTGTATTTATAACCATCTACAATTGGAGAAAAGAAAATGGAAAAGAGAGCAAATAACAACAAAAAATTATTTTTTTAGATCAATCGTCATATATACACTTGATTATATCGTAATGTAATAATATGAATTTTATTTAGACTAATCAACTATTCTGGCAACATCTTTACACCACTGAACTATGTTAATTATAGGTGTTCCACAACAATTTCTGACACGATTTGATCCCTGTCAACCATTAGTTGCTGGTGGCTTATCCAGTGCTGAAGAAGCTTTCGGTTATTTACAAATTCGTTTTCGTACACATCGTTGGCTTAAACGTGTTCTCCGTTCAAATGATCCATTAACAGTATCAATTGGTTGGAGACGATATCAAACTGTTACAGTATTTTCACAAGAAGAGCATAATTTACGTAAACGTTTCCTAAAATATTCACTACCACACGAACATTGTCTAGCAACTATTTATGGTCCATTAGTACCACCAAAAACTGGAGTAATTGCTTTTGTGAATTCTTCTTGGCAGTCAATTGATGATCCAAAAAATCCACATTTGCCAGCTTTTCGTGTCGCTGGTACTGGCAGTGTTATTGATACTAATCAATCATTTCAAATCATGAAAAAATTGAAATTAATTGGTGAACCATTCAAAATTTTTTCAAAAACCGCATTTATTCGCGGTATGTTTAATAGTCCTTTAGAAGTGAGTAAAATGATTGGTTGTCGTATACAAACTGCTTCGAAAATACGAGGTGAGTTCTTAATACAGTATTGTATATTATTCCATTTGATTTATCTTCTTTCTTCTATTCAATATTTGTAATTTTTGGAATTATGAAAAAGATTTACAACTCATATGAATTCTGTATGGTATGTGCTTTGCACATGGTGCGACACAGTGGCTAGAGACGTTATCAGATATGGCTCAGAATGGAAGCCAGTGGCGATCCTGCTGTAACCTTTTTTTTACTTTCTTCATAAAAAGTGGTTGTGTCTCCCTTACCTGAAAGATTTCTTCTGATTGTACCTTTCCGTTCCCTCATTTCTACCATACTACCTTACACCAATCTCCTCGTTATTGTTCTCTTTTTTTTGCGCCCCTTAGCTTTTTTTCTATTTCTATTTGAATTCTCATTGTTTTGTGTGGCGCCTATATATTGGCGCTCTCCTGTACCAATATTCATGTGCTCAAATAAAAATAAATAAATAATGCTTTGCACCTTCGAAGTGCAAAGTACTTCTACAAGACTGGCAGGATTCTAATCCTGTACTCACTCTGGATGATAAGCAGATAGAAGTAGTCGAGAAATTCGTGTATCTAGGTAGCTGCATAAGTGCTGGTGGGGGTGTGAGTGATAAGATCAATGCACGTATAGTGAAAGCCAGAGCGGCTTATGCCAATCTGGGCCATCTTTGGCGCCTTTGTGATGTTAGTCTGGCTGTAAAAGGTCGGATCTACAACGCGTCGGTGAGAGCAGTTTTGCTCTTTGCTTGTGAAACCTGGCCTCTCCGAGTTGAGGATGTTAGACGACTCTCTGTGTTCGATCATCGCCGTCTCCGAAGGATTGCTGACATCCAGTGGCAACACCATGTCAGTAATGCAGAGGTTCGGCATCGTGTGTTCGGGCACAGAGATGATAATTCAATTGGTGTGACCATCTTGAAACACCGACTTCGGTGGCTTGGACATGTTCTCCGAATGTCGTCCCAGAGAATTCCACGTCGTGCATTATTTGCCGACTCTGGGACTGGTTGGAAGGAGCGGAGAGGTGGTCAGTATATGACGTGGTGTCGTGGCACGAAAGAAAGCTGCAAAGGACTGGCTTGTGTTGGTCCTTCACGACTCCCTGGTTGGGGTCTGAGAGGTGGTGCAACACAGTGGCTAGAGACGTTATCAGATATGGCTCAGAATAGAAGCCAGTGGCGATCCTGCTGTAACCTTTTTTTACTTTCTTCATAAAAAGTGGTTGTATCTTCCTTAACTGGAAGATTTCTTCTGATTGTACCTTTCCGTTCCCCCATTATTACTATTATTATTATTACACTACCTTACTCCAATCTCTTTGTTATTGTTCTCCTTTTTAAACGTTCCTTACCTTTTTTTTCTTTTTCCTTCTCTCTAAATTCTCGTTGTTTTGTGTGGCGCATATTTGGCGCACTCTTGTACCAATATTTATGTGTTCAAATAAATAAATAATGAATTCTGAAAACTAGATAATTTAATTACAGAGCTTTGTCTGTCTGGATAACACAGCCAGTCTCTTCTTTATGTGAAATATATCTGGTAAATAGAATGTGCACTTCAATAGTAATTACTTTGACTTTCACACATTTTTAGGAATTTTTCCGTATAATCAGAATTATTCAAAGCAGTTGAAGTACATATGGAATATGTCCAATTAATGTACTTCATTTAACGTATGATGTCTAATTGATTTATGGGTTTACTGTTGACGAATTCTAATGCTATCTCTTCTCACCAGGATTTAAGACAACCTATGAATAGTATCACTATCCCTTGAGCAGTAAATACAATTCTCATAGCCTAGTTTTATCCAAAGTTATACATGAAAGAATATATGACAATTTAATGATTTTTCTCTGTGTTATATTTCATTTCCAGTAAATGTTTTTTAACTTTTCTCTTTTACCAATCATAGGTTTAGTTAAAGCTGCATTAACTAATCCATCAACATCGAAACCTGGTGATTTTCGTGCTACATTTGAAGCACAAATTAGGAAAGCTGATATAGTTTTCTTGAGAACATTTTTCGCTGTTGAACTGCCCAAATATTATAATCCAGTTCTTAATAGACTTTTACCTATTGTTGGAGAAAAAGATACAAATACTACAGGTTGGCGCTTACTTCGTACATTAGGTGAACTTAAATGGGAAGCTGGTATCAAAACAGAATGTAATCCAGATTCACAGTATAAAGTGAGTGTGGAATCTGTTAATAAGTTCTATTTATTTTTTGTATTACGCTATACTACCTATTTATTATTCAGTAGTTAAGATGGTGGCTGAATATTTATTCGGCTGTCGACATAAGTTGTAATTAATAACAACCGGAAGTGGAAAACCTGGCAGCAGAATGCTATGAAGGTCGACTTAAAGAAAACAGAAACAGAATTAAAAAGGAATTGTTAATCGGTAGAATCATATAGAATATGAAGGATAAGTGATGGAGATTTGTAAATAAAGTACTCAATATATGGTTCTCATATTTCACTAAGAATACATTTGGTTGTTTCCACTTGTATTCTCGTTCACAACAGAAGTATCAACATTATCACTGATAATTTGAAATATTAATCATTAATAAAACTATTAATGAAGAGAGAATAAGTTGATGGAATAAAAAGTGTAAGTATTTTAAGATCTGCTCTATTGCGAACAAGCTCCCACACACTTATTCTTATGAGAATCTCAGTTCAACCTTTAGTCATACACTTAAAGTATAGGAATTTTAATCAATACTGCCCTTATCGTGATAATTACATGTAAAAATCTGTATTTATCATTATTATTATTATTACTATTATTTCTATATGCAGCCTATAAATCGTCCAGTACACATTACAGCACCTTTACGTATACCAACCAAACTGGCCGCAGCACTTCCATTTGCGTATAAACCTAAGCCATCACGTAAAGAAGCATTAGCTATGCTTGGTGGAGATCCTGTAAAAGCTGCTTTAAATGCTGAAATACCTGCTCCAGTTAAAACTGCTGATGAAATGGAATCTGAGTCAAGACAAGAATTAATTATGCGCCTACGTCAATTACACTCAGATTTTATGCAACGCCAAAAAGAGAAAATGATTAATCGTGTAACAAAACACAAGAAACAATTAGCTAAAGAAAATGCCATTAAAGCTGCTAATGAACGTAAAAGACGAAAACAATATTTTGCTCGTAGATCATCCCGTGGCGGTAAACGTGCTCGTCGATCAAATGGTGAAGACTAAGCAAATACATCTCAAAGATCATTTCATACCTTGTACAGTATATTAATGATATTTCAAATGTTTTTTTGTTTTGGCTTTCTACTTTGTGATTCGAAATATTCGATTTTGAATGGTTAAGTTGTTAGTTCAAAATCTCATCCCATCTACTTCGAATTGAATAAATGTGAATATGATCATTAGTCTTCATACATAAGTTTAGCTCAAAGCCCCAAATAGACGAATCTACAGTGTTGGTTACTGTGCTTAACTTGGATATTGATCACACGACGTGAGTAAATGAAGTGTATTTACTCATCTGAGCACTGAACGCTGATAGCAAAACTTGTTCTTCGATGTTGATATGGGAGCCTCTAATACAACCGCATAATTACTAATACTACGAAGGTCTATTCGATGCACCCGGATAAAATGAACAGCACTTTGACTATGATACAGCCTGACGTATATAAAAACGGAGGTGACTAGTCTTTCTGGGATAGTTTTCGTATCTCAAGAAAAACCTATGTTATAACTAGTAATGAGTAACCAGTCAGAAAACGGGTTAAGCTATACGTATCGTTTCATAATTGTTGTCACATGTTATTTGATAAACAATGGTATCAATTTGAAATGATTAGAATAAATGTATTTGAGAGAGGAGCGACCTTCAACATCGACAAACTTAGGCTGTTATATTAGAAGGTGGTCACATAATCAATCTGAAATTTAATGTTCGTTTATGGATACAACTCATGTTATCTTAGTTTTTCTGTTTAGTTCTAAATCAAGTATAGAAATTCATCAGAAAAACTCTTGTTCATTGGACCAACATAATTAGACAAGAGGATGAGCAGTTTAAACAAACTGATACCCTAAAACACTTGCGTCTAAACTTTATTATACAATTACATCTAGCTTTATTAAATTTTGATTATTTCCTAGAATAAACGTAATCTAAAAGTTCAGATAATGTGTTGAAAATAATCAATAATTCATTGTAAGATGTTGGGGGGAGATTTGTTGCTCAAGTAGATGATTTTAATGGAATTTTGTCCTTCGAGCTGAATGATTTTGACACGACCAAACAAAACTCCATCAAAAAATATATTCATTGTTCACTACATACATAGTCCTCAATATCTATGAAACTATTCGTTTAGATTATTGACCATAATATTGGTATAATACAACACCATTTTTTAAAGTGTTCTCCACTTAATCAATTATGAGACTTGTTATTCTAAAGGAAACCAATCACATAAAACTAACTATCTAAACAATTGTTCCTCAGAGAATACTGAAACTCGTAAAGTTAGGTACATTCATCATTATGACACGTAATGCTAAACCAGTCACTATTTGAAACAAAGGTTGATATTAATTGTGATACATGGATTTAAATTGTAATGTATTTGATTCTAGGATAAGTTGATTGTCTAGTGTTTCTTCATAATTCTCTAATGATTCGTTATCCGACATTGATTCTTGATGAAATCTGAAGTTTGTTCGAATAGTACAAAACCTTTTGTTTTCTGTTTGTATTTCAACTCATTCAAGAAGCAATTTTTTAATAGTATCCGTAACTCATGATGTTGACAGTTTTTAGCTAGTAAACTTGTACAATATTTATGAATACGACTCTACTTAAGGAAAGATTGTTTTTTTATTTTTAAAAAAGTCATCAGATATATTATTCTTGGAATATACTCATTGATACACGATTCCTTTTTTTAACATTCATTAATTTCTATTGTTAATACGTAGACTTGTCTTCTCTACAAATGTTGGAACCAGTCAGTCAGGATCAGGCACATATATGCATGAGTATGTATGAGTATCAAACGTATAGTACTCATTATTATGTCTCAGTCAGTCAGTTACATCGTAGGATCAGGCACATATATTCATCGGTCCAAGTTGCTATACCTCATTAACACAACAAGATGAACACCGGATTCCTAGAAGTAATTACTTTAATGGTAGTAATATATAAAAGAAAGATTGCATATAAGCACAAAGTATAGCAAGAAAAAAATAGTTCGTAGAAATAAAGATATGAAGCGATTTGAATCTCATAGTTTAAGAGAAGACAGATAGTGTATTCACCTACGCCATTGTTATTGATTTTGAGACATGTCATCTACAGTCTCCAACCATTGGTTAGGATAGTCACGCGGACCTCGACCAAGTAGTGTACATCTACCGACATGGCTTAGACTAGAAGTCAGTGAGTTCAAGCACTGATGCAACGTCTTGGTTTGGCCACCCGGTCTCGAAACATTGGTTGCGATACTTGCGCTTTTCTTACATGTAAGCTACAAATTCGATAATGTTCATAGATCTTATCTGCTAATATATTATAAATGTCTGATAGTTCAGAATGTGTTAGATGTATTATTACAATTCAGAGAATGAATGAGCATACTACAAGCGTATGTAATCGAATTAAATGCCTCACATTGTCGTGTAACACAGTTTTGAAAAGTTGTTGGTAATGACAATTTTATTCGACAGATCAAAATCTATATGTTAACACTTTTTTTATTTTGTTGATAGATTTCTAAACACAATGTAAATAGTAATACTTATAGGGTGAAATTGACACAACATTTTTACATACTACTGACTCCTTTTACCCCTCATGAAGGAGAATAGGTCGCTCATACTAGCATTCTCCATCCAAAGTTGTCCTAGACAATACTTTCCAGTTGCTATTCATCCTTTTCATATCTGCTTGCAATTCCGGACGCAGTGTGTTCTTTGGCCCTTCCCCTTTTGCGTTTCACTTCAGTATCCCAAGTTAGGGCTTGCTTCATGATGCAGTTTGATGATTTCCTCAATGTATATCCCCTTCACTTCCATCGTCTTTTCCTAATTTCTTCTGCAGTTGAAAGCTGGTTTGTCCTCTCACAGAAGGTTGTTGCTGATGGTATCCGGTCAAAAGATATTGAGTATCTTGCGTAGACAACTATTTATAAATACTTGTACCTTTTGATGATGATTGTGTAACGTTATCTTTATTTTTAAAAGAATGATCTCATTCAAAATTTCAATTCACAATAAGAGATGAAAAGTGTTTCATGAAATATCTTAGTCTTTAATCTATAGTAGAGTAGTAGTTTGCCGCCAAATGCCCTGGCATTGCCGAGAGTGGGGTGGCCCGCCCTCCCTCTCGAACTGCTCTCACACGGCCACGCGTATACAGCCTCTGCCAGGGAAGTCCTACTCACTGCGTTTTCGTGGCGGGGGTGTCGTTTACGAAAATGAGAGGACGAAAAGCGAATGTCCGGCGCTTTAACCGGATCCCAAACTAATGGTGCACATGGGCTCCAGTATCCTGCGGGAACAAATGACGTATAAACCCGTTGGTCACCAGCTACCATGGGACTGCATCTCCTCACGATGCTCTACTGCCTTGTGGGTTAGACCTTTAGGTCAAAGGCCCGGGGTGTGGCCTGCTGATAAAACCACCCGCTTCGGTCTGGGCACCCGGGCAGTATCACAGCCCACACACACACAAATATGGTGTGGCGCATATATATTTGGTGCCCACTTGTACCAATATTTATGTGTTCAAATAATAAGAGTAGTAGTTTAACACTACTGAGCAAGTACATACTAGAATGAAACAACTGTCCATTACTTTCTAGTTTTAAATAGTTGTTTCATTAAGCTTAGTTCAAGATAATGAAAACGTGAATTTGAAACCAGTTAACTCCAATGAAAAGGGACTGTCAAAATCTTTCTCATGAGTTATTCTTATGATTACAGACTTTTGAAATGAACTTGTGTGTGTGTGTGTGTGTGTGTGTTTAGATTAGAGAAACACCTCTAATTATAACTTACTGAGGTATTTTAAAATTTAGATGATCGATAATTGTGTTCATTCCAATTACAGAATGTGTACATAGTACAAGGTTACAACAACTAATCGAATCTCATTTACATAACTAAAACGTTCAAACTTAAACAAGAACATAGATTCTCAACTATAAACACTGAATTGAATACCAAAATAAAATTTTAAAAAAATAATCCCAAAGATCTAACTTGTAATATGGGCTACTTCGTTGAATTTAGCAAAGAAAAGAACTACTGAACTTAGGTTTTGTACTCTTAAAGATCTATAATCAGTGAATTGTCCTGATAAGTCTATTATTTGAACGCTTGACAATGACTTCACTTTTGAGATCTATATAACTTTTATGCACTTGAGCTTAGAACGGTAAAGAGAAAGTGTAAAGTGAATATAGAAGATTTAGTTACAGAAAACATTAGTACTTACAGATTTTATTGAAAATCTAAGCTCTTTTAAGTCAAGTGACATAATAAGTAATGATCCAATCCGATACAATCTGTTGTGGCGTATGCTGATTGGACAAAATGTTTCCAATCTCTTTTACTAGTTTCTGAAAGCATTATTTAGCAAATCTATGATCTATTTAGCAAGTCTTTGTTGTTTCTTATCTCAAAAGGTTCAATAGACTTCTCCATTGAATACTATTTAGTGGTCGTTTCTATGATTTTCTTCTGTGATAAATGGTTCAATGTCATTTTGTTTTGGTTGAATATTGTGTATGTTTTTTTTTTAATAAAAAAAAGCCTTCATTCCCTTATTGATTCCAACCAGTAAATCAATGATTCTTTCTTCTGATATTTATTCGGTTGAAATAAAGAGATCCGTCACGTAATTAAGTAATCAGTTAAATGCCTTCAGATACTCATGTATTTTAGTTGTTCCGTTTTAATTTGTAACAGATAAACAATACACTACTATAACTACAGATAAAAGATTAGACTTAAGATATTCATTTATTCAATGTATATAACATTTTAAGATCAGTAAGTTATAACTCAAGAAGCTACAAGTATTTATGAATAGTTGTCTACTCATGATACTCAACATCTATTGGCCGAATACCATCAGTAACAACCTACTGTGGGAGAGAACAAACCAGCTTCCAGCTGAAGAGGAAATTAGGAGAAGACGATGAAGTGAATAGGAAGGGATGCGGAATAGAAGATGGCCAAAGAACTTATTACGTCGGGAAATAGAAGCAGATATGGAAAGGATAAATAACAACTGGAAAGGATTGCTCAGGACAGGGTTAGATGGAGAGTGCTGGTGGTCGGCCTATTCTCCTTCACGAGAAATAACATGCGTAAGTGACTATATTGAGCAGCATTGATTGATACTAAATCTCTATCAACCTCTTAATATTATGGAACATTTTCGATTTTTGTCAGAAGGGGTTTTGTGGATATTATCGTAATTTCAATAGTTGAGATCATGAGTCAATTGAAGCTAGACTACCATGGAAATCCTGGAAGCACTGGACGTCCGTTCCGTCCTCTTGTGAAATTCCTCAACAGTACACATCCACGATCCCGCCTAGTGAGATTCGAACACAGGAACTATCAGTCTCGCGCGCGAGTCCTTAACCACTATACCACTAAGCCGGCATCCAACGATTTTGCTTTTCCAGCAGAACTTTTAAAATTGATCCTAAAGTTTATTACTATCGAATGTGTATAATTGAAAAATAAGTTAGTTAACTTACCAAGTACGAATTTATATAGTCAACTTTGAGTAACACTTTTTGTATAAGGACTAGTGATAACACTTGGTTACTTAAACCACAGTAGATGAAACGTAATTTAAGCTGACTATCTAATGGTTAAAAAATCAAACGCTTTAAGCATACAGTTACCTATCTCACAAATCTTAATTCGCTTCTGTGTGGTTTAAAATGAATTTTCAGTTGATGATCAATTTATGAAACAATAATTTCCGAGGACTGGATAAGTTAACTATACGGTTCAAATGTCTGACAATCAAAATCTAATCTGTAATAATTAAAAGCTGTGACCAGTGAATTTCAGCATCATCGATGAACAAAGAGGTTCAGATGCAGACGTAAAGGTGAGGATTGGCAAAGCAATGGCCGCATTCCTTCAATTGAAGAACATATGGAACTCAAGTGAGAATCTTCAATACGAACGTCAAGGCAGTTCTACTGTACGGAGATGAAACATGGAGAACTACAACAACCACCATCAAGAAAGTACAAGTATTTGTAAATGACTGTCTACGCAAGATACTCAACATCCATTGGTCTGATACCATCAGCAACAGCCTTCTGTGAGAGAGAACAAACCAACTTTCAGCTGAAGAGGAAATTAGGAAAAGACGATGGAGATGGATAGGACATACATTACGCAAATCGTCAAACTGCATCACGAGGCAAGTCCAAATTGGAATCCTGAAGGGAAGCGGAAAAGAGGAAGGCCAAAGAACACACGTCGGGAAATAGAAGCAGATATGAAAAAGATGAATAACAACTGGAAGGAGTTGGAAAGGATTGCCCAGGACAGGGTTGGATGTAGAATGCTGGTGAGCGACCTATGCTCCTTCACGAGGAGTAACAAGCGTAAGGAAGTAAGTAGGTGGATTTCAACTGTTTCGAGTGTGACGCAGTAACTGACTGAATACAATGGTGGAAGGTGGCGCAATTTAGTAGATAGATTGAGTTTACACATTAACATCGTTAGATGCCGACCAGCTCAATGGTCTAGAGGTTAAGCGTTCGCGTGCAAGAGCGAAGTTGCTGGTTTCGAGTCCCACAAGCGGGATCGTGGATGCACACTGCTGAGGAGTCCCATACTAGGAAGAGACAGCCCTCTAGTTCCCCCATATATTCCATGATGGTTTAACTTTGATCTAATCATGAATTCAACTATTAAATTAAAAATAAGCGCATATTCGTAAAATATTCAAAAATTCATTTTATTATACGTTTTGGTTATTGGAAACTTTAACATAAAATTTGAGTAGGCATAAATTTTAAATTCATCCACATCTTGAATGTTTGATATCATTGTATTCAGCTCATTGAGTATCTAACGCATAGTGCTCATTATTATGTCTCAGTCAATCAGTTACATCGTAGGAGCAAGCACATATATGCATCGGTCCAAGTTGCCATACCTCATTAACACAACAAGATGAACACCGGATTCATAAAAGTAGTTAATTAAGTGGTAGTAATTTATAAAAGAAAGGATATAGTACAGGAAGAAAGAATTAGTTTGTAGAAAGAAAGATATGAAGCGATTTTAATCTCGTAGTTTGAGAGAAGACGAAGAATATATACACCTACACCATTATGGCCGATTCCGATCCATGTCACCCAGAGTCTCCAACCATTGGTTACGATAATCACGCGGATCCCAATCCAGGTTTGTGCATCTACCAACATGTCTATCATGAAATTGAATGTTTTATTACTCAACTATTCGGCTTACTTAAAAACAACTCTTCGCAAATCTATGTAATGAACAGAATATTCTTCTTTATTCATATATACATATATGCTCTATATTCATTATGCAATACAATCACAATTATAATTCCGATGAATAAAATCATCTCCATATCTTTGTTGAATAATGAAATGTATTCTTAATATTGTTTGGTATATTCAAATAATTTTCACATGGTTACCGTCACGTGGTCATTGTCTTGATGATGATGATGATGATGATGATGATGATAATGATGATGTTTTAGTGAAACAATGAAAATAAACAAAATGGTTACTAAGATCTATAGGATAATGTATGTTGTGTAATCAATAAGACTAAGGAAGAAATCCAATTCACACAACTGTATGCAATTGAAAACACAATGAAAATTCAATGATAATCTAATCATTAGTCAAAACAACTAAAAAAAGTACAGTCTTCAAGACTTGAGCTAAATTTACCAACTACATAGAATAGTATTCCTACAATACGATATTATGTAGTTAGGTATCAGAATCTTGAAGTGTTAACCAATGAGATGGAGGTTTTATCTTTGTAGATTTGAATTTTTCCTAGCAGTGCGAGGTGATAAAGAGACGTGAAGAGGGTTAGTCATGGAGATAAAAGAGGTATTAGGAGGGTTAGGAAGGTTTTGAATGTGACCAAATTGGTCTCGTGTGCTGTTACGGGTATGAGGGCTGGTTTTGGTGGAGTTTTGTTCTCTGAGCTGGATGGTTTGGTCGTGGAGCTTTCATCGTTCTTCCATCCAGCTCAGAGAACAAAACTCCACCAAAATCATCCACCTGAGCTACAAATCTTCTCCACCATGAGGGCTGGTGTCACTTCCCGGCTGCCCACACCGTGGAAGGGTATTTCTTGAGGAACCTGAAAAGGAAATTGGATTAGTGTTGGTCTTGACGACCTGGGAGCGTGACCGCAGAGCCCAAGGGACAACTGCTTGAGGCCGGTCGCGCACGGCCTTTTCGTGGAAGGTTTTTAATGTGTTAGCCCCGTTCTTCGAAGGGCCTTACCGCCGGAGACGGAAATCCGTGAGGTAAGGTGAGGTGTTACATTTTTAGGGTCGACGTTTTCCAACCCCACCCCTCCTTGTGGGAAGGCAGTATCGCTGCAGATGCTGGTTGTCCGAGGGAAACACCTTACTGCTGTCGCACCCCTCTACAGTCGGCAGAACGACTTCGCCCTCAGACCTTGAGTTGCTGCCTTTAGTCTTGCCGTTCTCCAATCGACCTGCCTGGCATGGTAGAACCTACAGGAGCATATGTTCCAGCCAATATAGCTCGGTTGGGTCATCACGATAGGCAAGCTCGACCATTGCGTCAAGGTAGCAGCTTCGGTCGGGTTAGAGACCCTGAATGACATGGCTCAAAATCGTTTGCGATGGCGCAGGTGCATCCACTCTTTGTGTTCTCCCAAATTCTAATCTTCTGAATTCTTCATGTCCGTTTCTTTTCTCTCTTTCCAAAATTATTTCACTGGATTATACTCCTTGAATAACATCTTCAAACCCTAATTTTTCTGATAACAGCTTATAATTTTACTACTACCACTATAGGATTTGAATCGACAACTGCATCTCTGTGCTGATGTGTTGTGGCAACTCAAACTGATGTACGTACGTACGAAGTTCTACGTTGCTACTGACTGATTGAGATTTGAATTTATGCTACTTACATAGTCTGTTAATTCTAACGGATAGGTTATGTCATGACTTTAAGTTCGGCTAATTATCACGTGATTTATTCACCAATCGAAATACGACTTGTATAATCTTAGCACTGTGCTAAAATCAATGACATCCGACCGGTATGAGCAGGCTAGTGTCCTTGTTGGTCCTTTTATCGCCTAGCTCTGCAAGTTGAGTCCAGAACACCAATAACAGCTTCCACTATGCGAATCATACTTGGTTTGTATACCAGGCAAACAGACCTCATCACATCATAAAATAGGAAAAAAGACATTTATACAAGATCAAGCCAAAAAGTTGCTGTGATTGTGGAGGACGGTAATAAATAAGTTGAATATAACTTAGGAACATTAAATCGTATCATAATAGTCTATAGGTCAAAATGAAGCTTATAATAAGGGAAATATAGATATACATAAACCAGTTACTGAATCGTTATGCAATAAGAATATATAATATTAGTCTATTAATAGTTCTCAGAAGTTATTCGTAGTTTAATCTTCACTATGTGTAGAAGTTAGTTGAATGTGATGCTGTGGTGCGTGCTACTCATGTCGTTATAAGTAGGGTATAACACTAATCATAAATGGAACTTATGGTAGTAGAAGATTGGGAAGATTGAATCGAAGAGAACGGGAACAAAGAATGATTTCCATGGAAATGAAGGAATGATGAAGTTTGACACAGTTGATGAACGTTTCACAAATGAAGTATCAAACGTATGGTTTTCACATTTTGCCAAACAATTCGGTAATGCTTGGCTAAAATGCATTTGGTTGTTCCCATATGTTCTCGTTCATGGCAATGTTCATAGACTGACAGTTGGGCTACTTTATATTATTTGATTTTTACATAATGCGGGTTAATAAAATTATATTTAATGAATTTGAGCAATATGGGTGTAAGTAATTAAGGTGTGTGTGTAAACTGTGAATTGGTCATAATGGCAGTTATATAATATACCCTTGTGGGCCAGGGTAATTTTACATTGGTTTTCAGGAGAACCAGACACCATCCGGACTTTCACGTAAAAACCCAAACAGTGCAGCAATACGAACGTCAAGGCAGTTCTACTGTATGGAGCTGAAACTTGGAGAACTACAACAACCACCATCAAGAAAGTACAAGTATTTATAAATAGCTGTCTACGCAAGATACTCAACATCCATTGGCCAGATACCATCAGCAATAGCCTTCTGTGGGAGAGAACAAACCAACTTCCAGCTGAAGAGGAAATTAGAAGAAGACGATGGAAATGGATAGGACATACATTACGCAAATCGTCAAACTGTATCACGAGACAAGCCCTAACTTGGAATCCTGAAGGGAAGCGGAAAAGAGGAAGGCCAAAGAACACATTACGTCGGATAATAGAAGCAGATATGAAAAGGATGAATTACAACTGGAAGGAGCTGGAAAGGATTGCCCAGGACAGGGTTGGATGGAGAATGCTGGTGAGCGGCCTATGCTCCTTCACGAGGAGTAACAGGCGTAAGTAAGTAAGTAAGTAAGTAAGGTCATAATGGCAATATATGAATTACTTATTAAATGTCCTATATTCATTAGCTCAAAGGATAGTGATTAGCGCATTTGAACTGAAAGGGACTGGAATCGAGTCTCAATCTTGATCTTAAAGCTGATACGCAGGTACACTAAACGTTTCATACTAGTATATAAGCACAAATGAATCAGTCGTGAAATAACTTAATTATTTTCAGTATGAGCATGGAGTTGTGGAGATTATTAAGTTTTTGATTGAGATCATGAACTGATTGATGTTAGACTACTACTGAAAACATGAAAGCACTGGACGGCCGTTTCGTCTTATTGTGGGACTCCTCAGCAGTGCGCATCCACGATCCTGCCCGCGGGATTCGTACCCAGAGCCTTCGGTCTCGCGCACAAACGCTTAACCTCTAGACCATTGAGCCGGCATCCAACGGCGTTGATGTCTAACCTCAGCATGAACAAATGAAAACAAACATCACAAATGAATTTCAGGTTTCGAGATTAAATTATATTCTCGGTTACACCATGAAAAGTTAGCAGTATGTTTGGTAACACTGTTAGGATTGTTGAATTTCTGTTTTATCGAAAGCCAGATTTTTATTTTTACTGTAGTTAAATACCAGTTTTTCTACAGGTCTGCTGATTTGAATGTAGGTTAAAGTTTTACTCTAATTTTAAGGTTATTCATTAAGCCAAACAGATATAAGCCTTAAGATAAATGCATTTCATTGGCCAAGATTTGCCTTCATTTCTCATGGAAGAACTCCACCTGTAGCTCTTCGAGAGTTACTGCCGGTCCCAAGCCCGGGTAAAGGAGGAGGGTTGGGCATGGGGTTAGCGTCCCCATTCCGTAGAAAACTAACTCGCTAAAAAAACGCTTACCAGGAAGAACACACCACTGATTACAAATTCAGCTTTATTTCCTAAAGGAAAGGATGTATGAGTGTACATATATTTTAAATTCAAATCTGTGGAATAAAGTTTTCCAAACTTTATCGTTTTCTGTTTACCTATGAAGTTCCTTAGGCTTGCTTATAAACAGCTTGTATATTAGTAGCAGACTCAGACACTGTAGATACTGGATAGGAAATCCTTCACTGATGTTTTGTGCTAATCAATAAGTTATACTTACAAAATTGAGGGAGCCAACACTTTCTGTAGAATTTAGATACGCATCATCTAACTTAAAAATTTGAGACCTTCCCAT
This sequence comes from Schistosoma guineensis, assembly GCA_944470375.2. Lineage (NCBI taxonomy): Eukaryota > Metazoa > Platyhelminthes > Trematoda > Strigeidida > Schistosomatidae > Schistosoma > Schistosoma guineensis. The sequence continues at coordinate 43,634,438 of OX103892.1, read as the reverse complement.
TGAGATATTTGAGTCACCGCTAACTAACTGTAGGACTAAAGTATTTACAGTTAATTAGTCATTTATTAATAATAAATGTCATGTTTGTCTAGTCCTTTAATGATTATCGGATTTTGTAGATTAAGTTGTAACTATAACTCCAAATTATTACTTACTTACTTACTTACTTACTTACTTACGCCTGTTACCCCCAATGGAGCATAGGCAGCTGACCAGCATTCTCCAACCCACTCTGTCGTGGGCCTTCTTTTCTAGTTCCATCCAATTCTTGTTCATTTTTCTCATGTCTATTTCCATTTCTCGGCGTAATGTGTTCTTTGGTCTTCCTATTTTCCTTTGACCTTCAGGATTCCATGTGAGGGCTTGTCTTGTGATGCAGTTGGGTGCTTTCCTCAATGTGTGTCCTATCCACTTCCAGCGCTTCTTCCTGATTTCTTCCTCCACTGGGATCTGGTTTGTTCTCTCCCACAGTAGGTTGTTGCTAATAGTGTCCGGCCAATGGATCTGAAGTATTTTGCGTAGACAATTGTTAATAAACACCTGTATTTTCTGGATGATGGCTTTTGTAGTTCTCCAGGTTTCTGCCCCATACAGTAGAACTGTCTTGACATTTGTATTGAAAATCCTGACCTTGGTGTTGGTTGACAGTTGCTTTGAGTTCCAGATGTTCGTGAGTTGTAAATATACTGCTCTTGCTTTGCCGATCCGCGCCTTCACATCTGCATCAGATCCACCATGTTCACCAATGATGCTGCCCAAATACGTAAAGGTTTTTACATCTTCCAAATCTTTTCCGTCAATTGTGATTCGATTGGTGCATGCTATGTTGTGTCGGAGAATCTTGCTTTTCCCTTTGTGTATGTTGAGATATACTGCTGATGAAACTGCTGCTACATTGGTCGTTTTCTCCTGCATTTGTTGTTGCGTTTACGATAGGAGGGCCAGATCATGATCCAGTCGATCACCAGGAGAAAGAGAAAGGTTGAGAGTAAGCAACCTTGCCTAACACCGGTCTTCACTTTGAACGACTTTGTCAACTGTCCTCCATGCACGATTTTGCGGCGTAATCCATCATATGAGTTCTGTATGATATTGACTATCTTCTGAGGCACGCCGTAGTGTCGAAGAAGTTTCCATAGTGTTGTTCTGTCCACGCTGTCAAATGCCTTTTCGTAGTCAATGAAGTTGATGTAGAGTGATGAATTCCATTCAGTTGATTGTTCCACAATGATCCGTAAAGTTGCGATTTGGTCTGTACACGATCTATCCTTACGGAATCCTGCCTGTTGGTCACGAAGTTGGGCGTCTACGCAGTCCTTCATTCTGTTTAACAATACCCTGTTGAAGACTTTTCCCGGTATTGAGAGAAGAGTGATGCCCCTGTAGTTATCACACTTGCTGAGATCGCCTTTCTTCGGTATTTTGATCAGGAGTCCTTCTTTTCAGTCTGTTGGTACTTGTTCCTCATCCCAAATCTTATTGAAGAGAATGTGGAGTATCCTTGCAGTTGCCACTACGTCTGCTTTTAGTGCCTCTGCTGGGATGTTGTCCGGTCCTGCTGCTTTGCCACTCTTGATTTGTCTGATGGCCATGCTGATTTCTTCAATTGTTGGTGGGCCAACATTAATTGGGAGGTCCGTGGGTGCTGCTTCGATGTTGGGTGGGTTCAGTGGGGCTGGTCGATTCAAGAGTTCCTTGAAGTGTTCTACCCACCTGTTTTGTTGCTCTTCAATGTTGATGATTACCTTGCCTTTCTTGCTTTTCACTGTCGTTCTGGTTTGCGGCGATTTCCAGAGAGTTTCTTTGTCGTGTCATACAATTGTCTCATGTTTCCTTCTCTTGCAGCCTTTTCCGCCGTCATTGCTAAATCTTCCACATATTTACGTTTGTCAGTTCTGATGCTCCTCTTCACTTGTTTGTTTATTTCCGTGTATTCAGCTTGTGCCTTGGCTATTTCCGTTCTTGTTCGACTGGTATTGATTGCTGCGTTCTTGTTCCTTCTTTCTTGAATCTTATCCAGTGTGTCAACAATGATCCATTCCTCGTGATGGTGCTTCTTGTGGCCCAAAACCTCATAGCATGTTGAAGTGATTGTCTCTTTTACCCCTTTCCAGCTGCTCTCCACAGTAGTTCCTTCTCCATTGAGTAGATCATGAAAGGCCTGGAACTTGTTGCTGAGGACTATCTTGAATTTGTTGAGTTTGTTAGTATCCTGAAGAAAGGCCGTATTGAACTTTTGTGATATTGTCCGCCCCATTGTCCAGTGCTTCTTGAGTTTCAGTTTCATCTTGGCGACCAGCAAGTGATGATGCTATATCAGCTCCTCTCTTGGTTCTCACGTCCTCTATAGTCCTCCTGAACGTTTTGTTGATGCAAATATGGTCGATTTGGTTTTGTGTAGAGTGATCCGGTGAAGTCCATGTGGTTTTGTGTATGCGTTTATGTGGGAATATGGTGCCGCCTATGACCAGCTTATTGAAGGCACATAGATTTGCAAATCTCTCACCATTTTCGTTTCTTTCTCCCAGTCCGTGTCGTCCCATGATGTCTTCATATCCGGTGTTGTCCATTCCAACCTTGGCATTTAAATCTCCCATCAGAATGGTCAGGTCCTTTGTTGGGCACTTCTCGATGATTGACTGCAGCCTATCGTAGAATTGATCTTTAGCGTCTTCATTGTAGTCGTTGGTAGGCGCATAGCATTGGATGGTGTTCATTGAAATACCCTCTTTCTTTGTTTTGAACGAGGCTTTGATGATCCTTGGTCCATGAGATTCCCATCCTATAAGTGCATTTTGTGCTTGTTTGGATAGCATCAATGCAACTCCTTGTGTATGTGGTGCATTTTCTTCTTCATGGCCGGAGTATAACAGGAGCTCTCCTGTAGTTAGTCGTTGTTGTCCAACTTGCGTCCAATGTGTTTCGCTGATCCCAAGCACCTCTAGGTTGTATCTTCTCATTTCTGCAGCAATCTGGAAGGCTCTTCCGGTGTCCCACATTGTACGAACATTCCATGTACCTAAATAAATGGTTGCTCTGGTTGTCAGAAGGGGCATCGGCCTCGTGACTTCCGAAGGAATTCGGCTTTCATCATGAGGCGTCATAATTCTTCTAAATGAAGATCTTCTGACTCCCAGGGCAGAGTTTGAAAGGTTTGAATAATTTTTTCTGGTTAGCGTTTTTTTAGCGAGTTAGTTTTCTACGGGATGGGGACGATAACCCCATGCCCAACCCTCCTCCTTTATCCGGGCTTGGGACCGGCAGTAGCCCCCGGAGGGACTCCAGGCGGAGTTAACTCTAAATTATTGCTACTTGATTATTAAACTTCAGTTATTCTTGAGGCATAGACACATACCATTTTCACAGCTTTGTCATCAATCATTCATATTTTGTATCTCTAAACAAACAAAACGATAGTCTGGCTGTGCATTATCTACTTTCAGATGTTAAATATGTTTTCCAGAAGAATCCTACGGAGAAATTTGTGTGATATATATTTACTGAGACCATGAACCGATCAGTGTTTGACTATCACTGAAAACCTGAAATCACTGGATAGCCCTTTCGTCCTGGTGTAGGACTCTTCATTAGTTCGCACCTACGAGAACCCTACCCAGAACCGTCGGTCTCGCGCAAACATTTGACCTCTATACCACTGGGAGGGCATCCAACAGTGTTAATATCTTACTCCAATCAATCCACGATATTGCACAACCATCTTCCATTGTCTTCGGTGAGTAACTGCCTCTTACCCCACATGGTTGAATTATACTGGTCACGGTTTCTCACCGGAACTCCGAGAATTACATTTTGAAATTATTCACTAGTGAGCATATGATAATTATTACTATAGGGTTATGGAAATTTTTGGAGTTTTTATTGAGATCGTAAACCAATCAATGCTAAACCACCATTGAAAATCTGGACGGTCGTTTCATCCCAGTATTGGGTACCTCAGTAGTTTATATCCACGATCCTGCACGCGGGACTATATATATACATTTCACCGCGCGCTCTGTTCAACTAATATTTACAGGATATAAAAATGTCTAATGAAAAGATAATGTATATTGAATGACATTTATATCCCTTTTTTCATAAATAAGATTACTTACTTACCTACTTACGCCTGTTAATCCTCGTCAAAGAGCATAGGCCACTCACCGGCATTCTCCAACTAACTCTGTCCTGGACAATCTTTCCCAGCTCTTTCCAGTTTTTATTCATCCTTTCCATATATGCTTTTATTTCCCGAAGTAATGTATTCTTTGGCCTTCCACTTCTCCGCTTCCCTTCAGGATTCCAATTTGGACTTGCCTCGTGATGCAGCTTGATGATTTGTGTAATTTTTGTCCTATCCATTTCCATCGTCTTTTACTAATTTCCTCCTCTCCACCTGTAGCTCTTCCAGAGTTACTGCTGGTCCCAAGCTCGGGTACAGGAGGAGGGTTAGGCATAGCCTTAGCGACCCCGTTCCGTAGAAAACTAACTCGCTAAAAAAACGCTGACCATAAAAAGTTATTCAAACCATTTAAACTCGGCTCTGGGAGTTGGAAGGTATTCATTTAGAAGAACTATAGCGCCTCATGGTGAAAGCTGAGTTCCATCGGAAGTCACGAGGCCGATATCCCTTCTAATAACCAGAGCAACAATTTTTATAGGTACATAGAACGTTCGGACAATGTGGTAGACCGGGAAGACACAAATAAGAGAGAACTATTTAAATATTAAATTTAATCTTAATACCAATATACTTTATCGAAGAAATTTTGTAATATAAGTACAATAATCACCGTCATTTCCCTAATTATAAATTCCCCTATTTCTACATATTAATTTTTTTTTTTGGAAATAAATACAACACTCTATATAACCGGTATGGTTGCCTAGGTAACACACTTAAGAAGTAATTTAGCATAGTGATAGAAATATATATATATATATATACAATCCTAAATACTTTCCATAATCATACAATTTCTGTTTATAATTACAGAGTAAAATAAGGGAAAAGTCATGATTTACTAAGCTACAATTATGTACAAAAGATTGAAAAGAAAAAAATGTATTCGAATGTTCTATTCTTCTTTAACCACTTGATTTCTTACTTCATCTATATTTGATATTTAAATGGTCAGATTAGTTTATGATGAAATCAATTTCTATTTCCCTAGAGAATGATATACATGTTGAAGAAATATAAATACAAGTGTATAGCTGAAGTAAAAGATTTCCTGGAGAGAGAGAGAGAGGGAGAAAGTAGTTTCATTTCATTACAACCTACTGTGAGAGAGAACAAACCAGCTTCTAACTGAAGAAGAAATTAGGAAAAGACGATAGAAGTGGATGGGACATACATTGAGGAAATCATCAAACTACATCATGACCCAGATGCTAACTTGGAATATTGTAAGGAAACGGAAAAGAGGAAGGCCGAAGAACACATTACGTCGGGAATTAGAAGCAGATATGAAAAGGATTACCCAGGACAGAGTTGGATAGAGAATGCTAGTGAGAGACCTATGCTCCTTCACGAGGTGTAACAGATGTAAGTGAAAAAATACTACTGTGATTCAAATACTTTTCTCATCTGTCCGTTGGAAAAATGAGAGGTGATGACCATTGAATTCATGATTGAAATAGATGACAAAAAAAAGAACACAATGTCATGAGAGAAAGACCGATGATTGTATTACTGTAATACTTTGTAACTTCTCACAATAAATTAAATTTTCTCCTACCAGCTGCCACGTTTTATACTGGTTTAAAGTTTCAGTATAAATCTCGAAATTGGGAAGGAAATATAACTGGTTGACGAGTTGAAAGCAGGACAAAGTTCTTATTCTGGATTGCTTTATGACATGAGTTAAACTAAACAGCAGTAATTTTTGGCTTTAATTTCGATACTGGAATATCATTATTCCTCCTTACTCGCGCATAGTCCATGTTTATTCGAAACACAATCTTGTAAGGAAGATTTAGCATCAGAGAAGAGAAAACTTGCAGCTCAAAATGATGATCTTTTGTGTGTTATGTTACCTGAAATGTGTGGTTTCATCAGAAACCTTGTTGTTGTTCTCGATAACATAATCAGAGTTTATTTCACATTGGACTGATTAGTTGTTCTACTAGTCTGTTCTTTTGGTTGCCTTTGAAGGCTTGTTTTACCTTCCTGGATTGAGGAAATTTAGAAATGTCAGAGCACCCCTGGAACCTGAGTATTTTGGTCGATCTATGATCAACAGTATAATCGGAGTATCAATTTATCAGGGAAAGATTAACCATAATCGTTTTCAGAGGTCATCAAAACTAGACAGTCAAGAAAACTAGAAAGAAAAATGAAGATAAAATCTACAAACACAACCATCTAGCAAAGCTAACACAACACAATCAAAAGATTTATTAGTAGAGATCAATGTTAACTATAACTGTTTGTATTATCTCGTTGTTGATATTTTGAATAACGTTTGACCAGTCATAGGGTGAATAGCAACTTTAAGGTTCAGTTATATTTAGCTGACGAGTCCCAAACAGAACAAAATGGGAGTTATAGATCTCACTACTAGCCACAGTCCGTCTACTCCATATTAAAGTAGATTAATTTGAGCAAACAATACACCCATATTATTATATGTAAGAAGACCTTGAAAATAAGATAAACGTTTTGCGTATCAAAATCACCACCCATCATTCGAGAGAGAAATAAAAATTGATTTATTAAAAATGGATATCTAAAGAAGTTTACTATACAGCACGAGAAAATGTTTATAGAAATAATCAAGTCAGAAAGTGTTAAGAAAAAATCTGTCTTTATCCAACTTACATTCAAAAGAGACGTTTCAGATGGAACTGATAAAAGAACTAACACCAAACTAAAATGAAGCATCTATGCAGCTTAACTATTCTCAATTCCTTATATCAATTGAAAGTGCCCCCAAATGCCTTGGTATGGCTGAGGGTGGGGAGAACCAGCTCCCCGTCTCAAAATACTCTCACATAGCCACGCGTATACAGCGACGGACGGAAAAGTACTACTCTCTACCTTAAATTAAACTAGGCGATGAGCAAAGTTAAAGTGTTGTTGCGGATATTTTATTGCTAAAATCAATGATTTTCATGATATTTCTTATTTTTGAAAGGTATGTATGATGATTTTCTTGTAGAATAAACTGTTAAGGTCAGTATATTAGAAGTGTTAGGGTCATAAGTTTTTGGGTTAGGAGATAATGTCAAGTGCTTTTAAGGTTAGGAGTTAGTGTCCAGCTTGATTACAGAACTACAATATAACGTTCTAATTACCGATATTTGGCTTGAATAAGTTTATTAATGTTGTAACGTGTGGATTGCACGGCCAGACGCGCAACGTTTTATTGATCGATTACAGTGACACGGAAAACACGTAATGAACGACCTAAGGTCTCGATTGGTCCCGCTTCCCTGTCTAGCCCAGCCAGTTGTGTCCAGAACGCAAGTCACAGCCTTTGAGATATGAATCGTTATATTTCGAACATACTCTGTTTATATACCACCCAAACAGACCACATCGTACCATAAAAATAGAAAACAACATCTGTACAATATTTAACGAGTGAAATAAATAATGGCCAATAGAGAATGTTCATTTAGAGTCCAAGGACATCATTAGACTTAACATGATAATGATTGGTATATTCCTCAGCATCCCTAACAATTAATGACGTTGAAACTCCTAATCTTCGGTAATTTTATCATTTATCTGTTTTACAGCTATTACATGAAAGCTTCATTCTAATTGGCTATTTTTGATTGATTAACCTCAAGGTCATCTATAACGTCACATAAGGTAGTCAGTATAGCATACCATTGTCCAATTTATCTTTAATCATTATCTCTTCATAACCCTTCATAATCTTAAGTTCTTCCGTATATGGTTTTATCTTCCATATATATATATATATATATATATATATATATATATATATATATATATATATATATATATATATATATATATATATATATATATATATATACCCTAACCATCTTACTTACGCCTGTTACTCCTCGCAGAGGAGCATAAGTCGCCCATCAGCACCAATCACAACCCATATATTAAGTCGATTTGATAAGTAATAATAGTCAATTTCTAATGAGAGTTTAGAATCTTCAGGATTGTCTAATTCATATTCTAGTAGTCACAAATGGACCAATATTCAAGTCAAATAGAATGTAATGAGCAAACTCAAAAGTATTTTATTTGGAATTAGAATTAGTTGTAGAATAATTTACAACGTAATCATTATTATATACAAACATAACAATACGTTCTTTCTTCCTGTTCCTTATTTATTATGTATTTAAACACAAATATTCGTATCAAGGGGCACCGAATACGTATGCGCCACACAAGTCATCTGATTTGTGTGTGGACTGTTATACTAGCCGGGTGCCTAAACCGAAGCAGATGGTTTGCTTAGGGGGCCACACCTAGAGCCTTCGACCTAAAGGTTTATTCCACAAGACAATGGAGCAACGTCAGAAGATACAGTTCAATGGTAGCCGGTGACCAACAATAGGTTCACAAGTCATTTGTTCCCTCAGGACACTGGATTCCATGTGCACCATTGGTTTGGAATCATGGCTTTTCAACTCTCCTAGGTGGACTCTCCGTGTTCACTAACCTGGTTAAATTGCCAGACATTCGCTTTTTGTCCACTCAATTTCGTAAACACTTCCCTGTCAATGGCTGTATAAGCGTGGCCATGTGAGAGCTTTTGGAGAGGGAGAGATGGTTCTCCCCACTCTCGGCCGTACCAAGGTATTTGGAGGATCAAATTTAACTTCACTGATCAAGTTTTATAAAAACCTATTTCAAATATCATACAAAGAATTGTAGTTTAAAGCTGTTTTTCAGCTGATTAGAAGTCGTGAAATGTATAATGCGTTCATTTAATCTCTGTAAATCCCTTTTTTTATTCAAAAGAAAAAAAGTTTGTTTTAATTAATCAATAAATCAGGGTGGTCAAAATTGTTAGATAAACGGGAACAACTCCAATAAACAAAAACATATCGTCAATAGTAACAATTATCATAATAAACATTGTATTTGTTTACATGGTATATTGTTAAAATATTTAAAAGTAATGGGATATAAGTGATCTACATTGTAATCTAAGCAGTGCCCATCCACGATCCCGCCCTGCAGAATTCGAATCCAGGACCTATCTGAAAATGTTTAAATTCCTAGTCAATGAAATGAGTCAGTGGTTGGAATATTTGATATTTAATCGATAGATAACCTCATGAGATACTTTACTCCCTTTAATTAAGTTTTAACCGATGAATAATACTACTTACTTGTAGTTAAACAGTTGATATAGATCATCTCTAAGTACATAAATCTATAACTAAGACAAAAGATATCTCCAAACCATAATGATAATAACAACGGTGACATAATAAAATAGTATAGAGATGTATATTATTACATAATCAGTATGGATTTTTAACAATACTACTTAATATCAGAAAAGGCTTTGTTGATATAGTAATTTTAATAGTTGAGATCATGAGCCAGTTGAAGCTAGACCACCATGGATACCAATCAACATATGCTCATTAGTGACCGTCTCCAAAAGGTTATTCCTGGAGTTTTAGTGAGAAGCAGTGATCAGTGGAGTTCAACCGAGTTTGTTGTGAGATAGTAACTCACTAAAGATAGTGCGGGATATGTCACTCATTTTCATGAATTAGTTGAAGTTAGACATTAACATCGTTGGATGCCGGCCACTTTAGTGGTCTAGAGGTTAAGTGCTTGCGCATGAGACTGATAGGTCCTGGGTTCGAGTCTCACGAGACGGGATCGTGGATGAACACTTCTGCGGAGTCCCATACTAGGATGAAACAACCGTCCAGTGCTCCCAGGTTTTCCATGGTGGTCTAACATCAATTGACTCATGATCTCAAATACCTTATTCAAATGATTGCTAGGAATGACTTCATAAAATTTACAGTGAATGACATTCGACAATTCTCCACTTATTACATTCACAATCCATCTTTGTTGAAAAGCTTGTGACTTAATGCTATATCGGGGTATTCCGCGCATCATTCACGGAATGATAACAAGAGACTGACCAATTGTAGTCCTAAATAACAATGGGAAGGTACAAGTAAAATGATACCAAGTGAATTCAAACTTCACCCCAATGCACAAGCAAGTGGCTATCAGGACTCGGTAGTTAAGTGGATAGCGCGATAGCATTTGAAGCAAACGGCACTAGGTTCGATTTCCGGGGTGAACATCAACTATGAAGCAGGTACATCCAACTGACGAGCCCCAAACAGGACGAAATGCGCGTCCTGGATACCACTGCTCGCCACTATCTATCTTGATTCATTATATTTGTTTTCATTTATCTAAACCAAATGTGAGCAAATTACAGTTAAATCACTTACAAAACTGTATAAAACTGGGAAAAACGGTGATAATTTGAAATTAATTTAGAGAAACATGGTATTTTGGAAAATAGGACGTTCATTCTTGGATATCGAACAAAACAGTATTCGAGATATAATCTTCTTAGACAGATCAGTTATCAGATTTTAGCCTTTAAAGATAAATGTTTACCACATTTGAATTCCTTACTATGTGTACTACACGTTGACTTAAAGTTGTTTTCTTTAATTTCCTTTCATGAACGTTGCAGCTAATGAGATGCAAATTTAGAGTCAGTGTTATTTATGATGAAATTAATCTGAACCAAGGAAAAACTGATGAGATTATAATTTATGGACGAACCAATCACGTATAAGATAACAGGTCGTAGATTTTGGCGCGAAATTTACCCATCCATTTGAATAAATAGAGTTTTGGCATTATAACTGATGTCAGTTTGTGATGAAAACCCGAAATCTAATTCATAAGCTTAATCATTAACTGTAAATTATAATTCTAATTCTTCACACAGGTTTATAACCATCATTTAGTCCCAGATATTTAGTAGATACGCTCAAGGTCAGTCTAGCGTCGCTCAAAGGTCGTTCATAAATTATAATCCTATCAAAAACTGTGTACAGTTGCATTCTTCTAATTAATGAAGTGATATCGCCAACCTTGATCATTGTGTATGTAAATAATATTAGTTTCTAACTAGGATTTAACATGTTAGGCCAACGTAATTAAATACCACCGTTAATAAGACTAATACCTTGATCTAAATCTTATTCAATTGAAGTATAACTTCCGGATTTGTATTAATTCATTGTTCTCATTTTCTCCATACCCTTAAATATACACCCAATTATTGGATATGAATGTATTTTAATTACGTTGTTACGTATGTATTTTGTGGGGAATAGCAGGGGTAAGTAAGTAAGTAAGTATGGATGTATGTAAGTATTTTGTACTGTACTGTTTAATAAAGAAACACAAGTAACAAATCATTAAAAACAGTTATAGACTGATCATGACTCGAAAAGTCTTGAAAGCCATAGAAGAGTGATTATACATTTAGTTTCGTACTGATTTACATTACATATCCACGAATTAGAACATAATCTCACAGTGTGCTTCAATTCACTGAAGAAAAACAAAAAAAAAAGAAATTTAAACTTACTTGGTGTTGTTTTACTTGTATCTTCCCATTGTTATTTAGGACTGGGTTCGAGTTCCAGGGTGGGCATCAACTCTGGGATGCAGGCACTTCCAACTGACGAGTCTCAAATAGGACGAAACGCGAGTTCTGGATACCAGTGTTAGCCACTGTCGATCTTTGCTTAAAAAATGAAATTGTTTTCATTTTAAATTTCAATGAATTTGTTGTGTTACTCAAATAATTACTTGATATTTGGAATAATTCCGTGTCTCAGGTAGAAGTTTATACTGATGATGTCGTTCAGAAGAACAATGAAATATTCACGACTAAACTATCTAGTTCAGAGTACAACACTCCATCAAAATGAAGTAGCTGTCTCGTTAATTCTATTTTTCAATGAACTACTGGCCTAAAATATCAACTTTCAAGAATATTTTTATTTCTTAAAGTTAAATTGAGTATATGATCATTATAAAAACGTTGTGTATGTGGAGCATTTTCTCCTTCATAGTCAAAGTATAACAGAAGCTCCTCTGAAGCTAGTTTTTGTTGTCCAACCTGTGTACAATGTGTTTCATTGACTCCAAGCACCTCTAGGTTGCATCTTTTCATTCATGCAGGAATTTGGATGACTTTTCCGGTCTTCCACATTTTACGACAATTCAATTTACCTAAATTAATGGTTGCTCTGGTTGTCAGAAGGGGCATCAGTCTCGTGACTTTTGAGGGAACTTGTATTCCATAATGTGGCGTCATACCTCTTCTAAATGAAGATCTTCTAACTCCAAGAACAGAGTTTAAATGGTTTGAATTATTCTTTTCTAGTTAGCGTTTTTCTGGGTCGCTAACCCCATGCTCAACCATCCTTTTTATCCGGGCTTGGGACCGACAGTATCCTCAGAGCGGCTCCAGACGGAGGCAAGCCTTCACATGAAATCCTCAAGGCCAAAGGAGAAGAGGAAGGTCAGAGAATACACTACACCGAGAAATGGAAACAGGTATGAGTAGAATGAACGACAACTGAATAGAACTAGAAAGGAAGGCCCGGGACAGAGTGTACTGAAGAATTCTGGTCGGCAGTCTATGGTCCATTGGGAGTAACAGGCGTAAGTAAGTAATAAAAAACGTTACTACTTCAATTATGAATTTATTTTTATATCAGTTCACTGATGAAGTACATTTAAATAATCATATACATTTAAGTCTATTATCATTGAACTCTTAATTGTGACTTGAAAATGTTACTTTTTATGTTAATCATTGAACATTGTTAACCAATAATATAACAAATTGACATTAGTACTGTTGAACAAACTGATTAACTTGGATTATTTAGACTGATTGGGGTAATTTCTTAATTTTAGACATTTTAGACTGGTCGAAGAGGTTACTGACCATATAAACTTAGAATCCTTGTGAACAACAGTGACGTTTGAAGCGATAATAACTGAATTACAATCACAGTGTATACATCAACATTAGGGTAGAAATACATCCAACCAACGGATTGTGAATTCCACTCTCAATCATGCAAAAGTTCCCAGAGCCATTTCTTTTCTGTTAAAGATCATAGTATGCTCCTAAATACCTCACTATAATTTCAAGTTCGAAAATGAAATGTTCAGATGTTTCTATCTTGATGTATCAGACAAAATGGGATAGATTACATTGGTATCTCAATGTGTGGGATTACTATTATTAGTTAATAAATAACTATCTAGCCAAAGGTACTACTCACAAAATTCCTATCAGCCTAGTAATCGGTAAATATTTATGGGTTATGAATGGTGTTAATTAGTTTATGGAAATAAAACTTTACATGTAATTACTGTTCATTCTCTTGCAAATCTAGGAATAGAATTACGCATTATTAACTTGATTGAACCACATAACAACACATTCAATCATCAGCATGTTGAACAACGATTCGTATTTACAAAAGTAGAAGGGAATAAGCACACTTTAATTCCACTGAATTTTATCTAATCTCATTCAGTTTAATTTAATATTGAATGATAACTTTGTAAAAACTAATATTTCTAAGATGAAACTATACATTTTATGATTTTTGATGTATCCTCAGGGAACTACGTTAACATAAAATGATCGTTAAAGATATTCAACAGAAAACCCTGGACTTAGGTTTTATGCTACTTGGCACTCGTCAACAAGGTGTACCTGTAATCTTGAAAGAACTGATGCTCCCTGACGGATTCGATTCCATGTCACCCAGCTTCACAGTCAGAGACGTTATCATTGAGCTATCCGGTCCACAACTGGCCTTCTGTAGGACTTACAAATTCATTGATCACTGTATAGTGGTGGTCATTGTCATGCATATCAAATCCTTCTTAGTGTAGATCAAATCACCTTAACTGATGGTCACATTGCAAATTGGTCGATAGGATTCGATTTATACTAAGAAGAACCTGAAATACGTGACATTGACCACCACCTAGTGATCAATCAATTGTAACTGTGATAAGAGATCAAGATTTGCCAGATTGACAACATTTATTCTTAAGTCTCTTTTTAGTATTTTGAAAGGAAATCATAATTCAAAATAACCAACTTATTCAATCTGATTTCCATGTTGATCACTTATTTTCCTGATCGAGTTTTGTTCTCTGAATTAGATAGTTTAGTTGTGAAGCTTTCATCGTTCTTCTAAACAACAACAACAACATCATCATCATCATCGTCATCATCATCAGCAGCACAAACTTCAGGTAGAAATGTTGATTACTAAATTGTTTTGAATTTTCACATTTACGTAATACTCTAAATGTACTTTGTATCCTTATTAATTTGTGAATTACTCCTATACTACTGATTTTATTCTTCTCTCTTCTTTATCCTTACATGGATACTATTCTTGATACATTTAAAAAAGAAAAATAGTAATCCATTGCAAGGGTTATGGGTTTAATGAAGAAGAAGAAGAAGAAGAAGAAGAAAACGCTTCTTAGTTACAGAGCTATAATTAATGATAATTATTAGTTAAAGTAAAAATGTCCATTTTACTAAAGAGAACTCACATGATATTGAGTTAAAGAAGATGAAAGAAGAAAAAGAACTTACGGAAATTAAAGACAAAACAAAAATAAAAAAACCGCCCGGTCAATATTATTAAATAAATCAAGTTTACACTTTATGTTTGTTAAAGAAAATTTACAATATTTATGTCTTATTAAAAATCTATAGGTTTTGAATTTAATAGTTGAGATCATGAATCAATTGAAGCTAGACTATCATGGAAAATCCGAAAGCATTGGATGGCTGTTTCGGCTGTTTCACTGTAAGACTCCTCATTAGTGTGTTTCTACGATCCCGCCTCACGGGATTCGAATCCAGAACCTATCAGTCGCGCACGCCAACGTTTAATCTGTAGACTATTGAGTTGACATCTAATGGTTTTAATGTTTAACTTCAATTACTCCATGAAATTGTGACATCATCCAACATTGTTTTCAGTGAGTTATTATCCCACAACAGACCTGGTTGAAATCTACTGGTCACAATTTTTAATTATCATACATCTTTTATTTTTTTTTACTCAATTGTTATACCTCATTGTACACATCATAATCAGCATTGGATTTAACATACATATACATTAGTCCAGATTGTTCTTCTATTTTTAGACAGAGAGATGAAGAAAATGTATTTATTTCATATCATCTAAGGTTTTCAATCACTGATCAAAACAATCAGGCGGATCCCCAAACGCTTTACTTCAAAGACCATTTTGTACAACAGTTGACTGGTGTGGATTACACTGATGCTCAGTATACTTTCTATTTAGTGATAGGAAAGGTATCTTGTCTAGGTTACAGACAGCACATGTTCACAAAAGCTAAGTATGATGCCCAGACTTTGTTTTATTGATGAATTAAAAAAAGCGCCAATCAAAAATCACGTTATAACTCAGAGTTTCTTGAAGTTGAATTAGTAAAAAAAGTGCATTTCTCAATTCCAGTAAGCACGCCAACTTTATATTGAACTCAGTCTTCAATAATAATGTGTGTATCTCATTGGAACTAAAAGTGTGAAGCTTATGAGTTTTAGATAGGACAAAAACTATGTTGTCTATCCTAATACTCACCAATGAAGATTACATAACCTGAGACTAAATAATATTAGGTGGTTAGTAAGTGAAAATATTGAAGCTCTACACAAGATCAGTCACGAACTAAGTATCTCTTAAATGATCCAAGATCTACTGTAACAAGAAACATTGGTTCTCCAGAAAAATAAAACTTCTAGCCAGCATAAAACTAAAGCTTTTGACTTCCTAATGACTGTTGGTACCTTTTAATATCAATCAACTATAGATACTCGTACAAAATCCATTTGTACTACATTCATACCTAATCCATGTTAACTTAAGAGATAACTAAAAAAAACTAACTACTTCACTGAATGATGGTAAATCAGTTGGTGAGGTTGTAGACATTTATCGACAGTGATGGTTGGGTCACGTGTTACATATGCTTGAACACTGAGAACCACGACGCTCAGTGCTGACCAGTGTTGGAGACGATTGGAAGAAAGTTAGGGGCGGCCATACGAAAACGTGGCGTCAGGGCTTGAAGTCAATAACTTCTAGTCTGAAACATGTTGGTAGATGCAGACTATTTGGATGGAGTCCGTGTGTCTATCGCGTCTATCTATGGTTGGAGACCATGGGTGACGTGGCTCAGAATCGATTACAATGACGTCGGTGTATACACTCTCTGTCTTCCCTTAAACCGTGAGATTAAAATTACTTCATATCTTTCATGATCTCAACTATTAAAATAAAATGTAAGATTAATAATAATGGATTGGCAAAGCAAGGATAGCATTCCTACAATTGAAGAACATATGGAACTCAAAACAACTGTCGACCAATATCAAAGTGAGAATCTTCAATACGAATGTCAAGGCAGTTCTACTGTACGGAGCTGAAATTTGGAGAACTATAACAACCACCATCAAGAAGGTACAAGTATTCATAAATAGCTGTCTACGCAAGATACTCAACATCCATTGACCGGATACCACCACCAGCAGCCTTTTGTGGGAGAGAACAAACCAGCTTACAGCTGAAAAGGGAATTAGGAAAAGACGATGGAAATGGATAGGACACACATTACGCAAATCGTCAAACTGCATCACGAGACAAGCCCTAACTTGGAATCCTGCAGAAAGGCGGAAAAGAGGAAGGCCAAAGAACACACATCGGGAAATAGAAGCAGATATGAAAAAGATGAATAACAACTGGAAGGAGTTGGAAAGGATTGCCCAGGACAGGGTTGGATGGAGAATGCCGGTGGTTGGCCTATGCTCCTTCACGAGGAGTAACAGGCGTAAGAAGAAGAAGAAGAAGATTAACAGTAATGCTAATTAAAAAAAGAAAAGAAATTATGTTTAGAAAAAATGAGAAAATAAAAATAGAATGACCTTGAATATAAATACGTACGACTTAAAATTTATGCACCGTGGAGATTTCCTATTGGTCAATAATTTTTTAAAAAAAAAATAAATCAATATTGATTATTTAATGATTTAATTAATAAATCTTTCTAATTTATATTAACAAGTAAATACGATCATATTGATGAGATGAAAATTTGAAAAGGAAGATCCTAAACCATCAGGAGATTACAATGAAAGCTCCATGGGTAAACTATTCAATTCAGAGAACAAAACTTTATTAAAATCATCCAACTAAGCTACAAATCTTCCTCAATCATCTTGACGATAAGGTTCAATGTTATTTTTCAGTTGATATGCATCTATAGATTAAGTCTGTGAATTACTATTATTATTATTATTATTATTATTATTATTATTATTATTATTATTATTATTATTATTATTATTATTATTATTATTATTATTATTATTGATAATGGCTTTGCATCTGGAGCTCCAAACAAATGACAACCAATACCAAGGTCAGGATTTTCAATAGAAATGTCAAAACAGTCCTACTGTATGGGGCAGAAACCTGGAGAACTATGAAAGCCATCATCCACAAGATACAGGTGTTTATTAACAGTTGTATATGCAAAATACTTCGGATCCATTGACCAGACACTATCAGCAGCAACCTACTGTTGGAAAGAACAAACCAGATCCCAGTGGAGGAAGAAATCAGAAAGAAGTGCTGGAAGTGGATAGGACACACATTGAGGAAAGCACCCAACTGCGTCACAAGACAAGCCCTCATATGGAATCCTCAAAGCTATACAAAGGAGAAGAGGAATACCAAAGAACACATGACGCCGGGAAATGGCGATAGGCATGAGTAAAATGAACAAGAACTGGATGGAACTAGAAAAGAAGGCCCAGGACAGAGTGTGTTAGAAAATGCTGTTCGGCGGCCTATGCTCCATTAGGAGTAACAGGTGTAAGTAAATAAGTAAATAATGGCCTTATTCAATATTATATTTTGGTACAATATAGAATTCTCAGCATGAAGTATTTCAGTAAGTTTCTTTTGCAAAAACAAAAAAACAAAACATAAAAAAGAAAGGAAAAAAAGGTGTAAAAAGATCTGAATCTGTACAACTTTTTCGAATTAGAGACATGTTTAAGAATACAGGTTATTGACTAGGTTAATTCTAACAACCTATTCATCATAGAATATGTTTGCTAAGTAAGGTATTATACTTTTGCTTGAGTGTATGGATTTTAATGTATTGACGTTTCGTTCTACCAGAAGATATACAAGAAGAAAAATATGAATGAAGGGGATGGTTAGTATCTGATCAGACAACACTTGCCAGGAGTTTGCATGACTTTAGATGTCTATCCACAACCATATTAATTATGACTTCGAAAGATTCACCAAACATCTTGCTAACTACCTTCAGCACTCTCCTCAATACATCAAAGTATTTTCTCAAAAGCTCGGAAAAGAATAGTGGAGAACAGTAAAGGATAATAGGTAATATCAAAGAATTAACAAATTGTAAGAGTAAATGTCAAGTAATTCCAAAAGCACATGGCCTCTATATGCAGTAATTCAAACGGAAAACTTTCTTCGATAACAATAAAAAATGAGACGACCAAGAGAGATCAGAGGAAAAGGTAACACGAAGATAATTGACCTTCGACACTGTGTTTATCAAAGAGTCTCCAATGGCACAAGCATTATGGGATCCCAAAATAATCTTTAGACACTGTTCATGTCTCAGGTTAAAGTTAACAGCTTGATATTTAGACGGATTAAGTATGAAACCATTAACAACAAACCACCATTCAATACAAGATAAACACTCCTTCATTTCTATGGAATGTAAAGAGGTAGAAATCGGCACATATACAATAAGATCGTCGACATATTTCACAATAGTGTTTTCTTTCAAAGATAACAGATCATGCAAAAAAAGGAAAAAGAAGAGGTGAAAGAACAGCTTCTTGTGGTACATCTTCATGAAATATAGTGTTCATCACTGGCTAGCTTTTAGATAAATATCCTAGAATTATTTTGATAGATTACTCCAAGGGGAGTTACTGTATTCAATTGTACAGTGTATATCTATAATTAACAAAAGATGATGAACATACTATTTATTAGTTGAATTTGAGTTACAAGATGTTTACAAAAGGATTTGAATTTAAAGGTTTTTTTACTCTCCTGTAACTTACTAGTTGTGCAATTCTAATGAGTCTGAAATGAGGATAAAACAGCTATCCATGCTATTAAGAGTTCTTTACCTGATGTCATTTTGTAAGGGAATAAATTATCTAATAAACAATCTATATTTTGAAAAGATCCGAAGGTGATCCCTATAGTCTATATAAATTATCACTTATATTCTGTTAGATAGTTTCAATAAAACTGGCATATTTTGGCAAATTTTCAATTCAATTTTATTATGAGTTCACTAACAATTCTTAGAATAAAAATGTAATCCTCTAACCATCATATCAGCAGTCTAACTATTAAATTATACATAAATATATATCACAAGGGGTTTTGTGGATATTAAAGTAATTTTAATAGTTGAGATCATGAGTCAATTAAAGCTAGACCACCATGGAAAACCTGGAAGCACTGGACGGCCATCTCGTCCTATTGTGGGACTCCCCATCAGTGCACATCCACGATCTCGTCCCGCAAGATTCGAATACAGGACCCATCGATCTCGCATGAGAACGCTTAACCTCTAAACCACTGAGCTGGTCGGTATCCAACGGTAATAAAGTCTAACTTCAACTAATTCACGAAATTGAGTGACATATCCACTACTACCTTCAGTGAGTTACTATCTCACAACAGACCTGGTTGAACTTTACTGGTCACTGCTTCTCACTAAAACTTCAGAAAATACCTGTTGGAGACGGTCACTAGTGAGCATATGCTGATTAATATCAGAAGGGGTTTTGTGGATATTATAGTAATTTTAATAGTTGAGATCACTAGTCACTGAAGACAATGGTGGATGTGTCGCTCAATTTCGTGGATTAGTTGGAGTTAAAAGTTAACACCATTGAACGCCGACCAGCTCAGTGGTCTAGAGGTTAAGCGTTCTCATGCGAGACCGATAGGTCCTGTATTCGAATCTCACGAGGTGAGGTCGTGGATGCGCACTGCTAAGGAGTCCCACAGTAGGACGAAACAACCGTTCAGTGCTCGCAGGTTTTCTATGTTGGTCTAACATCAATGGACTCATGATCTCAACTATAAAAATAAATACATATGTCATGAACAAAACAATTTGAAGTCCTAACATGGAGAATATGTGTTTACGATGAACATAAAAAAAGCATTTTAAGCATTAGTAACATAAGAATAAGCACCATATGGGGTACCTGTAGTAGACTTTATGTTACTACCAAGGTATTCAAATCACACTGTCATTCATTTTATTTTAACAAAAAATGAGCCATTTAAAGACATTTTCATATAATGTACTTGACAAAATTATTAATTCCTTTTTAAATTATAGGCAACGCCTTTTGTAGTACACGTTTAATTGTAAGTACATTTTCATGTGAATAACAAAATCAATTCACATTGTTTTCGACAGGAAAATCTTGACATTGGTTTCTTCAAGTAGGGAATTACCAGAAGCGTTCAGGAAACTAATACTCCCACTTGAATCCGTACACGTAAAACTCAATTTCACAGTTTGAGTTGTTATTACTTATCTGTTTTTATCGTGACTGACCGCTTGTAGACCTGAGATAATTAGAATTGATTTATTGTGTTTTTCTGATGATTGACCACTAGAACAAAACCTAGGTACAGTTTTCCCAGTCAATTACCTCAAAACATCTTACACATCATAACAGTACATACAATGTTGAATCGCTCAGATTAGTTGCTACATTGCACATTAATAGACGGAATTCAGTCAGCATTAAAAAAAAAGACAAACATGACAGTGATCACTACTTAGTGGTCAATCAATTTTGATCATACCACTTTCTTTTACTTAGCAGGTTCAAAATCATCAGATGGGATTCAGAAAACATTATTCTGATTACTATTCAACAATATTCTGTTACTTACAGTTCTATCAATTACGCACATCAGTGAATTACTGACTTCCATTAATTATACAGATTGCTTTGGCTGTCTTGTTAACAATTTTCAGGATCTTCTAAAAAAATTAAGTAAACTTACTTGTATTTCACTGATTGTAATCATGATTCAATTGAATCTAGACCACCATGGAAAACCTGAAAGCACTGGACGGCCGTTTCGTCCTAATATGGGACTCCTCAGCAGTGAGCATCCACGATCCCGCACCCCGCAAGACTCGAATACAGGACCTATCAATCTGGAGCCAGGCGCTTAACCAACTACACCACTGAGCCGGCATCCAACGGTGTTAATGTCTAACTTCAACCAATCCACGAAGTTGCGCCACCATACACCATTGTCTTCAGTGAGCTGATATTTCACAACAGACCCTGTTGAACTCCACTGGTAACGGCTTCTCATGATTTCAATCAGTGAAATTTCTAAAATTTCCACAAAACCCATTCTGATTACTTGTATTTTTCATTTATTAGCAATGCTAAGTATGAAATCTCGGATAGACTGTATTTATCTGCTATCAGTAACGAGTGTGGATTGTTGATATGGAAATTTTAAGAAATTATTAAAAGGGATAACACAGTTAAACACTGACAGGATGACCAAAATCATATAAAGTTAATATTTGTATAGGATTTTGTAAATTAACATGAAAGAAGTCGAATGAATATCAACTTGTTACAAAAGTATTGATTTCCTTGGGAAGTTCCTACCGTCCTATAAAAACGCATTTCCAGCGACCTCATGATTAGCGGAAAATTACTTCGTTCTGATGATTGCGATCATGATCGGTTAGCATACTTATATTTGAATTAGTATCATTATTGACTATTTTGAAAGCTCAGTTTCTGCATACTGAGAAAGATCTTGTAGTGTCGGTTATTACGTTAAGCCCATACACTTATTCTAGTTTTCGGACAGCCCAATCTATTCATTCCATTTGAGTCACATTTTGACCTTGTTAATCATTCGCTTACCAATCTTAACTGTTTTTATATGAGAGCATATATGTGTGTACATTTCTTATCCTATTCATCACATGTCTGTAACTTATTTTTGTGGGGCTATAAATATTGATTAAGGCTCGACAAAAAAGGTGTTGGCTTACTCGCCATCTCCACTGCGCGTCGTTTCTCTTCGTTCTATCCTACTCGCTTCATATACAAAATATATGTATCCAAACATCCATTCTCGTTATTTAACTATTTCATTCCGTTATTAACTAACGCGATTTAAGTCGATGATTATATACGAGGATAGGCAACATATATATTTCGACAACGATCATTCATACGACCAAATTGGAGTTAGATCTCGGGCAACTAAAGTGGAAAGCCCGTCAACAAACATCATCCGATCTAAATGATGACAAAATAAAGGGCCCCACAATCTTATCTTCATAAACTACCAGCCACCATAAGATGAGAAAAAGATACTTTAATTCTCAAATTTGAAACTATCAATTATGTGCAAAACTGAAATATGGCTCACAATAACTGAGGAACTTATTGGTTGTTTCTAAAGGTCATACACCGTTACTTTATAAATACTCACATACTTTCTACTATATCATGTATAAAAAAATGTCAAGAAATGCATCCTTCAATATTCATCTATGTTTTCATATGTCAGACGCTTGAAATTTCAGATAAATAAAGAGTCGCACAAATTTAGTCATTTGTGTTATGAGCAGTTTAACTGAACTACACAGCAGTTGTGTTATATATATCACGTGAGTTTGAACATTTGATTGCTAGAAATTTGTATCCTAGAAATCATTATTTAATATATTTAGAAATTTACCCAACATGGGTGACAATGATGGTGTTTTTTTATACTGAACATGTGATCTTCACAGTTTAATCATTCAGTGTAACAGATACCTAAGTTAACCTACTTTTCAATCATTCTTTGATCTGATATCAATTGTTTGGAGGTAATCAACAGTTTAGCCAAAGACCTAGCAGTGGTGTTGGTTGACATCATTCAGTAAAGTGTGTTTGTAGTCTTTAATGAACAGTTCGTGGTGAAAACTAATAGAACATGTACAATACAGAATACTTATTACTCCAAATGTCCGAATGCCTTAAAAATCAACTCTGAACTCAGTTAATCATCTCGCTAACTTTCTCTTTTTGTAAGAATATTTTAATTACTATAAAACAATCGTTATAAGAACTAAGTGCATAAAATTCAAGTTTTATTGGATTTCTTAATTTAGACAATGGTCCAAGTGTAATCATTAAACGTTTTATAATCATCAATTTAGGTTCGAAAAGTTTACGTCACAAACTAACTTAAGTAATCAGTGAACATGAGGAAGACTTTTCGGCAGTATGCACCCACAACGCAAACAGGTATTGAATCTGAAACTTTCTAGACTGCTGGGGAATGTCCTACATTGATTTGACATGCGTTTATTTAATATTTATTTATTTAAACACACAAAAAAATTGATACAAGGAGGCACCAAATAGATGTGTGCCACATAAATCACTCGATTTATGTGAGGGCTGGGATACTGCTCGGGTGCCCAAACCGAAACAGGTGGTTTTTATGGGGGCTCACACTCAGAGCCTTTGACCTAAAGGTCTAATCCACAAGGCAGTGGAGCAACGTCAGGAAATGCAGTCCCATGGTAACCGGTGACCAACAGTCAGTTCATATGCCATTTGTTCCTTCAGGATCCTAGAAACCATGTGCACCATTGGTTTGGAATCAGGATTCTCCAACTCCCCTAGGTGGGTCCTCCGTATCCACCAACCCGGTTAAAGCGCCAGACATTTGATTTTCGTCCTCTCAGTTTCGTAAACAACACCCCCGCCGCGAGAAGGCCGTGTTGATCCAAGCATATAATTGGAAATTCGAAGGAAACGATTAGTCATTTCGTAGCAATGCCTGTAAGCAAACAAAACAGTCAACTTTCATGCTAAATACATTTAAACTAACATGGAGTAAAATATATGCAAACTAAATTATGTTTATCCTTGTTCTCCAACTATTTTATGAAATTTTGTTGCGTGTTCATTTATTCCGAATATTTTCACATTATTCATTGTATTGTAAAGACAGAACATTGTTTTATTAACAATGTAATAAACTTTTGTGGGTTAAATATGATAAAAACGTATTATACTATGAGCTACATTCACATTTTCGATCGCATTGCATATCAAAGCGTGATTTTATGTCTTCTTTGAATAAATTTTATTTCCTAACTGAATTACAATTATTTATCTCATTGACTTTTAAAGATCATTATAATTCCAGATAGATTTCTTCATAAACCGATGTTTATTAAAGGACTATTTAGAGCCACTGGGAACCCATACAAATATTTCATCTTAATCTTCGACTCCAAGAATATACATTCAACATGAGATTGGACTAAGAACCTTCAGGTCATGTAATCAGTATACTAGCTTCAGTATTCTTAGTCACAATTCAATTCAAATTTCCATTCCATGATCAATCCTTGTTACTGGCGATACAAAAACCTGATCTTGAGCAACTACTGGGAGTGCTCATTGACTAAATGAAAACTTATTGGTGTTATAAATTTCATATCTTATCGCCAGATCCAATAAACCATTATGTTTTCGCTTGATCATCTGTAAGTATATCCATCATTTAAGTTATCAGAAGTATCAAAAGATAATTCCATGTTAACTTAGTACATGATTCATTTCTCGCGATTAGATAGTAATTCCCTATATACTTTGCAGCACGCTGACTCATCTGATGAAAATTGAACAACCACATGACTTCCATCCACATTATTGGCCTAAATTATAATACTAGTATGTCACAAGCCGTTTAAACATCTTTGACTCACATACCAGTATTTTTTGCATTGCAACTGATGTCTTTCGTTCAAACTAATCACAGAGCAACAATAAATAAAATTCCTATCTGTTGACTTTAGTTACACGTGTCTGAAAACATCCTAGTTACCGAGTGTAAAGAATATACAATTGAGGTATTGGATGAAATGACCTAGTTGTATTTCAGATATCTCACTTTGTATTGGTTGGTTACTGAGAAGCAATGTCATGTTGACCTAGTCTTTAGTGCTGATCAAATTCTGTTGACCATGTTATAATGCGACCACTGTTTGAAGTGGCTTAATATCGAGTGGACTATTTTAAGATTTGAGATGGTTCGAGGACGAAACTCTAAATATATGTTCCATTCTAATCGGGGCAGGTTAGTAAGGTTGTATTTTTTGCGAATTCATAGAAACTAGCTTTTCTTGATTTATAACTTAAATTTTGATTATATTAAACTGACAATACAATGAAGAGATAATCATAAAACCAAGAATGGTATCATGTGAATATATCCCAATTTTTATACACAGGAATACTAGTAAATTTTCATAAGATGCAACTCCAGATGGCTAGTAACGTTAAATCTCCGGTTATTAGTTTAAGCCACATGAATAATTATGGGCGCCTACAGTGATCAACTATAACCTGTCAAGCAGTTAGCTTTTAACTAGATCATTGGTACAAGTTTCAAGAAGTCTTTTACCTGATCCAGACTACCTAGTTAGAGTCTACACGATTATCGTAACCAATGTTTAGTGATGTTGGATGCTATGGCTTGGAATAAGTTACAATGGTCAAAGTGTATTTACTTAATTTCCTTAGATATTAAGTTTTGAAATTACCCTAAACTTTTTATCCCTCCAACTTATTATCTCTAATTATTGTTTATGGCCAATCTTTTTTTAATGTCACCGATACCTTTTACCATTCTGCTATTTATCTTAATTTCATCACACCGAAATGGTGTGGTATGGCAACTTGAATAAATGCATGTATGTGCCTGATTTAAGTCATTACACTTCACACTCTGTAACTAATGGTATAGGACGCATATACAACGAAAATCCTCGGTACTAAGGATTTGAGACAAGTAGTATTGATGGCTAGATATGTAAAGCAAGTGTATTAATCGTAGCACTTTTCATATCCAATTTGAACATAATATAATACTTTATCCGTTTGCCTCACATAATTACGCATCCTTCAAATTCGGTATTTCCCTTAGAATCCCGAACTTTTCATGTTGTAAAGCGACTGAAATAGGACCGGATTACTGTAGGTACTTCTACATCACTGTCAGCTTGTAATTGTAAAGCACCCTATTTAGTGTCATTCTTTGTTCTTTTCAGCTTACTATTTCTCCCACAAACTGATTCCTACTCGTGCTCTTAGGTAAATATTTGTAAGAATTGACTGATTATTCACCTTAGTTCTAGTCTTTCAATTTACCAAACGTATAACTGACCGTTTATTATTTTGTTAAACTGACTCACCACCATCTAATTAGCATTGACCTTTTACTCACCTATAGAACATACAGATATACGCGTACGTAGTCAGAGACACGTTAGCGCCAAATGAACACAAGAATGCAACACTAATATCATTTAAAGAAAACAATCCAAAATATAAAGGTCAGATGCATCTCTTTTAGCTTTCTGAGAAAAGTCGTTGAACTTTCGTCAGTACAAAAAATAAGAAGTAATATTATCCATATCAGTAGTTATCGTCATTTTCATATTAATAGTAGAAGTAATGTAAGCTTCTTCCTCACTTTATATTAAAAAAGTGGGTGAGTCAGAAGAAAAAATAAGGGAGAAAAATCGACAAGCATACAAAAAAGTAGAAACATGTTCACTTATTTAAACAAATAAAATGGACGCTATTCTTAAATAATTTGTCAATTATTTAGAAAGTTAGATGAAAACAGATGAATCTCAGAAAAGTTTTTTCCAGTTCAACTTCATTTAAAAAAGAAATTGACCTTTGTCAATCTGGGTTACCATAATTTTTTTAAAGAAATGAAAGGCAAAGAAGTATCTTTGAAGTTAGAAATCTTTTTGTATGTAGATCCTTATGTTACATTTGTCTTATTTATGAAAGGAGATAAGAATCACAATAGTAAATCCATTCTTCATGAGAGTTACGAGATTGCTGGTGGATCACGATTTGGTCCCTATTTGTGAAATATAACGTCAAGAATAAAATTTTATATACAGTTACATATTTATACATATATATAATTACGACAAAATTTATCCGATTAGATTGGGTGATTAAATAAATATAACTCACATAGGCAACCATATTTTTACATCAAAATGAACTAAGACATTGGATGATAACCTCTAGATATTAGTTTTTTTAAGTCAGTTGAACATGCTCAAGGAACCCAAAAAAAGCACATACGAGTAACACTAACATATCTTAGCAAAGGTTCATATACTACGCTTTAAAGCACAAGTTATGCATTTGAGTTAATCATATTACCCGGTTACGTATGGTTGTTAATCCGAGAAATTAAGTAACTGAAGGCCCAAGGCTTACACACCCAAATGTACAAATCGCTGGTTAACTTTAACCTAAAAAAGTACCGTCAATTCACTTGCTTTTACAAATTATTACGTGCGCATTCGAAACGTTTGACATCAATGGAGATCGGAATAAAGATCATATCGATAGAAACATGGACGTGATTTAAACCTGTTTCACAACAAAGATATGCATAAGACCGAACGCAGACAAAGATAGTCAATCAGCTACAACACAGGACCAGGAACATATATGCATCGGTCCAAGTTGCCACACCTCATTAACATAACAAGATGAACACCGGATTCATAGAAGTAATTACTTTAATGGTAGTAATATATAAAAGAAAGATTGCATATAAGGACACAGTATAGGAAGAAAAAAATTAGTTCGTAGAGTCAGTCAGTCAGCTACAACGTAGGACCAGGCACATATGTGCATCGGTCCAGGTTGCCATACCGCATCAGCACAACAAGATGAACACCGGATTCATAGCAGTGGTTAGGTCAAAGGTAGTAATATATAAGAGAAAGATTGCATATAGAGATATAGTACAAGAAGAAAGAATTGGTTCGTAGAAAGAAAGATATGAAGCGATTTTAATCTCTCGGTTTTAAGGAAAACAGAGAGTGTATACACTGACGCCATTGTGTTAGATTCTGAGCCATGTCACACACAGTCTCCAACCATTGGTTACGATAGTCACGCGGACCCCAACCAAGTAGTCTGCATCTACCAACATGGCTCAGACTAGAAGTTAATGACTTCAAGCACTGATGCCACGTTTTGGTTTGGCTGCCCCTAACTTTCTTCCAACGATCTCCAATACCGGATAGCATTGCACGTCGTGGTAATCGGTATTCAGGCATACGTAACACGTGGCCCAACCATCTCAGTCGATGAAGATTCACAACCTCATCAACTGATTTACCATCATTCCCTAATACCCTGCGTCTAACCTCACTATTACTTACCCGGTGATCCCAGCAAATGTGAGCAATATTTCTAAGGCATCTGTGGTCAAATACTAATAGCTTACGAGTGTCTTCTACTCTTAATGGCCATGTTTCGCTGCCGTAAATTAAAACAGGACGGACTGCCGCGGATATCTCGCCTTCGCCATAGGTGGCGCAAGTTGGTAAAAGCCAATCGAGCTTTTCGAATCCGTGCTGAGATTTCGTCCGATACCAACCCATTAGGGCTGATCAGACTTCCAAGATAAGTGAAGTTGTCAACGCGTTCGACTACTTCACTCCCTATCCTTAGTTCAGGTGTTAACGCAGACCAGTCCTGAAGCAACAACTTGCATTTCGTGAGAGAGAAGCGCATTCCAAACATCCTGGCATTGTTGCTCAGTGCTACCAGAAGACTCTGCATTTTGTCAGCGTCTTCACCAAACAGGACTATGTCATCTGCGTATTCTAAGTCGATAAGTGGACCTCCTGATAGGAGATCAATACCCGAGAACTCAGTCGACGAGAAAGTTATTTCCATCAGTAGATCTATGATGAAGTTAAACAAAAATGGGGAAAGTGGACAGCCTTGACGTACACCACTTCAGGTTGCAAAAGTAGATGACAGTTCGCCATAAGCTCTGACTCGACTAGTAGTGTTCGAGTAAAGAGCCTTTACAAGGTTTATGTACTTCTGTGGTACGCCTTTCAATGATAGACACTGCCACAGAATCTCGCGGTCTACCGAGTCAAATGCTGCTTTTAAGTCGAGAAAGACCACCATTGTCGGACGCCGATAAGTATGCCTGTGTTCTAGAATCTGACGAATGGTGAATATGTGGTCGGTGCAGCCACGACCAGGTCTAAAGCCAGCTTGGTTCTCTCGTGTTTGCAGTTCATGAATCGTAGAAATAAAGATATGAAGCGATTCTAACTTTAGTTTAAGGAAAGACAAAGAGTGTACACACCGACGCCATTGTAATCGATTCTGAGCCATGTCACCAAGAGTCTCCAACCATTGGTTACGATAGTCACGCGGACCCCAACCAAGTAGTCTGCATCTATCAACATGGCTCAGACTAGAAGTTAGTGACTTCAAGCACTGATGCCACGCTTTGATATGGCCGCCCCTAACTTTCTTCCAATCGTCTCCAACACTGGTCAGCACTGAGCGTCGTGGTTCTCAGTGTTCAAGCATATGTAACACGTGACCCAACCATCGTTGTCGATGAATGTCTACAATCTCATTAACTGATTAACCATAATTGCCTAGTACCCTGCGTCTAGACCAAATTAGCCTCACCCTCTCACCAGCTCACTGAATTAACCAATACTACTAACCAATAAGGGAGAATGTTGAATGTCGCAAGCCTGCATTTTCCTATTTCGGTTTCGGTAGTTAAATAGGAATCCTGTCATCCGCTAAAATTTAGCACATAAACATGTAGTTATTAGGTGAAACCATCACGAGCAGTCATTATTAGTCCAGAAGACGCGGAATTAAAAACAATCAGTTTCTTAGTTAGGCTTAGAACAAAGTGCAGGATACGTGAAACTCTCGAGTACTGTTGGTTTTAATGTTAGATATAAACAAACAATCTAGGACTGAAGATGGAACTTTCACAGTCTGCCAAGATAACAAAATAGAGTCCATCTTGACTGCCATCTTAATCTCCCAATTTTGGGAAAGCCGTCATAGTAAACCTTGGGGAAATTACAAAAAAACCAAAATTTCGTCATATATCAAAATCACTATTAACATTGTGGATTTGCGTACCAAAAACTTTTATTCCAAAAAATATAAATCACACTTTCAGGGTTAGTTATAACATAAATAACACAAACAGGTTTGTTAATGAAGTAAACGAAGTATTCTTAACTGGTAAAAGAAAGTAAGGTTCACCTGGAAGTTGTTGCGAGGCTTCCCATCTGATGACCGAAAGCGTGGCAAGCCAAACAGTACTGCAGCGAAAACCGCTAGCATCGCCACGAACGTCATGATGTAGGTACCGGACATTGGATCTTGGTTACTTTGAGGTGTATGAGATAAATCATCAACGCAAGAGCTGTCACTACAATACTCCTGTGTCTGTCTTAATATTCCCAATAGTTGCCTCATGGCCCCGTTGTGAGATTGTATACATTCACATATATCGTAACCTGATTCGTCACCCATTTTTCCGTACAAACTCAGTGGGACAATTGGAAAAGTAACTCGTACGAGCCGCGTTTCTTACTGGTACGTATGTTAGCCGTTTGACTAATAAAAACAAATATAAATTCTCTGACTATCTAATTTTACTATAATGAAAGCCAAAACCTCACTAAAAATTGAATTCACGGTTAATCAAGTGCTACTTAAGTAGTTTTGTACTGGTCGCAATACAATCTGCCTTGTCTGCCCTTTCAGATATTAAAATCTCGACAGATCGAATTACTTTAAAACGTTTTTACGAACGGGAAGTTAAGTCTTGATGTGATTTGCATGGGTACTCAACGCCTTAAATCTAAGATTTTACAAATGGCATATAGGATCTAATCAACTTATATCGAAGTTTCATACCTGGTTGTACACAATTAGTCTCACATTTGACAGATTTCCTTAAAGTAAAACCAAGAGCATCCAAGCTTACTTCGGAGGCTGTTGAGGCTAATAAACGGCCAAAGCAGAAACTGGCTCAAGCACCTACATTGATGTACCAGAATTCTCATTCCACACTCGCTTTGACAGTGGATGCTTCGGGCAGAGAAGCAGGTGGTACTCTTGACCAACTGGTTAAAAAAAAGCCTAGAAACAGATTTACTTCTTCTCCACAAGACTCGTTCCAGCAGAGACAAGGTATTGTACTTTCGAACGAGAACTCGCAATCTATCTAACCATTGAGCATTTCCGACACATGCTAGGGGGCAGGGAATTCCTAGTTTTTACTGACCACGAGCCATCAAGCGTTCGGTTAACAGCCGGAGCTCGATTTCTCAACCTCATTTAAGATCTGCAATTATTCAAAAATGTTAAGTCGGTAACTCGGTGAGAATCCACTATGTTAACACAGTTTTTTTACAGTCTCTCAATCCTAGCCCCCCAGGGTAAAAGTGATCATGCCGTCATAGCTTTCAATTTTATCAACAAAAGTGAGCTATACCACCGTACCAACAACAGGTGTTGGGATTTCAAACGGTCAACGACATGACAAACTACAGTAGTTGACTGGAAAGTCCACTGACAGCTTGATGTAGACACCAACTGTGACCTCTTACTGCACACGATCTCGTGTGCTAAAAACGTCTGTCCCGCAAAGTCCTCGAAATTTACAAGCATTCATCGCAGTCTTTAAATGGTGACACTCAAAAGGCACTACTGTGTGAAATCGTAAACAAACCAGCCACAGCAATACATATAGACAGCCCAAACAAACAGGGAAGCACTTCACAAAAGCGATAAGTGAAGACGGGTTTCAGTATCAGATACAGCTAGTCGGAAAGTTTGACTCCAATCCGATTAGCACAATCAATCATACGGTCTCTCTTCAACCAGCCAAAACCTGAGTTTCCCAGTTGTTAGGTTCTAAGACCCAGCAAAAAAAGCAGCTGACTTTCTAACGTGACAGTACTTCTAGAGATTTTAACCGTCACAGACCAACTACATTGACGTGAGCTTCAGCTACAACTCAATAGAGCTCTCAGAAGTGGATTTGAGCGCTGACTCGGCGTATCAGGACATTTCTTCTGACCCAGATAAGATTAATCCTGCTGTACTGAGAGAAGCGGCTTCAATCTCCAAGAAAACGTGTAATGTGGCAAGGGGTCGCGGTTGACTATGATCACCACTACAGGAAGACTACGTGCCAATTAATCGATGAGATCCCCAGTAAGCGAAATATCAGAAGGCAGTTGATGGCTGTAGTCGAAATGTATTTGTTGGCGATCTCGTGGTATCAAAAGAATACCGAGATCGTGCTAGATCACAAGTGTGGTTACTGACTTACTTATTTGCTTACGCCTGTTACTCCTTGTGAAGGAACATAGGCCAACCACCGGCATTCTCCATCCAACCCTGTCCTGGGCAATCCTTTCCAACTCCTTCCAGTTGTTATTCATCCTTTCCATATCTGCTTTTATTTTCCTACGTAATGTGTTCTTTGGCCTTCCTCTTTTCCACTTCCCTTCAGGATTCCAAGTTAGGGCTTGTCTCGTGATGCAGTTTGACGATTTGCGTAATGTATGTCCTATCCATTTCCATCGTCTTTTCCTAATTCCCTTTTCAGCTGTAAGCTGGTTTGTTCTCTCCCACAGAAGGCTGCTGGTGGTGGTATCCGGTCAATGGATGTTGAGTATCTTGTGTAGACAGCTATTTATGAATACTTGTACCTTCTTGATGGTGGTTGTTATAGTTCTCCAAATTTCTGCTCCGTACAGTATTTTTCTAAATTGTTGGTTTCCTTCTGAGGTTGATATTCATTACACAATTATTATTCTTATCATGGATCAAAACTTTTCACTAAGTGTTCACTTCTTTTCTTTCTTCTTTCCCTCTAAATAAACATTCTTAAGATTAGGAAGTTTGTAATTAAAACAATAACTCGTGTTACACTTAAGTTAAATTCTCAGACCCGTTTTATCTTCACTATGCATATATGACTACTCATACATATTGATATTTTATTATCCTTTTCATTTAATTGAGACTTTCATTGCATCACTCTAAACTATAACTGCACAAACATTTATTCTAGCGTCATATCTTACTGCAATTATAAGTTATTTTTTCTTAATTATGTTTTGTTACTAATTTAACGATACACACATAGTCGTTTATTCTTGTTCTGTGTTCATAAACACGCCTATTAGACTGTTTGCGTATTTCACGTCTCCTTTATTTCTATTCCCTTATTTTCTCCATTTCCTTCTTTAAACTCAATTCAATATTCTTCTCAATTGCACAGACCCGATTTATTATTATTAATATTCTACTATTATTGCTCTAAATTTTTTTAATGGCAAGTATAACGCTGACATTATTGAAAATTGTGTATTATTGCATTTTTTGAAGAAACACGAAATGGTTTCTTCACAACACTTATGTACCCATAAGATGTTTGTGAATAATAATAATAATAATAATAATAATAATAAATGCCTTGACGTTGGTATTGAAGATTCTCATTTTGATATGTGTTGAAAGTTGTTTTGAGTTCCATATGTTCTTCAATTGAAAGAATGCGACTGTAGGGCCAGTGAAATGTCACTGAGCCCTAGCCAAATCATCCGGCAGTTGGATCACTGAATGTCGAACAGATCATCGCTCCCTGCCAAGGTCAGGTACAACAAACGCGCATTAGTTAATGGTATGCCATGGACTGGCTCATGCGGCAGTGGTCTTACTTTCGCCTGTATCTACCTTAACTAATATATTTCTGTAATAACGTCCTTTGTGTTGTACAGTCTTCAAAGCATCTATAGTAACTTGTTACGTCAATGGGGGTAGTCCACGTAAGGTGCTGACCACCAGGTGTGACTTCGACGTTAGTTGGTTCGTCACACCATTCACGTCTAACTCGAGTAGGCCTCCAATCATTTCGACATAGATCATCTACGTTGGTGATGTACACGACCCTTGCTTTGCCAATTCTCGCCTTTCGGTCTGCATCTGAACCTCCTTGTTCATCGATGATGCTTCTCAGGTATGTGAAGGACTCTACATCTTCCAGAGTTTCGCCATCAAGTGTGATTGGATAGCTGTTCTTCGTTTTGAATTTGAGTACCTCGGTTTTCCCCTTGTGTATGCTGAGACCTACTGATGCAGAGACTGCTACTACATTGGCTGTCTTCATCTGCATTTGTTCATGTGTATGCGATAGGAGGGCTAGGTCATCTGCGAAGTCCAAATCGTCTAATTGATTCTGAGCTGTCCATTGTATCCCGTATTTTCCCTCAGATGTGGAGGTCCTCATAATCAAGTCGACCACCAGAAGAAAGAGGAAGGGAGAGAGTAGACAGCCTTGTCTGACTTTGGTCCTTACTTGGAATGCATCTGTCAGCTGTCCCCCATGCTCGACCTTGCACTGTAGTCCGTTGTATGACTTCCGGACAATATTGACAATCTTCTCAGGAACTCCGTAGTGTCGAAGAAGTTTCCATAACGTCCTCTTATCTACACTGTCAAATGCCTTTTCATAATCAATGAAGTTGATGTATAGTGATGAGTTTCACTCAACTGATTGTTCGACGATGATCCGTAGTGTCGCAATTTGGTCTGTGCACGACCGATCCTTACGGAATCCAGCTTGTTGATCTCGAAGTTGGACGTCTACTGCATCCTTCATCCGGTTCAGCAACACTCTGTTGAAGACTTTCCCTGGTATTGACAGTAGTGTAATGCCTCTGTAGTTTTCACATTTGCTCAGGTCTCCATTCTTTGGAATCTTGATGAGATGTCCTTCTTTCCAGTCCATCGACACTTGTTCCTCCTCTCAAAACTTTTTGAATAGAAGGTGAAGCATGTTTGTGGTTGCTTCGATGTCTGATTTCAGTGCTTCAGCTGGTATGTTGTCGGGTCCCGCTGCTTTCCCGTTCTTGATTATTCTGACGGCCATTCTACTTTCTTCACTTGGAAAAAAATAATCCAAGTGTGGTTACTGAACGTAACCAAATTCGTGCAAGGTCACAATCAACGGAAGGAAGAAGAATGTCTTTAGTACGGTTAAACAAACAAGTACAGTAAAACAATCACTGGTACAATAGGTTATAATAATAATTGTTTCCATTAAACCAATCGCGTTCTCTTGGTAATAGTAGGTTACTACAAACGCTTGGCGTGATGTTATCATACTCGCTAAGCCGAGACACAATACCTTTGAAAGTGAGGAGCTGATCAAGCATTGTATGAACTATTACTCCGCTAATAAACGGAGGACACACCCTCGGTAACCAGTTGCTTTTATTACAGATCCCATGGTCTCTTCATTTTCAATTCTTTTCAGATTTCTAGTGAAGCTGGTTGAACTTATCAGTTACACCGAATACATATGAACGCGAAAGCAGTATTTTTAGGGTCTTTATGAACTACAATCAGAAGTTTTGTAGAATACTGGTTTACGTAGCATAAGTCATTTTCTTAACTCACACTGACTATGTAGAAAGGTATTTTAATTAAACAACTAATTGGAAATTTAGATTATTTTGATCGCTTGAAGCAAGTTTTCGGAAGCTAGGATATTGAGAATGAACTGAGATGAAAGGGAGAACATTTCAGAGAAATTTAGGGTGAGAAATAGAACATTTAATATGTTTCTCTAAATGAACGACCATCAATCAAAGTCTTCAGTCAAAATACACTCAGTAAATATTTCATTCACTTAACTGGATCCTCCTACTTTCCTCACTTTTTACAACTCCGAGACATGTTACTTGGCTTTATGAACCATTGAATTGCACCGAAGTTAGAATAACTCTATCACATACTAAAATAATGTATTTCTGCAGGGGCAGGTATACGCCAGGCACGATCTACAAATTACAACATTTATTGTTTCACAGTATGCATATTGAATAAATATAGTCTATAAAAGTGAATATCAGTTCATTCCTTCAGATATACTGAGTAGTCTTCAAAATATTCTCCAAAGTGGCATCGCGTCCACGTAACACAGAATCTCCAATCTCAGCAAAATTGTGTTAGGATTTTGATCGTGGGAAGTATTTATGCAATGCAACTTTTTAAGTGTAGGGTTCTCATAAGGTAGACTTGTAGAGCGCTTGGTGTGAACTATGACCTTGGAAAAACACGTACGTCTAGTTTATTCCAGAAGTCAGAAGCTCCGTAGCTGTGCCCTCAGAGCAAGACTCTGAAAAAAGGGTACCCGAGGAACAGCAAGGCACGTGGATATGAACGATAAATAATACTTGACATTTTGTAGTGGAACAAACCGAGGTATTATAAATTATTAGATTAAATTCAAACTAGCTCTTATAGCTAGAGTGAAATGTTATCAGAGGCTCCAGATGAGAGAATGCAGTAATAAAGACAATTAGTTGTGATATTTACCAAGATGGAGTAAGTTCAAGTGAAGGAAGGGAAGTCAGGGTTGGAGTAAGGAAGGCTGTTTATGAGAACAGAAAGTCATGTAGAGAGTAGTGTCAAGAAAACCAATGACCAAGTCTTTCGTTGTCTGATTTGTTTTCATCCGATGCCTGCCACACAGTTTTAATGTAAAATTTCGAGTTAGCATGTTATAAGTCGTCTTAGTAGAATACGTAAACCAGCATAAAATTGTAAACACGAGTCAGAATGATGAGCGGAGGAAAACAACCTCAATATCAGGTTGATTCACTTATTCTCAGACACAAAGAACCTGATGCAAACTAAGTTTTTTTCCAGTTCACAGATTTTTTTGTAAAGTCTGAAATCACAGTCAGATGAAAAGTTTGAAATCTTCATAATTATCCATATATACATGCAAAATCCAACCCTTCAGGCCACACTTAGGTAGTCAAATAATTGCGTTACAACAAAACGTGTTGATTGAGCGCGCGGTAAAGTTGCAACGCGTACTAACCTATGGGGACTACAGCGACACTGTTTAAGATGACATGCATACACAGGGTTTAACAGCGATTTCGATTGCAAATCCTTCTTAATCAAAAGGTTCTAAATCCAGTTTAATCAGAAGTCAGTGGTAAATGAGTCCAAATGGATCAACTGCTTTTGGACGGAATAGAAGAAGCGTACCCTTAACAGGTTCATGTATCGAGCAGTAATAGATCACTGGTGCCGCTAGTTAGGAACCTAGGTATGTTTGACGATAAAGGAGAAAAATATCAATAGGTCATTGTGCGACTCTGTCCTTATTCCTTATGGATATGTCAAGTTTCTTAAAGTACAGCTCGGAAGCCACTTGGACTAGCTCAGCAGATTGCGAATTCCAGAAGTTAATTATTCCTAAGGAACAGAACATGCGCCTACAGCCCGTTCTGTTATCCTGAATCTCTAGTTTTTGAATGTTACCCTAAGGTTTGTACTGGAAATTAGCTGTGACCTTGAAGAACGCGTGCTTTAGGTTTGTGTTCTAGGAGTCTAAAGACGCTCTATGGTCGTGTACAGCGAACGTGACCCTGAAAAAATATAAGCAAGGGAGCATCAAGTAATTTTGAAGCCAAACCTCAACAATGTCTAGCTGTTTACAGTGCAACAGACAAGCATATGATGAGTCAGTAGATAGAACTCATACTGACTGCTTCGACTAGAGTGAATTATATTTAATAAGTCTTCAGACAAACTCACAGCAATAAAGAATGACGAATTGTGACATGTAACAAGGTGGAACGGGTTGGGGTTATTAGTCGAAAGCCGAAGTTCGAGTGGAAGAGGATGCTTGTTGGAATCGAAAGTGCACTTATTTATGTATATGCATGCGTAAAAATATGTGCATACCAGTACGATCTGCTACTTGCACTTAGGATATCTCAAATGTAGATGCTCTTGCGGCCAGATAAAGTGAGAGATCCATAGATAAAGTGAAATGTCATTTGAGCATAGCTAAATCATTCATGTGAATGACAGTTTCAGTTGCGACAGAGGAACAAACACTCAAATGGTGAAATAGTGTACAAACTGTGATTAATCAATCAGACTAGAGATCACAGATATACGTGTTAGCCAAGCATGCTTAGAAACACATGAATAATGCCGTCAAAGTCGAACATAACACACGGATATGTGTTGCAAACCTATTCAAATGTTGGAATAACTTCACAAAGACATTACAATAAACAGGCCACTACATTACATTGCCTGCCTTAAACGTCTATCAAGCTGTCCGGCAAGAACCTGTCTACCTTCACTAGTTCTGATCACTTCAGGTAAATTACAATATTTATCGTGACATGATTTGAAAATGAATATCGCCATATCATGAGTAACTCTGATTGGGAAGATAAGGTCAATTGAAAGAGCGTACACTACCCAGGTTGAGTATCTCCGAGATATACTTCCATTATATTGCAAACGACTTGTAGGCACTCAAGGTAACAGATGAGAAATAAAGCGTTTGAAATTGCTTCAGACTGGAACAGGAACGACTTACTTACTTACTTACTTACGCCTGTTACTCCTCGTGAAGGAGCACAGGCCGCTCACCAGCATTCTGCATCCAAACCTGTCCTGGGCAATACTTTCTAGCTCCGTCCAGTTGTAATTCATCCTTTTCATATCTGCTTCTATTATCCGACGTAATGTGTTCTTTGGCCTTCCTCTTTTTCGCTTCCCTTCAGGATTCCAAGTCAGGGCTTGCCTCGTAATGCAGTTTGACGATTTGCGTAATGTATGTCCTATCCATTTCCATCGTCTTCTTCTAATTTCCTCTTCAGCTGGAAGTTGGTTTGTTCTCTCCCACAGAAGGCTATTGCTGATGGTATCCGGTCAATGGATGTTGAGTATCTTGCGTAGACAGCTATTTATGAATACTTGTACCTTCTTGATGGTGGTTGTTATAGTTCTCCAAGTTTCAGCTCCATACAGTAGAACTGCCTTGACATTCGTATTGAAGATTCTCACTTTGATATTGGTTGAAAGTTGTTTTGAGTTCCATATGTTCTTCAATTGTAGGAATGCGATCCTCGCCTTTACGTCTGCATCGGATCCTCCTTGTTCATCGATGATGCTTCCTAGGTATGTGAAGGACTCTACATCTTCCAGAGTTTCGCCATCAAGTGTGATTGGATTGCTGCTGCTTTGAATTTGAGGACCTTACTTTTCCCTTTGTGTATGCTGAGACCTACTGATGCAGAGACTGCTACTACATTGGCTGTCTTCATCTGCATCTGTTCATGTGTACGTGATAGGAGGGCTAGGTCATCTGCGAAGTCCAAATCGTCTAATTGATTCTGAGCTGTCCATTGTATTCCGTGTTTTCCTTCAGATGTTGAGGTCTTCATAATCAAGTCGACCGACAGAAGAAAGAGGAAGGGAGAGAGTAGACAGCCTTGTCTGACTCTGGTCCTTACTTGGAATGCATCTGTCAGCTGTCCTCCATGCTCGACCTTGCACTGTAGTTCGTTGTATGACTACC
Organism: Schistosoma guineensis; assembly: GCA_944470375.2. Lineage (NCBI taxonomy): Eukaryota > Metazoa > Platyhelminthes > Trematoda > Strigeidida > Schistosomatidae > Schistosoma > Schistosoma guineensis. The sequence goes on along the minus strand of OX103892.1, from coordinate 43,594,940 downwards.
GGACAATATTGACAATCTTCTCAGGAACTCCGTAGTGTCGAAGAAGTTTCCATAACGTCCTCTTATCTACACTGTCAAATGCCTTTTCATAATCAATGAAGTTGATGTATAGTGATGAGTTCCACTCAACTGATTGTTCGACGATGATCCGTAGTGTCGCAATTTGGTCTGTGCACGACCGATCCTTACGGAATCCAGCTTGTTGATCTCGAAGTTGGACGTCTACTGCATCCTTCATCCGGTTCAGCAACACTCTGTTGAAGAATTTCCCTGGTATTGACAGTAGTGTAATGCCTCTGTAGTTTTCACATTTGCTCAGGTCTCCATTCTTTGGAATCTTGATGATGTGTCCTTCTTTCCAGTCCATCGACACTTGTTCCTCCTCTCAAAACTTTTTGAATAGAAGGTGAAGCATGTTTGTGGTTGCTTCGATGTCTGATTTCAGTGCTTCAGCTGGTATGTTGTCGGGTCCCGCTGCTTTCCCGTTCTTGATTTGTCTGACAGCCATTCTGATTTCTTCGGTTGTTGGTAGAGTGACATCTATAGGAAGATCTGTGTGCTGCTTTGATGTCCGGTGGATTCGTTGGGGCCGGCCTATTCAGGAGTTCCTCGAAGTATCCTACCCATCTGTTCGGCTGCTGTTGCCTGCCTTCTTTGTCTTTGACCGGCCTCTCTGGTTTACTGTATTTCCCTGCTAGTTTCTTCGTTGTATCGTGAAGCTGTTTCATATTTCCTTCTCTAGCAGCTTTTTCCGCCGTCGTTGCTAGTTCTTCAACGTATTTCTTCTTGTCGGCTCTAATGCTCCTCTTCACTTGTTTGTTTGCTTCTATGTATTCAGCTTGTGCTTGGACTTTCTCTGCTCGTGTTCGGCTGTTGTTTATTGCTGCCTTCTTGTTCTTCCTTTCTTTGATCTTGTCCAGTGTTTCTGTAGAGATCCATTCCTTATGATGGTATTTCTTTAGACCGAGAACCTCTTGACACGTTGAAGTTAATGCTTCTTTGATGCTTTTCCAGTTGTCCTCCATAGTAGTTTCTTTTTCTTTCAGTAGATCTTGTAAGGCTTGGAACCTGTTGTTGAGAGCTAACTTGAATTCATTGAGTTTGACAGTATCTCGAAGGAAGGCTGTATTGAACCTTTGTATTGCTGTTTGTCCACTTGTCCAGTTCTTTTTTAGCTTCAGTTTTAAATCGGCTACAACTAGGTGGTGATCTGAAGCTACGTCAGCACCTCTCCTGGTTCTCACATCTTCCATTGTCCTTCGGAATTTTTTGTTAATGCAAATATGATCTATTTGGTTCTCTGTAGTGTGGTCCGGTGAGATCCATGTAGCCTTGTGTATACGCTTGTGTGGAAATATTGTGCCTCCTATGACCAATTTGTTGAATGCACATAGATTTGCAAATCTTTCTCCATTTTCGTTTCTTTCTCCCAGTCCATGTCGTCCCGTGATATCTTCATAACCGGTGTTGTCTATTCCGACTTTGGCATTTAGATCTCCCATCAGAATAGTTAGGTCCTTTCTTGGGCATTTCTCAATGATTGACTGCAGCCGCTCGTAGAACTGATCTTTAATTTCGTCGTTGCTATCATTGGTGGGTGCATAACATTGGATAATATTCATTGTGATCCCCTCCTTCTTTGTTTTGAATGATGCTCTGACGATTCTGGATCCGTGAGATTCCCATCCTACAAGTGCATTTCGTGCTACTTTGGACAGCATTAGAGCAACTCCCTGAGTGTGTGGAGCATTGTCCTCTTCGTGACCGGAGTATAGCAGCATCTCTCCCGTAGCTAGCTTTTTCTGTCCAGCTTGGGTCCAGTGGGTTTCGCTGATTCCCAGTACTACCAAGTTGTATCTCCTCATTTCCGTTGCTATTTGACTGGTCTTCCCGGTTTCCCACATTGTTCGAACGTTCCATGTACCTATAAAAATTTTTGCTCTGGTTGTTAGAAGGGGCATCGGCCTCGTGACTTCCGAAGGAACTCGGCTTTCACCATGAAGCGTCATTATTCTTCTAAATGAAGACCTTCTAACTCCCAGGGCAGAGTTAGAATGGTTTGAATTATTTTTTCTGGTAAGCGTTTTTTAGCGAGTTAGTTTTCTAGGGGATGGGGACGCTAACCCCATGAGCAACCCTCCTCCTTTACCCGGGCTTGAGACCGGCAGCAACCCTATAAGAGCTACAGGCGGAGTTGAACAGGAACGAGAACAATCCAAAATGTCTCAAGACTTTTAACACTTCGGAAATCCCTCCGTCCTTCCTTGCTTAAACGATTTGTAGTAGAATGATTACATGGGTATTCTATCATCGTTCATTGTAAACTTGTAAGGCAAATAAAACATCACTGGGCCACAATTACATCATCAGATTCATTCGTTTTACCATGAAAATCTTATAACTGACATTTGAATGATTGACTTAAACTTCATGGTAAATAGAGACCAACGCGGAATAGAAATATTGGTTGTTAGGCTCGGCCAACCTAGTTTACTGCATGCAAGGTACTTTTTAATCATTTACTTTAAATGTATTAAACTTGCAATATGACTTTTTTCTTCAAGAGGTCTTAGGAAGCAAGATGGCCTTGCTAAGACGTTAGGGTGGGGTAGGATTATTAATAGTCAGTTATGTGACTTAGGCTTAAGATTACCCAGGTTAAGCAGTCACTTCATTACAGCATTGTTCATCAGATTAATTCTTATATACATTCCACCGTATATGACACGCCATACACGCTCAGTACACTATAAGGACATTTTGACTCTGATACACCACATATAATCCACATTTGCTTCAGTCAATAATGGACGGGATCATACTCGCCCAGCTAATCACGTATTACTATCGCTTCATCGACTGTGTGATCAAAAACTAAATATAACTAAACGTAAATGGAACCAAGTGAGTTCATTTTCTAACCACACAACAAGTGTCCAATGTGAAAAAACCCGTTTCCAATCAGTGGGTCGGAGGAAGTCAAATATCGTTTATAAAAATGCACTTATCAGCAGTATAATGCATAAAGCGTGTAAACAACTGAGTAATAAAATCTAGGTGAGAAAGTATGTAAACAAATAATTAGGCAAGTGGCCAGAAACGTCAGCCAATCAGCAAGCAAACAAGTGGACAGCAGGCTACATAGACAGCTAACTAATTAATTACTTATCTTTGTGGTGGATCAAGAAATCGTCTCCACCACAACAGTCCTCAACTAGGACGCTTTCTTGAGTACTGCTGTGACCACACTTATGAGGTCAATAACGAAATCTTAGTCTGTTTACATCATAAGATACTACCACTTGAGAACGCAGTCCATTTTAAACTGAAATGTTAATCACAAATAAATAATTAATAATTTATAATTAGTCTAAGACCGATGCTAATTACAATCATACTAATACGATCACACCTATTTAAAATAGTATTACTATCACTAACAATAATTATATTGAGCCCTAGATCATCATAAAAATAATTTCACATCAAATAAAATTAGTTCAATCAAACACATTTAGATTCATATGCAGTACAATACGAAACAAAGCAACAGTTTAAGTGACAACTACAGCGATAAATAAACAGTGTATTCTTGTATTAAAACATCGATACAGAAAGTGATACCAAATCGATAAACAAACATCAGAATGTACTTGTATTTTGAAATATGACTACAAACGCAACTAACGCTAAAATCGTTATCCTAACCATAACTAAATACATATTATTATCAATCTACTCACTTGCGGCAGTCACTATTTACACTATCTATGAGCACCACATATGCTTATTTCAGCTAATAAACACAAGGTCAAATACTCTTACACGACCGATCCATGCATACACATAATACATCTCAGTTCTTAGATATTTCAGTCAATTCTACTTAACTCGACACTCACTTTTACTTATTCGGGTTGGTGCGCGTTGAATAGCTCAACTATTCTCAGCGTAATTGATGCGTATGGTTCTTATTTACACCAATGCCCATTCAAAATTCACTCAGTTCATGAAATACACACATTCATTCAACCCCTCCAAATGTTTATTGATTATCGTTTCATCACGCAACTGACATTTCGTCTATTGAGCACAAGAATATCGCTGCACCATGTGTTGTGAACTCTCTTCTGCATAAGACGCACTGTTCATGGTCATTACATCTGACCGTTATTGTAATCCTAGTCCACTTGTCATGGTTGATACCTGCTTCACCCATAGATGAATCTAACTACAGTCATCCAACTAATTAGTTGTTGATATGCTGCTGTTTGCGGACTGTATGTTTTATTTCCAGTCTTACTTTAACTAATTTAACACCGCCTATAGCCCTTCTAGAGTTACTGCAGGTCCCAAGCTCGGGTAAAGTAGGAGGGTTGGGCATGTGGTTAGCAACCCCATTCCCTAGAAAACTAACTCGTTAAAAAAAAAGCTTACCAGAAAAAATAATTCAAACCATTTAAACTCTGCTTGAGAGTAAGGAGGTCTTCATTTAGAAGAGTCATGACGCTTCATATTGAAAGCCGAGTTCCTTCGGAAGTCACGAGGCCTATACCTCTTCTAACAATGAGAGCAACAATTTTTGAAGGTACATAAAACATCCGAACAATGTGGGAGACTGGAAACACTAGTCAAATAGCAACGGAAATGAGGAGATACAACTTGGTAGTACTGGGAATCAGCGAAACCCACTGGACCCAAGCTGGACAGAAAAAGCTAGCTACGGGAGAGATGCTGCTATACTCCGGTCACGAAGAGGACAATGCTCCACACACTCAGGGAGTTGCTCTAATGCTGTCCAAAGTAGCACGAAATGCACTTGTAGGATGGGAATCTCACGGATCCAGAATCGTCAGAGCATCATTCAAAACAAAGAAGGAGGGGATCACAATGAATATTATCCAATGTTATGCACCCACCAATGATAGCAACGACGAAATTAAAGATCAGTTCTACGAGCGGCTGCAGTCAATCATTGAGAAATGCCCAAGAAAGGACCTAACTATTCTGATGGGAGATCTAAATGCCAAAGTCGGAATAGACAACACCGGTTATGAAGATATCACGGGACGACATGGACTGGGAGAAAGAAACGAAAATGGAGAAAGATTTGCAAATCTATGTGCATTCAATAAATTGGTCATAGGAGGCACAATATTTCCACACAAGCGTATACACAAGGCTACATGGATCTCACCGGACCACACTACAGAGAACCAAATAGATCATATTTGCATTAACAAAAAATTCCGAAGGACAATGGAAGATGTGAGAACCAGGAGAGGTGCTGACGTAGCTTCAGATCACCACCTAGTTGTAGCCGATTTAAAACTGAAGCTAAAAAAGAACTGGACAAGTGGACAAACAGCAATACAAAGGTTCAATACAGCCTTCCTTCGAGATACTGTCAAACTCAATGAATTCAAGTTAGCTCTCAACAACAGGTTCCAAGCCTTACAAGATCTACTGAAAGAAAAAGAAACTACTATGGAGGACAACTGGAAAAGCATCAAAGAAGCATTAACTTCAACGTGTCAAGAGGTTCTCGGTCTAAAGAAATACCATCATAAGGAATGGATCTCTACAGAAACACTGGACAAGATCAAAGAAAGGAAGAACAAGAAGGCAGCAATAAACAACAGCCGAACACGAGCAGAGAAAGTCCAAGCACAAGCTGAATACATAAAAGCAAACAAACAAGTGAAGAGGAGCATTAGAGCCGATAAGAAGAAATACGTTGAAGAACTAGCAACGACGGCGGAAAAAGCTGCTAGAGAAGGAAATATGAAACAGCTTCACGATACAACGAAGAAACTAGCAGGGAAATACAGTAAACCAGAGAGGCCGGTCAAAGACAAAGAAGGCAGGCAACAGCAGCCGAACAGATGGGTAGGATACTTCGAGGAACTCCTGAATAGGCCGGCCCCAACGAATCCACCGGACATCAAAGCAGCACACACAGATCTTCCTATAGATGTCACTCTACCAACAACCGAAGAAATCAGAATGGCTGTCAGACAAATCAAGAACGGGAAAGCAGCGGGACCCGACAACATACCAGCTGAAGCACTGAAATCAGACATCGAAGCAACCACAAACATGCTTCACCTTCTATTCAAAAAGTTTTGAGAGGAGGAACAAGTGTCGATGGACTGGAAAGAAGGACATCTCATCAAGATTCCAAAGAATGGAGACCTGAGCAAATGTGAAAACTACAGAGGCATTACACTACTGTCAATACCAGGGAAAGTCTTCAACAGAGTGTTGCTGAACCGGATGAAGGATGCAGTAGACGTCCAACTTCGAGATCAACAAGCTGAATTCCGTAGGGATCGGTCGTGCACAGGCCGAATTGCGACACTACGGATCATCGTCGAACAATCAGTTGAGTGGAACTCATCACCATACACCAACTTCATTGATTATGAAAAGGCATTTAACAGTGTAGATAGGACGTTGTGGAAACTTCTTCGACACTAAGGAGTACAGCAATCCATTCACTCTTGATGGCGAAACTCCGGTATATGTGGAATCTTTCATATACCTGAGAAGCATCGTCGATGAACAAGGTGGTTCAGATGCACATGTAAAGGTGAGCATTGGCAAAGCAAAGCAAACGCCGTATTCCTACAATTGAACAGCATATGCAACTCAAAACAAATGTCTGTCAACCAATATCAAAGTCACAATCTTCAATACGAACGTTAAGACAGTCAGTTCTACTGGATGGAGTTGAAACTTGCAGAAATACTACAACCATCATCAAACATGTACAAGTATTTATAAATGGTTGTCTACGCAGGATACTCAAAATCCATTGGCCGAATACCATCAACAACAGCCTACTGTGGGAGTAGACAAACCAGTTTCCAGATGAAGAGGAAATGTTGGGAAATAGGATAGAAATGGATAGGACATACATTACGCAAATCACCAGACTGCTTCACGAGGCAAGCTCTAACATGGAATGCTGAAAGGAAGCGGAAAGGAGGAGGGTCAAAGAACACATAACATCGGGAAATCGAATTAGATATTAAAAGGATGAATAAGAACTGGAAAGAACTGGAAAAGATTGTCGAGGACAGGGTTTGATGGAAATTACTGATAGGTGGCCTATGCTCCTTCACTAGGAGTAACAGGCGTAAGTAAATAAGTAAGTAAGTTTTACTAATTTGTCTCGTAAATTCAAAATATTTTTATTTCCTGACCGAATTCTCAATATAACTTTCAAATTTTACTCAATAGTTGTTAGATCATCGCAGGATATATTTTTATCTTTGAATTGTTGTCCAAATATACTGTGATCCTAAAGGCTGTTGTTCAGTAGTTTGTGAATATATTAGAGTGCTGTTTAATAAATACTTGTTCTTAAAATTTTCAGTACTGCAACTTAGTTTTTGGTTATGACCATATTTTTTATAGATTCTAAATATTAAACATGGGACTCGTTAAATTAATTTCTACAGAAATGGTACTAGTAACACATGATCTAATTAGTTTCAGTTATAGTTCAATTGTAGCGTGGGTCGAGTCGAGATTGACTGTGAACACCGCTACCAAGACACACGTGCCAAGTAAATCAGAAGGCGAAGGTTGAACGTAACCGAATAAATCCATAAAATCCCCGAGAAGCCAAATATCAGAAGGCAGTTAATGGACCAAGTCGAGATATATTTGCTGGCGATCTCATGGTATCGAAAGGATACCGAGATCGTGCCAGGATACTAGCTTGGTTACAGAACGTAACCGAATTCGCGCGAAGTCACAATCAAAGTGTGTGAATAATGGATGCTTTTTAGCACAGTTAAACAAAAGCACATTAAAACAGCCACTGGTACAATTGGCTATAATAATAATTGTTTTTATTAAACCAGTCGTGTTCTCGTGATAAATGTGAGTCACTACACAATAAAGTGCGGTAACCAATTGTTTTAGCTTTTGAATTTTAATCTATGATATTGTTGGGGTTTGAACTTATATGATATTTTTGATGCTTCTATTTAAGCATCATTTGTACAGGACGTAATTACTGTCGTATGACAAAGGTCTCACACTAACGTCCACAGTTAAATAGTTTCATTGTCTTATATTACTGACTGATCATTAACCACTTTCAATGAGTTCTGAGTTTAATAAATACATTTTTGATTTCCTTCAACAATCTATCTTATGAGATCGTTTTATTCACATTGAATAATGGTCAGAATTTAGATCAAATCAAGCCAGTAGCAACTGTAATTAAAGAATCAATAAATTACCATATGAAAACTGTTACCTGATATCAGAAGAGTACATTTCCACAATCAATAAATATAACTGGCCCACTCAATCATATTCCAAGTATTACCAAAAATCTTCCTCATTTTACTCGATTATAGGACTGTTTTCATTTATGGATCATTATACTGAACTGTTGACCTCCTTCCAAGGCAGTATGTAATTTGAAGTATGAAAAATAGGTTAAATAACAAGGAATATATTCATTCTTCATGTTTGTTATATTAAGATGCTCCGATTTAATCTGTCCTGGTGCAAAACGTTTGTAGTGTCGATTGCTATGTTAAGTTTATACAGCTTATTCTAGCTTCTAGACAGGCCAATTTATTCATTCTCCTTAAGCCACATTTTGACCTGGTCAATTATTCTCTTATTATCCTTGACTATTTTTATGTAAGCGTATGTGTGTGCATTTCATAACTTACTCATCACATGTCTGCAACATATTTTTATGACAATAAATATCGACTAACGCTCAATTAAATCGAGTTGGCTAACACGCCTTCATTTGACCTCTCTCTCTTGTCTTCTCTTCTCTGATCTTTTGTCTGGATCAACGATTGCATGAAATATACGTATTCAGAATCCAATCTCGTATTTGACTTATTTAATTCTGCTAATCATCAACGCGAGTTAAGTCGATGATTATAGACGAGGATAGCCAGGAAGTATATTTTGACAGCAATCATTCGATAACAATTAGAAACTATCCATTTGGAGTCAGATCTCAGGTAACTAAGAGTTCTCATTTTGTAGAGTTTAAAAGTATAATTGCTCACATTGATTTCGTCTTTCAACTTCATTTTATTTAGTCCATGGAAAGCGTTATCAACTCGATTCCAATCATAAAGAACTTAAGAGAGGAATAGACGAATTCCTTCAGTAAAGAAATTCTAAATACTTTCATAATAAAGAAAAAAGACAATAAAGTTTCCTGAATGAAAATTTTTAGACTTGATAGTATTCACTAAGTACCAAAGTCATGATTTTGATTATAATGTAGTAATAAATGAATGTAGGTTCAGCTGTCCTACTGTGGTGTGTGTTACTTATATCGATATAAGTAGTATATAACACGAATAAGAAATAAAATGTCTGGCAGCAGAAGATTGAGATCAAGAAGGGAAGAACGGGAACAGAAAGCAATTAGTATGAAAATGTAGGAACAATGAAATCTGAGACGATTAATGACTGTTTCGCAAATGAAATATTAGAGTATAGTTTTTCTATTTTATCAAGTAAGTGTAACTATGTGTTGAATATAATCTGTTATCTTCACCTGTGTTCTACTCCATTATAATACGCTAGGTTATTCATCTTTGAAATATCTTGTTTTCAACGTTGCGAAATTGCCATAAGCGTTATCTGTTACACGAGTGTTATCATGAGCGTCGGTCTTCTCTATATTCCAGGTACCCAATTACCGAGGAGTTTTAACTTACTTACGCCTGTTACTCCTAGTGAAGGAGCATAGGCCACCTACCAGTAATTTCCATCAAACCCTGTCCTCGACAATCTTTTCCAGTTCTTTCCAGTTCTTATTCATCCTTTTAATATCTAATTCGATTTCCCGATGTTATGTGTTCTTTGACCTTCCTCCTTTCCGCTTCCTTTCAGCATTCCATGTTAGAGCTTGCCTCGTGATGCAGTCTGATGATTTGCGTAATGTATGTCCTATCCATTTCTATCCTATTTCCCAACATTTCCTCTTCATCTGGAAACTGGTTCGTCTCCTCCCACAGTAGGCTGTTGTTGATGGTATTCGGCCAATGGATGTTGAGTATCCTGCGTAGACAACCATTTATAAATACTTGTACATGTTTGATGATGGTTGTAGTATTTCTGCAAGTTTCAACTCCATCCAGTAGAACTGACTGTCTTAACGTTCGTATTGAAGATTGTGACTTTGATATTGGTTGACAGACATTTGTTTTGAGTTGCATATGCTGTTCAATTGTAGGAATACGGCGTTTGCTTTGCTTTGTCAATGCTCACCTTTACCTGTGCATCTGAACCTCCTTGTTCATCGATGATGCTTTCGATATATGTGATAGATTCCACATATACCAGAGTTTCACTATCAAGTTAGTTATAACCTATTAAAACTATTATATTATTTCTAGATATAGTTCTATAATATTCGATTTAAACAATTTTTTTTTGAATTTTATAGGAATTTAGTTAATACAAACTATTCATCCTACATCATGTCCATAAATCATCACTTAGCATTATTTGTTTATAGTTTTTCATTCAACATTATTAAATATACTGAAATTCAATGTTCATTTGTTCATTAAAACAATCCGATTTTGCATAACTAAGTCACCATACATTTAATCCAGTTGGCATCATTCAATTGACAGTAACTTGTATATATATACACTACATATAACTCATTGAATTCAACGTTATCAGTTATCTATAATCATAATCATAATATGACTCCATTCAATTCATTTCTATTCATTTATTCATTTATTTGTATTATCAATCATTTAAGTAGTATGAATGTTAATGGACAATCTATAAAATTTAGTAAAATATCTGATAAAGTGAATTATGCAAATCCAGATCAAGCGGGGTAAGTTTCAAGGATGATCTCTTTGTAAAATTTGTATTGTAATTAAATATTAAAAATGAAAAGATAATTATTATTTTAAAGCAAAGATGGTTTGGTAGTTATCAATGGAATTCAGGATGAGTGGTTTATTCTATCTCAGATTCATCAGTTAGATGTATCAGTGCTAAATAACAATGACAAGATACAAGTAAGCAATATCAAGTGAATATAACTTAACCACATTGAACGAGCAGATGGCTATCAGGACACTGTAGTTAAGTGAATAACGCGATAGCGTTTGAAGCGAACGGTACTGAGTTCGAGTCACAGAGTGAATATCAACTCTGAGATGCAGGTACATCCAGCTGACGAATCCCAAATAGGATGAAACGCGTGTCTAACTGGATTCCACTATTAGCCACTATCCAACTTTGCTTATATTGCTTGTGACTTCAGGCAATATCGAGGCAATCCGCACAGGATGCACATATGTCAATAAGAGACTGATCAATAGCAGTCCTAAATAACAATAGGAAGATGTAAGTAAATAACATCAAGTGAATTTTAAAATCATTTTGTTCATGGTAAAACTGGTCAATGATGTAAATTAGTATCTTGAATATATCCACTTAATGAATTTTGTTGTGATTAGTAATTATTAGAAAATTAAAAGTATGAATAAGGTGAAATTGTGGTGTTTTACCTCTTATATGGATGAATATAAATAGTATGTATCAGGAATAGGAGATAGAATGCTTACCAGCAGAAGATTGAGATAAAGAGATTATGCAAGAAAACAGGGAACAATCAGTATGACAACAAGATTAAAAGAATGATAAAGTATGTAAAGGATAACTTAATGAAGATATTCAAATGATGTATTTAATGTATGACTTTCATATTTTGCTAAGGCACTGGGTAATCTTTCATAAAAACAAGAAAAAGAATTGATTTCCCCCCATCAACTCTTCGTTTTTACATCAACATATGTTAATCCAAGTGATACGTACGTTAAGAATTCAGTAATATGTCAATAATTTCACGAAATACTATTCCATCATGCTTTATAATTTCTAGACTGTATGAATTAGGATGATCTGTGATCCTTTGGGGGAATAAAATCAATAAAATGAGTACACCAATCATAGAAATACCTAGTCATTTGATGAGGGTTAACATATCATGGGTAAACATATAATTTACTATTTTAATATTAACTTGAATGATTTTTAAGATAAGTGTTGAGTCTTACATTTAACTACATTAATTGTTGAAGAGTGTTGAGTGACTTAGTTAAGGGACTAATATTTTAATCAGAGAGGGGTTTTGTAAAGATTGTAGTAGTTTAATAATTGGATACCAGCTCAATGGTCTAAAGGTTAAGTGTTCGCGCGCGAGATCGAAGGTCTTGGGTCCGAATCTCTCGAGGCGGGATCGTGGATGCTCACTGCTGAGAAGTCCCATACTAGGATGGAACGGCCGTCCAATGCTTTCATGCCTTCCATGGTGGTCTAGCTCCAATGTTTCAGTGCAAATTACTGGTTACTTAATGTCAGGTACTATTAAGTTTAAATTATGTAAATCTAACTACTCATCTTGTTTTCATTTGCTTTGTGCGATTCACAATTTAAGACATTTAGTATTAGTTATCTCCTAATATAAGTAAAATCATACATACTTACTTACTTACGCCTGTTACTCCCAATGGAGCATAGGCCACTGACCAGCATTCTCCAGCATACTCTGTCCTGTCACTTCTTTTCAAGTACTATCCAACTGTTGTTCATTCTTTTCATGTCTGTCTCCATTTCTTGGTGTAATGTGTTCTTTGATTTTCCTCTTCTTCTTTGGCCTTGAAGATTCCACCTGGAGCCCACCCGAGGCTACTGTTGGTCCGAAGCCCGGATAAACGAGGAGGGTTGAGCATGGGTTTAGCGACCCCATCCCGTATAAAACTAACTCGCCAAAAACAACGCTAAATAGAAAAAATAATTCAAACCATCTAAGCAAAATCATAGATATGTTTATTTAAATAACTGGGTAGAATATATGATAGTTTAATGATAACATTGGTAACAATTCTTTAAATTCCAAGTTATTAGTACATTTCACTAAAATGTGTGAAATGGTTTTCCTAATTCACTTATCTAACTTTAGGCAGATAACGTTAAGTGAAATTATTATTATTATTGTTATTGGGATTACAAATTGACGATTAAATGTAATGGAACTCGGGAATGGTGATCATTTCATCATAATTAAGGAATCAAAAATGATCATGTTCATCCAATGATTTCAGTGTCATTAATGTTCAGTACTCAACAGCGTAAAATTAGAAAGGTACAACATCCTGTGTGTCAATGACCTTATGTTGGACTATTAGATTATGATGAAAAATAAGCTTCTAAATAAATCAGAATGGGTTTTGTGGAGATTTTTAGGAATTTCACTGGTTGAACTCATGAGTCAATTGCAGCTAGACCACCATGGAAAACCTGGAAGCACTGGACGGCCGTTTCGTCCTTGTATGGGTTGAAGTTAGACATTAACACCGTTGGATGCCGGCTCATTGGTCTAGTTGGTTAAGCGCCTGGCGCGAGACTGATAGGTCATGGGTTCGGACCTCGCGGGGGGCGGGGTCGTGGATTTCTAAATAAATTACCTTATTAAAATTAGAATCATAGTGTATTGTCAGTGTATGTATGCACATCACCATGGAGACATGTATCTCAAAGGCAAGTTATCAATGACATATGAAATTAACTGTTAAATTTCAATTTGATCTATTGAATTCTTATTATCAAAGTACAATATGATCATCTAACAATTGACTTTATACTATATAGTATCTTTTGTTTTAATTCAGATATCATCATTGTGCATTTTGGCGTTTATCAGATGGTCATTCAATCATTGCATCATGTACACCATTCGCAATGCAACGTTGTGGAAAAAAATTGTAAGTTCTGAAAGGAATTGTTATTTTGTTCTATTTTTCTTATTTGATATTATAATAAAAAGATGGTTCCATGAGTTCAATTACAGCACATATTATCCAGTTGCGTTAAACAAAATATCAGAAGGGGTTTGTGGAGATTTTAGAAATTTCACAAATTGAAATCATGAGTCAATTGAACCTAGACCACCATGGAAAACCTGGAAGCACTGGATGGCCGTTTCGTCCTAGTGTGAGACTCCTCAGCAGTGCGCATCCACGATCCCGCATTCCGCGAGATTTGGACCCAGGACCTGTCAGTCTTGCGCCAGGCGCTTAACCAACTAGACCACTGAGTCGGCACCCAACGGTGTTAATGTCCAACTTCAACCAATCCATGAAGTTGCGCCACCGTATACAATTGTCTTTAGTGAGTTGATATCTCACAACAGACCTGGTTGAACTCCACTCGTAACGGCTTCTCACTAGGACTCCAGGAGTATCGCTTGAAGTCAGTCACTAGTGAGCAGATGATTATTATCAGAAGGGGTTTGTGGAGATTTTAGAAATTTCACAGATTGAAATCATGAGTCAATGGACATTATTATTATTATTATTATTATTATTATTATTATTATTATTATTAGCTTTATTCAATATTATATTATTGGTACAATATCGAATTCTCAGCACAAAGTATTTCAACAAGTTTCCGTTTCTTTCTTCTTGGTCGGTCCTCGCGATAAATACTGAGTGGTCGCCAGCTAGATGTTATCAATCCAGTAAATGAACATGGGAATGATGTACATTCTTTTCGTTGTATATTGCCAGCAACCATATTCTCTCTTTTTGAGCTTTTTGTAACTTTGATAACGAAAGGTTGTACATTTTTCAGAAACGCAGCAGAATGGGTTGTGCGATTAATAGACATAATGATATATTAAAACAAACAAAAATAGATAACTTGTTGAAATATCTAGATGGCAGGAACAGGTAGCCCAGATGCTCAAGCAGGCCGCCGATATGATGTATGACATAAGTATCTCAGAAACTAGAATTACTTATGCACTGGAATATGTTAGGAAATTACTCTTAATAATATTCCATAAATAAGCTTGTGTTCTAGTGACTGATTATTTCATTAACACTTGAACTACTTACTTAATTATGCCTGGAGAATCTTTTCCAGTTCTTTCCGAATGCTAGTCATCCTATTCATATCTGTTCCCAATTCTCAATGCAGTGTGTTCCTTAATTTTCCTATTTTCCTTTTGCCTTAAGAATTTCATGTTAGCGCTTACCTCAGGACGCAGTTTGGTGATTTCCGTAATGTATATCCTATCCATCTACAGCATTTGTTCATAAGTCCTTCTTCATTTGAAAACTATTTCGTTCTCTACCACACTAGGTTGTTGCTGATGGTATCCAGTCAATTGGATATTGAGCATCTTGAGTAAACAATTATTTATATATACCTGTACCTTTATGATGATAGTTGTGGTAGCTCTCCATGTATCAGCTCCGTACAGTAGAACTGTCTAGACATTGGCATTGAAGATTCTAACATTGTTATTGGTTATTTTGAAAGGACTTGAACTAAGCAACAGATATTTCAGAAAAGAAATAATTTTCCTATTGGTGTTTATTCATGCAATTCATTCATAATGATAGATCACTACAGTCAGAATTTATCAAACTGATCTTCACTAATGATTTGATATATTATTCTATGAACAACTAGAATTAAAACACTATACTTTACTTCACTTGATATTGTTTGCTTGTGTCTTACTATTGGAATATCGAGGCAATCTGCAAAGAATGCACATATGTCAATAAGAGACTGATCAATTGCAATCCTAAGTAACAATGAGAAGATACAAGCATATAATACCAAGTGAATTTAAACTTCATCCCATTGCACAAGCAAGTGGCTCTCAGCACTCAGTAGCGAAGTGAATGACGCTATGGCGCTTGAAGCGAACAGTACTAGGTTCGTGTCCAAGTGTGGGCATCAACGCTGGGATGCAGGTATATCCAATTGACGAATCTCAAAAAAAAACGAAACGCGCGTCTTGGATTCCACTGCTAACCACTAGTCATCTTTGACTATACTTTACTATTTCTAAAATTAAGAAATTCTTTTGTTATCAAATTTTTCATACACCATAATCATAGGTGTTTCATAATTCATGTTACTTTGACTTAATAGTTTAATTATGCACGTTTTGTACTATTTAACGATATAACATCATACACAAGTATCTCATTACCAAGTTTTAACACAATAACTTGAAATAAATTGAGCATTGGGTAGAAAGTGAAGAGAATTTATTGAAACGACTACTCTTTGTTCATAGTAGAATGAGTAAGAAAGTGAATTTCTGATGTTTCACCGCTTAATGTTACTTTCTTCTTCAAATAATAAATAAATAACTGAATTAAATGAACACGAGGTTAAATAATGTTCAAGATTTTCTGCCAACTAGCAACAAACATAACAGTATCTTAAGGGGTTTCTTGTGGATATTATAGTAATTTCAACGGTTGAGATCATGAGTCAATGGAAACTAGACCACCATGAAAAACCTGGAGGCACTGCACGGTCGTTTAATCTTATTGTGTAACTCCTCAGCAGCACGAATCCACGATCCTGTTTGCGAGATTCGAACCCAGGACCTGTCAGTCTCGCGCGCGAGTGTTTAACCTCTAGATCATTGAGCTGGTCGGTATCCAACGGTGTTATTGTGTAACTTCGACTAATATGTCGCTCAATTTTATGGATTAGTTGAAGTTAGACACTAACACCGTTGGATGCCGACCAACTCATTGGTCTAATAGTCAAGCGCTCGAGAGACGGGATCATCAATGCGCACTGCTGAGAAGTCTCACAGTGGGACGAAACAGCCGTCCAATGCTTTCAGGTTTTCCATGATGGTCTAGCTTCAATTGACTCATGATCTCAACTATTAAAGTTGACATATTATCCACAAAACCCCTTCTAATATTTACGTTTAACTAAAAAAAGAACTTTCTATTTAACACTATGGTTTATACTTTCTTATTTATTATTATTTAGAGAATTTGATTATAAATGTTGTGCAGGTTATGAAAAAATCGAGAAATTATCATACACATTTAAAGATTTTAAAAAAGGAGAATGTGCTCTACAACTTTCACCCTATGAAACGTGTACGGAGTTAATAGGGAATCAATGTAAGTCTTTATATATGAAATATTTTAAAGCTGTTCAAATGAATTGGAAATGTTTTTGTATTCAGTTAATTTTTATATGTTGAGAAGATCTAGGAAATTCCTCGGAAAAAAAGCCAAATAAAGAGACTGTGAAAATGCCGAGAAACATTTTATCCAATCATCATTCAAGAGATATTTTACCAGAAACATTTTAGAAAGTGGAAAATCATATGTCACGTTTCTGATTGGATGATTACTTATACTGCTAATATGTTTACTACTGTTCCAGGAATTTCTGGAAGCCCAAGGCTATCTAAAATACTGTAAATGTCTGATATGTTTGAAGAGATTACGTGTTCACCTTATCTGAGAACGGAATGAAGGCTTTTTGATACAATAACCAATAAGTTAGCTATTCCGAGGCGTCGTAGCCCCACCTACTAGAGAGAGAAGTTCAAGTTCAAAAGACGGAAATATATATTCCAGAAGCAACTAGAAGCACGAACAACAACAATAAGCACAATGCAAGCGTATATATATACAGCATAACAATGTCCTTGGGAAACGGTACAAAATAGCGTACTAAAGACAATTAATCAACAGTATTTAAATTCCTCCCAAGTGGAGAATACAACATCAAGGCGAAAATGGATGATTTGGCGCGGAAACGAGAAATTCAAATTTTTAAAATAGAATTACAAAAATAAGGTATTTATCAAGTTAGTCCCGGGGATCTAACATCTTCAACATAACCTAGATTTTCTGTACATGAACAATCCTTTGGACGAAAGCACTTCTTCCATATTTAGCGCCTTTTCTCTAGTGTTTAATTCGCTATGTATATTTAGCCTGGGAGTTACTAGAAGAGCTTAGGAATCGAATCTAGAAGATTTATCAAAATATATTTAGAATCTCGCTGAAACTGATGACGTTATCACGATAATTAGTAAGTAGTTATTGTGAGATTTTCTTTATCCAGTCAATAATTACAGTAAAACCTAGCAACTAATTAGTAATATTTCGGATGTTAAATGATTGAAAGAAATGCATCTGAAAGCCCTAAATCAAGTTAGAATGTAACTGAAATCTTGAAGTTACTAATTATTTCCGAAACATCTTGGTGAATTCACTATAATCCCCATTTTTAAGCTTCATATTGGTGATGAGGATAATTATATCAGTCATTTGCTATATTGAAATATTAGATAAAATGAACTGCTTCCCATAGGATACTTACTTTGGATTCTATGCCTATTGTTCACTAAAGAGCATGGACAAGTTACACGAATAATTTGTCTAAACATATTGTTTGTTTCCATTTGGAGTTGTTTACTTGCATCTTCCCATTGTTATTAAGGACTGCTATTGATCAGCCTCTTATTGACATATGTGCATCCTGTGTGGATTGCCTCGATATTGCCTGAAGTCACAAGCAATATAAGCAAAGTTGGATAGTGGCTAACAGTGGAATCCAGTTTGACGCGCGTTTCATCCTATCTGGGATTCGTCAGCTGGATGTGCCTGCATCTCAGAGTTGATATTCACTCTGTAACTCGAACTCAGTACCGTTCGCTTCAAACGCTATCGCGTTATTCACTTAACTACAGTGTCCTGATAGCCATCTGCTCGTTCAATGTGGTTAAGTTATATTCACTTGATATTGCTTACTTGTATCTTCCCATTGTTATCATTGTTTATTTTTTTCAGTAGCTGTTAGCTTCATTAGAGTAACCTTGTTTGTTTGTTTTATTAAATTTCATTTCAGCTGATATATCTCCGTTTGCAGATAAAATGAAATCACTTAATCAGTTCAATACAAAAACTCCCGATAAACCATATACAATATTTGCACCAAGTACTAGAAATGCTGAAAAATATAAAGAGTAATATTTATTGTTAATAGTATATCCTTATTATGTATACAATATTATACTTTGTTTATACATTTATAAGTATGAATCGCTATAAGCGTAAGAAGAAGAGAAGATGAAACATCATAGTTATTTATCATCCAAGGAGTCGCCAAAATGATATGCGCCACATAAGTCGTTCGATTTGTGCGAGGGTTGAGAGACTACCCGGGTGCCCGAACCAAAATAAGTGGTTTGCTTAGGGCCCACACCCGAAGCCTTCAACTTAATGGTCTGATCCACAAGGCAGTGGATAAACGTAAAGAGATGCAGTAACATGGTAGCCAGTGACGAACGATGGGTTCATACGCCATTTGTTCCCTCAGGATACTGGAGTCCATGTGCACCATTGGTTTTGAATCAGCGTTTTCCAACTCCCCTAAGTGGATCCTCCACGTTCACTAAGCCGGTCAGAGCGCCGGACATTCGCTTTTCTTCTTCTCGATCTCATGAACAACACCCGTGGCCCGAGGAGGCAGCAAGTAGGATTTCTAAGTCAGTGGATGTATTCACGTGGCCATTTGAGATCATTTGGAGAAGGAGAGCTGGCTCTCTCTACTCTCGGCCTTACCAGGACATTTGGGAGCAACTCATTACAAATTTCGTAATTGTTCGTACTCAATGGCTTAATGGATAATGTGTTGGTTTTCGAAGTGATAAGTAATCGAGTTCCAATTTGAACACTAACATTCATATATAACTATATCTAACTGATAAGTTGAATATGGGACAAAAGTCAAATCAACAATTTCCCTATTATTTAATATTCAACAACATAATAACAAGTTAAAAGAATAATGTTTGCATATACTTTTCACTAAACTTCTTCATTGTTTTCTTTTTTTTTCTTTTCACATAGTTTTACAAATTCTGCTGAACATATTGTTCCAGGTCGATTTTATTTGAAAGATTTAAAAAGTGGACTACAGCTAAATACTTTGGATCCTAAAAGAAAACTTTATGTAACACGAGAACATTATGGAGTAAGTTTAAGCAAAGGGAACAGTTTTCTTTTATACCCTTTGACATTAAATACTTTATATATATATATATATATATATATATATATATATATATATATATATATATATATATATATATATATATATATATATATATATATATATATATATATTAATAGTTGAGATCATGAGTCAATTGAAGCTAGACCACCATGGAAAACCTGGAAGCATTGGATAGCTGTTTCGTCCTATTGTGGGAGATAGTAACTCACTGAGTACAATGGTGGATGTGTCGCCCAATTTCGTGGATTAGTTGAAGTTAGACAATAACACCGTTGGATGCCGACCAGACTAATGGTCTAGTGGTTAAGCACTCGGGCGCAAGACTGATAGGTCCTGGATCTGAATCTCGCGAGGTAGGATCGTGGATGCGCACTGCTGAGGAGTCTCACAATAGGACTAAACGACCGTCCAGAGGTTCAAGGTTTTCCATGGTGGTCTAGCTTTAATCGACTCATGATCTCAACTACTGAAATTACTACAATCTCCACAAAACCCCTTCTGATACTAAAAATATATAAGTTGAATAGTCATTGACAAGTTTGTTTACCAGATTTTAGAATGATATATAAACTGCAGTTCTTAAATTTGAATACAATAGTTTTATTCTTGTGATGTTTATGTAAGCTGTAGTAAAAAAGGGATCATCATTATCTGGTGTGGCGGTCTGCTTGAATATCAGGACTATCTACTCCTATCAACAAGTTTTCTACTTTCTTGTTTGTTTTAACACATCATTATGCCTATTTGTCACATAACGTTTACCACCTTTCACTGTGAAAGTTACTAAAAATTCCAATCAGAAACATCGTGGTTGCTGTTAGGGATGCAGAGGAATATACCAATAATTATCATGTTAAGTCGAATGGTGTCCTTGAACTTAAAATGTACATTACCTATTAGTCGATATTTATTTCACTCGTTAAATATTGTGTAAATGTTGTTTTCTATTTTATGGTACGATGTGGTTTGTTTGTTTGGTATATAAATAGAGTATGTCTGAAATATAATGATTCATAACTCAGAGACTGTGACTTGTGTTCTGGACTCAACTGGCTGGGCTAGACAGGGAAGCGGAACCAATCGGGACTCTAGGTCGTCCTTACGTGTTTTACGTGTCACGGATTCGATCAATGAAACGCTGCTTATCAAAACCTGCAGTCCACCCGTTACAACAGTTGCTCATAGTATATATCGAAAAGAATCTACATTATTCAGATGTCGATCAAGTGGACTGCTGACATCTAACTGGCGATCACTCAATACTTATATTCAGGATTGATCAAGAAATATCAAACAGAAACTTGTTGAAATACTGTGTGCTGAGAATTATACATTGTACCAAAAATATAATATTGAACAAAGACAATAATAATAATACCCTTGATTAAAAGACCAACAAATTACCAGAACAATTAATGGTAGAATAAAACGTGAATGAAATTAATTTCTTCAAAGGACCTAGTCTTGAATCTCAACTAAATAGTTATTATAAGATAGGACTGATAAACAATTGAATAGGTAGACTGATTTACAGCCACATGACTCGATTGGATTTTTCAGTTTTCAGTTTTAGGGATAGTAGGTTGGTGAACCTGTGTTAATCCTGAAGCCCGCTACGTCAAGAGCAAATTATGGAACAAATTGTTGCATCAAGTTATCATAATGACAATCTGTATAGCATAGTAAACGTAAATCACTATAGAGTACGTTATGTGTCTTTAATTTAACTGATGAGTCCATAAATCAATAGCATATATTAAAACAGTACTATTCAGAGTTGTTCATAGTGAATTAAGTGAACTGTATGTTGTACATTGTTTAAGTCAGTTTACTTGAGATGTTGAAGATAATCAAAAGTCATGCACAGCAGTTCTTTGTACTATGAAAGAATGATAGGGATGTTATAACTTGTGGCCTGATTGCCCTATTAATATATAATTTGATGATACCGCCACTTAGAGAGCAGTGAATTATCGATCAGACCAATGACGCATAAAACCCATATGAACAGTCTAGAGTCTTATCGGTCCTTCTTCCCGCCCAGCCCTGCCTGTAAAGTCCAGAACACAAATCTCAACCTCTAAAATAAGAATCATTTATTTCAAGTATACGGGGTTTATATACCCATCAAACAGACCACATCGTGCCACAAAATAGGAAACAACGTTTCTACAAGATCTAACAAAATGTGGTTGTGAATGCGGGAGACAGTAATTGATGAACAAGGCATAACTCAAGAATGATAAATCTTAGAATAATAATTCATAGTTCAAAATAAAGCTCATAATAAGAGGGACACGAATATGAACAGTTTAGTTACTTAACAATTATACGACAAAAATATACGTATAGTAATAGTCTAGAAATAGATTCCAACAGTTACCATTCATTATTCTCATCGAGATATAACAAGGGACAAAGAATGTTACTAAGAATTTTTATTCAAACAGTTACACCAATTCATTTGTATTGGTTGTTTGAATCTTTCTATTGATGCTTAAGATTATAATTGATCAGTCTCTTATTGGTGTTTGTTCATCCTCTGCGGATTGTTTCGATATTGCTTCAATTCACAAGTACCTCTGCTTATAGTTTTATCAATAATCCAAACAATTATATATATATCAGTAGCGGTGTCCTATGGTCGATTCGGAGTAGCGAATGTAAGTATGTAATACCAGCATTCAGCAAAGCTTAATGTTTCGTCTTTGTTTATTTCAGACTGTTTCAGTTGATTGTGTAGAACTAGTTGATGCAGATATGGAATGTAACTCTGGCATTATACATACAATTAGATATGTAAGTTTACTTATTTAATGTAATTCGATTTATATAGAAAACAGGATGATTCAAACATTAGATTAGTCCAAATGGACGGTTATCATATAAACTAACGCTGTTTTTTGTAAGTTACTAGGTAAGCTTTCTGGGTGGTAATTACTCCCATGAAGATGGCAAATCAGTTGACGAAGGAGTGAAACTTCATCAGTTGAGATGGCTCGGACATGTGTTACGTGTACTCACCCGCCGACTGCCACGACGTGCGATGTTTTATGGTGTAGGAGTAGGTTGGAAGGAAGTTAAGGGTGGTCAGATCAAAACATGACACAAATTCATGAAGTCACTGACAAGTGGACTGAGCCATGTTGGTAGGTGTAGACTACCTGGTTGGGGACCGCGAGATGATTGTAATCGATGGTTATAAGTCTTGAATGACATGGCTCAAAATCATTTGCAATGACGCAGGTGCATCCACTCTTTGTGTTCTTTCAAATTCTTATCTTCTGACTTCATCATGTCCCTTTTTTTCTGCACTGGATTATACTCCTTGAATAACGTCTTCAAACCCTAATCTTTCCGATTATTGTTTATACTTTTACTAATCCTACCACTATAGGATTTGAATCGACAAATGTATCTCTGTGCTAATGTGGTATGGTAACTTGAACTGATGTACGTACGTACGAAGTTCTGACTGAGTGAGTTTATCCACTCTCATTCATTAAAATAAATTTATCAACCGATGGATTTGTTATAACTTATTTACTCTGAAACGATAGAAACAATATCCGACCAATTGAAATGAACAGTTATTTAGTATATGCTGGTCACCACTTGAAGAGTTACATTTCAATATAATTCAACTTCAATACTTCAAATTCAGTATTAGCTATAAAAGTTAGTATGTATTTGGTTTGATCTCGAATGATACGAAGAAGTTTGAAATGTTCGATCGTGTTATTCCAATTTGTTTATTCTATCCATCATTTAGTTTTTCAAGGGTTAATAAGGTATCAGTCAAAGACTTATTTACAATATAATGAAAGATGTGAATTCGATGATAATTTTGAATGATAAAGAGTTTATATTGAATGTCTTTGAGTATTCAAAAAAGTATTTGTACTTTAATAGGATTATCAAGATTCCCATAAATAGTTTGGGACAAGTCTTTTGAAACAAATATCAACTGCAAGACATTTATCAAATCATTAAAATTTATCTTTGGTTGAGCTGTATAAGATATTCACATTTTATGCTTATGAACTTCAGTAATCATATATTTCCACTGAATTGTAAAAGAGGATTACTAGTCGTTTTGTTGACGGGTCCGACTTGAGTAAACTCGGTTGCCAGTTATCTAATATAAATAGCGAACGTTAGAGATACTTTTTTCAATTGATTATTATGGTTCTCAGAATTCATAATTTTAATTAATTATTTACGCCTGTTACTCCCAATGAAGCATAGGCCACCAACTAGCATTCTCCAACACACTCAGTCCTCCGCCTACCTTTCTAGTTCTATCCAACTGCTGTTCATTCTTCTCATGTCTATCTCCATTTCCCGGCGTAATGTATTCTTTGGTATTCCTCTTTTCCTTTGACCTTGAGGATTCCATGTGAGGACTTGTCTTGTGACACAGTTGAGTGCTTTCCTCAATGTGTTTCCTATCGACTTCCAACGCTTCTTTCTCATTCCTTCTTCCTCTGGGATCCGGTTCGTTCTCTCCCATAGTAGGTTGGTTATGTTAGTGTCCGGCCAACGGATCCGAAGTATTTTGTGTAGACAACTGTTAATAAACATTTGTATCTATTGGATGATGGCTTTCGTAGTTGTCCAAGTTTCCACCCCTTACAGTAGAACTGTGTTGATATTTGTATTGAAAATTCTGACGTTTGTGTTGGTTGACAGTTTTTTTGAGTTCTAGATGTTCTTCAATTGTAAATGTTCTGCTTTTGCTTTGTCTATCCGCACCTTCACATCTGCATCAGATCCAGCGTGTTCACCAATGTTGCTACCCAAATCTGTAAAGGTTTTTACATCTTCCAAATCTTCTCCGTCAAGTGTGATTGGATTGGTGCATTCTGTGTTGTATCGGAGAATCTTGCTTTTCCCTTTGTGTATATTGAAACCTACTCCTGTTGAGGCTGTTGCTACACTGAACACCTAACTAATTACTTTAAACGTCTGAAATTAGTTGACCATTCATAATCTTTTAAAGTTATCTAATTGAAGAATTTAATAACTAACGTGAAATATACTCCCAGTTTTTAACATTTTAGCCTTTAACGAATATACGGAACTTAGACAGATCATCTATTCTTAGCCTATTGGAATCTCATCCAGAAACTCAAGCATTTGCTAAAGATTTATCCGCAGTATTTAAAAATAATTTCAAGAATATTAACTCTAATCAACGATATACTGTAATAGTACCAAGTCAAAAGACATGGGAATTATTACGTCAAAAGTATTCAGGTGAACAACTACAAAAAGTAAGTTTTGTTCTAGTTTACCGTAATGTATGTAACTCTTTAGAAGTATGTACAGACTGAAAACCTTGAGTTCGAATCCCACGGGCGGGATCGTGGATGCGCACTGATAAAGAGTCCCACAATTGACGAAACGATCGTCCAGTGCTTCCAGGTTTTCAATGGTGGTCAAACATCAATCGGCTCATGAACTCAATCAATAACATAACGAAGTTTGGATTTAGAACTGATAATCACTATGATAATGTTATTGTTTGAATAAATGGATTAAATAATATGCAGTAGTATCTTTTTAGATTTTGATATGAATTTGTGATAATGAACATTGTATTTGAATACACAAGAAATCCCCAATTAACTAACTTGAGACATATACTGGTTAAGATCAGCAGGGTTTTGTAGATATTATAGTAATTTCAATAGTTGAGATCATGAGTCATTTGAAGCTAGACTACCATGGAAAACCTAGAGGCACTGGTTAGCTGTTTCGTTATACTACTCAGCGGTGTGCATCCACGATCCTGCTTCGAGAGATTCGAACCCAGGACCTATCAGTCTCGCACGATTTCGTGGATTATTTGACGTTAGATATTAACACGTTGGATGCCGGCCAGCTCAGTGGTCTAGTGGTTAAGCGCTCGCACGCGAGACTGATAAGTCCCCTGTTCGAGTCTCATGAGGTAAGATCGTGGATGCGCTCTGCTGAGGAGTCCCACAATAGGACTAAATGGCCGTCCAATTCTTTCAGATTTTCCATGGTGGTCTAGTTTCAATTGATCCATGATCCCAACTATTAAAATTAATGGTTAAGATTTAAAACTCTACACGAAGTTTGCAGTTCGTTTTGACTGTATTGATAATTTGTTAAAGCCGAAGTGTATCACTGATTCAATGTTAAACGTGAAAACTGTTTCTCAGTCATGGCAAATTTAATAAGATTGGAGGTTAGGATTACGACTTTTATTACGAACTGAGATCAACCATAATTCAAGAATCCTTAAATAAATATCTTAAGTCTTAATTTTAGCATATTGAGTAATTCATCAATTATTGCTGTCTTCTGATTGGCTAAACGGGTTGAGATCCTGTGGTTATTCAGCAGTATAGATCATCTTCACGATTGGCGTTACGATTATCTTGTCAGTGTGTTATGCTAATATATTTGAAAGTTTTGTTACGTATATTTTCTAAGTGATCAGAAATTACTCACTTCTGACATCTATGAACAAAACACACTCTCTGATTCCGCGTATAGATGACCCATTCAGACAGTTATCCAGCGTTTAAGTGATTTAGTTTATTTAGTTTTGCGAATTGAAGCAAACTCCTGATGAGCTCATTTGTGAAGTAAACAAAATTGTAATCCAATGTTCATACAATTTTGAACTCTCCAATGAATAAGTGAAACACCAGTGAACAATCTTTAATCATTAATAAATTTCAGTAGTATAATTAGTACAGTATTAGTAATGATAGTTATACATATGGTAACAGAGTCAACGAAATTACTCATTGTTAACTGAATAATCCAGTAATCTCAGTAGACAATTATACCATTCCATAATTTTATTCAACTAAATTGTTCCCTTCTCAAATTGAACAATGAACAATTCAAAATGGTAACTTTCTTTCAAGATTCATTTTAATATACATATAAAAGATCATTTTGCAAATCCACCTCTGGGAAACAAAGCAAGCACATTATATTATTATACCGCATTATAATATAATAATAACATAATGTAGCCATTAGTGACTATCTTCAAGAGGTGATTTCTTGGAATTCGAGTAAGAAGTCGAATTCAACCATGTCGGGTGCAAGTTATTTATCCACCAACGGTATCAGAAGATGGTCTACAATATTGCAAATTGATTGACATTTAAAATGTAAACGATTGGATGCCAACATAAATGCTTAGAGTTTAAGTACTCTCGCCAGATTTAATAAAATATCAGGTCTGCCATGATTGTAGACATGTTGTTTTAATTAGTGACACTTATTACCATCATGTGCTCACTAGTGACTATCTTCAAGTTAGATAACCCTTTAGTCCTAATAAGAAGCTATGACCAGTGGAGTTCAGTCTTTGTCAGGTGTAAGACAGTTATCCACCTCATACAATAGATGAAAGCTTGCTCAAAATCATTAATCAATTGAAGTTAACTATTAACACCTCTGGATGTCAGCTCAGTTGTCTAAAGGTTAAGTGTTCGTGCACGAGACTGAACGTTATGGATACACACTGCTGAGGAGTCCCATACTAGGATGAAACAGTCATCCTGTGATTCCAGTTTTTCATTGATGGGCTAACTTAGATCAACTCATGAATTCAACTATTAAAATGGTAATTAGTATAGAAACTTTACCCAGAGACAATTTACTAATGACATAATTATTTTCTTTTTTTTCATCAAATAACTTCTTTTTCTTAACTTTAGTCAATGTTTTGCAAAACATTTTTGTTACGTCCTTCATCTGTCTACGCACTTTTGCTGCTGAGGACAACTTGTCTAATCTAGATTAAGACCATGACGCGATAGGTTAAACGGCTTAATCTTGAGGCTAGTACGCATGAGTTCAAAGTGGTGTAGAGAAACGAAAACTATTCAATCACCTGATTGATTGATAAGCACGCGAGTGAGAGAAAACAAGTCAACTGGAACACTACTCGATTTATCCTCAATTCCGATCTGGTTCCCGATTTTCCGATTTCAGATCAGGGTAAAAAGATACATGAATAAATAGATGACTAACACGACCACAACGTACAATAATTAGGAAAATACAATTATTATCAGAAGGGGTTTGTGGAGATTTTAGAAATTTCACAGATTAAAATCATGAGTCAATTGAAGCGGAACCACCTTGGAAAACCCGGAAGCACTGGAAGGCCGTTTCGTACTAGCATGGGACTCATCAGCAGTGCGCATCCACGACCCCACATCCCGCGAGGTTCGAACCCAGGGTCTATCAGTCTCGCTTCAAGCGCTTAACCAACTAGACCACTGAACCGGCATCCAGTGGTGTGAATGTCTAACTTCAACCAATCCACGAAGTTGCGCCACCGTATAACATTGTCTTCAATGAGCTGATATCTCACAACAGACCTGGTTGAACTCCACTGGTAATAGCTTCTCACTAGAACTCCAGGCCGTCCAGTGCCTCCAGGTTTTCCATGGTGGTCTAGCTTCAATCGACTCATGATTTCAATCTGTGAAATACAATTATGTTCAAAACTGGGAATTAGCGTAGAAAAAGAGTACAAAATAATACGTTTAAATTACAATATCTTTGGAACAAAAAGAGCTATGGCAGTGAATCATACATTAAACAAAAGCTTATGATCTGTAGAATAGATTAGGGATAAAAATAAATGTTACTGTTTTATAAGCTTTGAATTAACTGAAATATCGTCCAGAAAAATAGCTTCCGTATTATGTCAATGCTTCTTATTTCTGTTCACATCAATTCTCCCTTTTCTTTTTCTTAACAGATTGCAGCTAATCATGTTATATCAAATCAATATTGTTCAGGACATTTAATTCATTCATTAGAAAGTTATCAATCATTATTAGGTGAAAAACTTGAATTTATTTGTGAAACAGATTCAACTGGTAAAGAGAAACATTATATTCGTACAATATTTGGTAACAAACATGAAATAACAATAACTGATTTAACAGCTACAAATGGTGTAGCACATATTATAGAAGATACATTAATTCCACATTCTGGTAAGAGATTTTATTGAAATGAAAGAAAAAAGGACGTTTTACATAACTGATTTATCAGAAGAGGATGGAACTACTACTACGCAGTGCACATCCACAATCCCATCCTGCGAGAATCGAATTCAGAACCTATCGGTCTTGCGCGCAAACGCTTAACTTCTAGACCATTGAGTTGGCCGGCATTCAACAGTGTTAATGTCTAACTTCGACTAATCTACAAAGTTGCCCCACAGTTAATCGTTTGCGCTCGAGATCTAAGGTCCTGGATTTGGATCTCGCGAGCGGGATTGTAGATGCACACTGCTGAGAGGTCTCACAATAGGACGAAACAGTTGTCCAATGCCTCCAGATTTTCCATAGTGATCTCATGAATCCAACTATTAAAAGAGCTTTTATTTCTTAAACCCAACTAACATTCACGAAGAGAAAAATCTCAAGTTAATCAGTCATGTTTAACTAATTAAACAAGATTCATATATTTGTCCGGCACATAATCAACTATTGAACAATGAGGAAAATGAACTATAAATGATCATTATTGTTTATCATACTGATAAATCAATTATAGTTACATTCAACACTGTAAATCAATGGAGAAGAACAAATAAAATGTAGTGTCCGTTATTATGTTAAGCCCATATAGCTTATTCTAACTTCTGGACAAACCAATTTAACCGTTCTTCCTTAAGCTACACTTTGATTTTGTTAATTATTCGCTTATCAACCATGACTGTTTTTATATGAGCGTGTGTGTATGTGTGTGTACATCTTATCCTACTTACCACACGTCTTGTAGCATATTTTTGTGTGACTATAAATATTGATTAACTCTTGACCAAATGGAGTTGGCTCACACACCTTCTCCACTGCTCGCCATTTCGCTTCGTTCCGCTGATTATCTGCCCAGATCGATGACTGTATTAAATATACATATTCGAAATCCATTCTCGTATTTGACTTATCTAATTCTTTTATAGTCACTAACGCAATCTAAGTCGATAATTATACACGACGATTATTGGCAACATGTATATTTCAACAACAATCAGAAACGATCTTACTGGAGTCAAATCTCGGACTACTAAAGTGATGAGCCCGTCAACAACATCGTTCGATCTAAAATTGACAAAATAACAGGTTAATAAAAAAAGATTTAACTATTTATCCTGTGGAAAATTGTTAGAATTGTTTAAAGTTGTTATGGAAGTCTTCTCGTTTTCTAATTCATCATGGAATCGGTATATTGTTTAACCACAGTTCTTTATCATTAATTCTATTAGTTCTCCTTTGTCTTAGGTAAAGTTGTTAGCCTGGTCTCATTTATTTGCAGTTTATAACATATAAACAATACTATTAATATACATTTATTATTTATTTGAATCTTCTCATTGTTATTTACAACTGGGTTTGATCAGACTCTTTTGGGATATGTCTATACTGTTTAGATTGCCTCGATATTGCCATTAAGTTATAAGCATTTTACATAGAGATGAATAAGGGCTAGCAGTGGAATTTAAGAAGCGCATTTCGTTTTATTTTGAACTCATCATCTGGATATAACTTGTAACCGAGTTGATTTTTACCTCGGGACTCGAACTCAGTACTATTCACTCGAAACTCTATCTCGTTAGCCACTTAGCTATTGAATCCAGATAGCCACTAACTTGTACAATGATGTGAATTTTAATTCATGTATATTGTTTGTTTGAATTTTATGATTGATGTTTAGGACTGCAGCTAATACTTTTAATATTTTTCTTCTCACTTTTCAATAAATATTTGATATTGCATTAATCGAGCTCCAATCCACCTCCCTTCTAGATCCCAATTACAGCCTGGTGACAAATGGCAACTAACATAAAATCCAAACCGATTAGTTACTATTATTAAATACGGCATCAAGCTTAACTACAAGTATTATTCAATAACTCATATCCCTTGGGTTTAGTTTATCACAGAAACAAGTTCCTGTTATCAAGCAAAAAAAGATAGAAAAATATGACACTGTTTTGACATAACAACTTCTGATACTGTTATTACTTAAGAATTGTATTTGGACGATCTTCACAACACTATTCTAAACAATTTTAACGTTTTATTCACGAGTTTGGTCGGAACTTCTTCACAGGCAGTAGAATCAATCACTGCACAAAACACTGAAATTATTTAAATTTCAATCGATGAGGTTGTAGCGGCTGGTCCTATGTCAAGGCCACATATGTTATTCTAGCTTCTGGACAAATCAATCTATTCATTTTTCCTAAATCACATTATTTGCTTCGCCTCATTTCACCTTTCCCTTGCCTTGCTTCGATTTGATCATAAATACCGATTCGCACTTGCTTAAACCGAGTTGGCTAACATTCCTTCTCTAATATGTTTCTCTTCGCTTCCTTCACTCCATCTCTCTGATTGTCTGTTCTGATCAGCGACTGTACCAAATATATGTATTCAAAACTTCATTCTTGTATTTAACTTATCAAATTCCACTATTTACCGACTCAATTTAAGTCGATGATTATATACATGGATTGACGATATGTTCAAGTCGATAATGATAATCACACGATCAAATTAGAGTCAGATATTTGAGAGATATTAGAAGGTTATCTAAGTACAGTTTTTTACATTTAATATCTTCCATATACTTGACACATAATTTCTGTCCAAAGTGGAAATCATTTACTTAACTTTACAACTTAAATATGTACTATCAAATAAAAAGGAACACCTGGAAGCACTGGACGGCCGTTTCGTCCTATTGTGGGATTCCTCAGCAGTGAGCATCCACGACTTCGCCACCCACGGGATTCGAACCCAGGACCTATCAGTCTCGCGCGCGAGTGCTTAACCTCTATACCATTGAGCTGGCCGGTATCCAACGGTGTTAATGTCTAACTTCAACTAATCCACGACATTGAGCGACAAATCCACCATGGTGGTCTAGCTTCAACTGACTCATGATCTGAACCATTGAAATTACTATAATATCCACATAACCTATCTGATATTAAAATGGAATAATTCAATGAATTTTTGCTTTATATCATATTTCTTTGCCATAGTTATAACATTCAAAGAATTCATTCAGAATAAACAATATGGTGAAAAGTTGAAAGCTACTGAATTTTTAAATCTTCTTAATGAATGTGATATAAAAATGGAACCAGGAGAGAAATATGCTATAGTTTTACCTCAAGATAGTTCAATGAAATGTAAGTATTATTTCGATTCATAAATGGGTAAAACTATAATTGATGGATGAACCAATCAGATTTAAGGTAACAGGTTTTAAATTTTGGCGCCAAATCTATTCACTCATTTAACTGAATACCTTTTTTGATATTATAGCTAATGTCAGTACGTGATGAAAACGTCAAATCTAATTCTTAATCGTAATGTTCAACTGTAAATCATAATCCTAATTTCTCATACTAAACCATAATCTTCATGTAACTTTAGTGAGTAGGTGGATATCCGACGGTTATTTTAGCGCTGCTTAGAGATCGTCCATAAAATAATGGTATCACTATTTAATCCTATAAGAAATATTATGTTTGACAAGCTTAAGAATTTTATCTAAATATCTCATACAATTTAGAATAAGTGTACTTAATTACTGAACAGATTGTTTTAATGTTCAACTATGATCTTACAAAATCTCATTTTGATTTCTGTTATTACTTACTTACGTCTGTTACTCCTTGTGAAGGAGGACATACATCTACTAGCACTCTTCATCCAATCCTGTCCTGGACAATCCTTCCTAGCTCTTTCCAGTTGTTATTCATCTTTTTTCATTATCTGCTTCCGATTCTCAACGTAATGTGTTCTCTGGCCTACCTCTTTTCCGTTTCCTTTAAGAATTCCAAGTTACCCCTTGCCTCATGATGCAGTTTCGTGATTTCTGTAACTTATGTCCTATCCATTTCCATCGTCTTTTTCAAAATTTCCTCTTCAGGTAAAAGCTGGTTTGTCATCTCCCATAGTAAACTGTTGTTGATGGTATCCAGCCAATGAATGTAGAGAGTATATATAATGATTATTCAATGTATTATTCAATCATATCACTTATCTGAGAATAATTTATTATAATAAAATTAGTTTACAATATCTCGCAGGTGGAAAACACAAAATTATCAACTAATGCGTCCACTATCAAGTGACGTATCCCCTTGTTAACATAATTTTCATTATATAACACAATCTTATAATAGTAATAATAATAATAATAATAATAATAATAATAATAATAATAATAATATTGTAACTAATCTACTAAATAGGGTGGTCAACTTATCCACAATTTCAAGAACAATATAAACGTTTTCAAGTTGATAAAGAATATCGTTGTCATGTGGCACGTTATCATATTATGAAAAGTAATGATCGTTTAGATAATATTGGTAACTTCGCTAGTCATACACAAGGTCATCGTACACTTAATCCAAATGAACCATTATATGAAACAACTTATTTTAAAAAATCTCCATATGGATCACAGGTAAGTTAATTAAACATGTCATCTGACTATTATATTATTTCAATAGTTGAAATCATGAGTCAGTTAAAGTTAGACCACCATAGAAAACCTAAAAGCACTGGATGGCCGTTTCGTCCTATTATGGGACTCCTCAACAGTACGCATCCACGATCACGCAATACGGGATCCGAACCGAGGGCCTTTAGTCTCGCGCTTGAACGTTTAACCTACTTGACCACTGAGCTGGCCGACATCTAACAGTGGTAATGTCTAACCTCAACCGATCCACGAAATTGCACGACCATTTTTTATTGTCTGAGGTAGATACCTGTCTCTACCCGACATGGAATAACTCAGTGGTGGTCAAACATCAATCGG
Organism: Schistosoma guineensis; assembly: GCA_944470375.2. Taxonomy (NCBI): domain Eukaryota; kingdom Metazoa; phylum Platyhelminthes; class Trematoda; order Strigeidida; family Schistosomatidae; genus Schistosoma; species Schistosoma guineensis. The sequence goes on along the minus strand of OX103892.1, from coordinate 43,561,169 downwards.
TTCAAGATCTCAATCAATAACTTAATAATCTTCACAAACCTATACTGATAAAATCTTTTATAATTTTTATACAATTTATTATTTTGATTGAAATCATGAATGGATCAATGTTAGACCATCATTAAAAACCTGAAAGCATTGGATGACCGTCTTGTCCTAGTATACGACTTCTCAACAGTCATTCAACACATCCAGATTATCAACAATAGTCTAATATTTATTCATTCATGATCTCAATCTTCACAACCCTATACTAATAATTTATGATTATTAAAAAGTAATCTCAATGAGATCATTTATAAGTGACCGATTATTTGAAGTTTTAAGACGTCACTTCTCTACTGATAAATAACACTATAGAATAGTAAACATTGTTTTGTGAAATATCCTGCAGTTGATAACTTGATCAACTCCTTCACACTGTCCAATTTGATTTATTTATGATGGATAAAGGTATAAGTTTGAGATTTTAAGATATTTCAATGAAAATATAGTGTGTTTTATTTCATAAATAATCATTATGAAAAATCCTAGTAGACTATGTTAAGTTTAAAAAAGCTGAATGAGATAAGGGTTGAACACTTTGATCTGAATAAAAGTTAATTATAGTTTGGGATCATGAATCAATTAATGTTAGACCATCATTGAGACAGGTATCTACCTCAGACAATAGATGAATGGTTGTGCAGCTATTCATGGATCGATGGATGTTAGACATTAACACCGTTAGATGCTAGCCAGCTCAGTGATTTAGAGGTTAAGTGTTCGCGTGCGAGACCTGAGGTCCTCGGTTTGAATCCCACAGGGCGGGATCGTGGATGTGCACCGCTGAGGAGTCCTATACTAGGACGAAATGACCGTATAGTGCTTCCAGGTTTTCAATGGTGGTCTAATATTAATCAATACATGAACTCAATGAAAAACTTAACAATCACCATAACCCCATACAGTTAATTAATGTATATGGTATTTATATACTTTTTTCGTATGTTCATTTCATGTTTTAGGCTTAAAGAACGAGTGATATTATTATGAATCAAAAATGAATATGTCTAATCATTATCCATTTATGTAAATTTGAGAATAAGTCTAAACTCAATTCATGATATTCTCATTATGAATGTAATAGATAAAAGAACAGGCTTTAATAACACTTAACTATGTTTCATCCATTTCGTTTAAATGGTTTTTATGGCACTTGCTATTTCTTAATACTGAAACTGAATGATAAAAAAAACAGGCAATTATTTGATACAGTTGTGGTATGTGCTACTGTTGGCGATAGATATAAGTAGTATATATCAACAATCGAAAGTGAAATGCCTAGCGGCAGATGGTTCAGAAGATCGAAGAGAAGAGAATGTGAACAGAGAATAATTGGTGTGTAAACGAAGAAATAATCAAGTCATTGATTGACATTTTGTAAATGAAGTATTTACTGTTTGGTTCTTCGGTTGTCCCCACTTATGTGTACTCGTTCACTACATAGTGACAGTGTCTAATGAGAAATAGATTTAATTGATTAAAGTTCATTACTTTAGCATAATCCACTTAATATTCTTCTAAGTACTATACAACTAAATAACTTGATATTAAATATATTTTTGTTACATCCCAATGAGTAGGAAAATGACATTTCTGATGTTTCGTGATTTAATGTAAATTGCTTCTTCAGAACAAAAATAAAAGTCGACATTTATTATTAACTATTTGCCCAATGTTCAATTAATGTAAAACTATTAAGTCCAACCATGATATTGATACCTATAAATAACTTGAGATGTTATCAGGCATTACTTATAATAGAACTGTCAGTTAAACTGCCATAGGTTTCGACAGCGTTCTTTACAAAGTATAAGATATTTGTACTAACTGTCAAAGATCAATAGTGGTTGTTTGTACTCAAAATGTACGGGATTTTTTTATCATAAGATGGTGGAGATTTGTAGCTCAGGTGGATGATTTTGATGAAGTTTCGTTCTCTGAGCTGGATGTAGACTTCTACATTAAGTTTATACTAATGATTTCGTTCAGAAGAACAATGAAAGCTCCATGACCAAACCATCCAGCTCAGAGAACAAAACTCCATCAAAATCATCCAGCTGAGCTACAAATCTTCTCCACCATCTAAATCAGTCAATGCTGTAAACTATGGAAAATAGATGTATCAATTAGTGTTCAGCTAATCTAATTACATCACTGATACTAGTTAGAAAATTATTTAGATCCAAGAGGTTCTATATAGCTGGTTCGTTCTAGCATAGAACTCCTAAACAAGAATTCACTACTATTGAATGTCTATTGAATTTGTAAAAATTTGTGTTCCAATAATCTATTGAACAATCAGTATTTTGTAAGCGCATACCGTAATATTTCCCGATAGCATAAGCTTACTTAGTTACTTTCCTTACGCCTGTTAGTCCATTTGGAGCATAGGCCGCCGACCAGCATTCTCCAACACACTCTGTTCTGGGCCTACCTTTCTAGTTCTATCCAATTCTCGTTCATTCTTCTCATGTCTGTCTCCATTTCTCAACGTAATGTATTCCTTGGTCTTCCACTTCTCCTTCGACCTGGAGGATTCCATGTGAGGACTTGACTTGTGACACAGTTGAGTGCTTTCCTCAATGTGTTTCCTATTCACTTCCAGCGCTTCTTTCTCATTTCTTCCTCCTCTGGGATCCGGTTTGTTTTCTCCCATAGTAGGTTGGTTATGTTAGTGTCCGTCCAACGGATCCGAAGTATTTTGTGTAGACAACTGTTAATAAACATTTGTATCTTCTGGATGATGGCTTTCGTAGTTGTCCAAGTTTCCACCCCATAAAGTAGAACTGTCTTGAAATGCGTATTGAAAATTCTGACGTTTGTGTTGGTTGACAGTTGCTTTGAGTTCCAGATTTTCTTCAGTTGTAAACATGCTGCTTTTGCTTTGTCGATCCTCAGCTTTACATGTGCATCAGATCCACCATGTTCATCAATGATGATGCCCAGATATGTAAAGGTTTTTAAATCTTCCAAAGCATAAGCTGTCGTGGTCTTTAAAATCTGACCTCAAAGTATTTCAAAATACGGAATCCACTTATAATCTCGAAACTTGATCTTAGGTCACTTGAATTCAACCTTGTGGTGTGTTTCTCGTTCAGGAAATCATTAGTGTAATAGGTTATAAATTCAATCAAACTATCAGTCTATTGAACTGCATTCCCATGGAGATAAACTCTGAACTATTTCAAGCACAAAATAATTCGTCGACAGTCGATTTATTTCACTCAATACATATATATAAATTATTCTCATTAAAAAGTTTCAGAATAGATATTATCGAAGTAATAAGGATGATAATAGGTTGATTACTGACAAGCTTATTTATTTATTTAAACACATAAACCTTAGTACAAGGAGGCACAAAATAGATATGTGCCACATAAATCATATGATTTGTGTGAGGGCTAGGATACTGTTTGGGTACCCGAACCGAATTATATGATTTCCTAAGCAAGGCACATCCAGAGCCTTTGACCTAAAGGTCTGATCTACAAGGCAAGAGAGCAGTGTAAGGAGATGCAGTCACATGGTAGCCGGTGACCAACAATAGATTTACACACCATTTTTTTACTCAGGATTCTGGAGCCCACGTGCATCGTTGCTTTGGAATCAGGGTTTTCCAACTACTTTAGGCGGACTCTCTACATCCACCTACCCGGTTAAAGCGCCGGACATTCGCTTCGCGTCCTCTCAATTTCGTAAATAACACCCGTGGTCCGAGAAGGCAGTGAGTAGGCCTTCCCTATCAGTGGTTGTGTGCACATGGCCATGTGAGAGCATTCGGAGAGGGAGAGCTGACTCTTCCCACTCTCGGCCGTACCAAGACGTTTGTCGCCACTGACAAACTAAATAACATTCTCAACGACTATCTAGTTATGATAATGAAACACGAGCAGCAAATAAATGGCTATTTAAAAGAAATGAATTAATAATAAAATTCATTCTTTTTAGACTCAGTTATTATTTCTATCATCTGAGTTGTTCATAAACTTTGATACAAACTAGGTTACTTTTTATTTTGTTCTTATTTTCAAGTTGAATTTTCATTATTCCCCAATCAATAATCTTGAATCCATCGAATTAGATGATGTAACTATCTATGTTACTCCAAGAATTAATGTTCCACCGGATTTAAATATGACCGATATTTTAATAAATCGACCTGATACCACGTAAGTTGACGAAAAAAAACTTCAGTTTATTCTGTATCTTGTAACATGTGATATGGCTGACAAAATATAAACCTGACAAGTTAACTAGTAAAGTTTTAAGCTGTTGAATAATCCATAAAATTTATATCTTTCAATTATTTATATTTTAGGGAATATTTCATCATTTACACTTTTGTTTTGATTATCCCAAATTTAAGTGTGCCCTACTTATGCATAAAATAATTTACTTTACTAAACAGTTCTCTATTTCATGCAAAGAACTTAGCATAAATACTTTGTTTGAGGATGGACCACCGATGAACTAGAGAAAGCTCTAAGAAATTCAGAAAGAGCCGAAGATATTCCATCTAATCGTCTTTTGGAAAAACATTCTAGAATCGTTACGTGTAGCTTCCCTATTGGACAAATGCTATAAATAGGTGACAGTTTTTTGTTTACCATAAGTGACACTGTTTTGGAATAGCATTCCTTTCACTTGTTTTTTGTCTTCTCATTTGCGACTTGGGAGGGTTCTAACGTTTGAGTGCTCAAGTTGTACTCAGCATATTGAGAATCTAAGTTCTAGATATAATATTTTGAATAACATTAATGATCGTCACTTGGTCACATCATTCATGTCAAGTCGGGTGATCAGTTGCACTGTAGACAACAAACCGACTAGAATTTTACTAAATTATTTCACAATAATTTAAACGCCCTAATTAGAAATCTATCATTAAAACTACAATTCCAGCTGTCATACAAATATCAGAAGCGGTTTTTGTGGGTATTATAGTAATTTCAGTAGTTGAGATCATGAATCAGTTGAAGCCAGACCACCATGGAAAACCTGGAAGCACTGGACAGCCGTTTCATCCCATTGTGGGACTCTTCAGTAAACAGTTTAACTATTGTTTGACAGATATTCTCGAATATACACATGTCAATATCTTAACATAATGCCGCATTATTTAACTGATTGGGATGAATGATTTGGAAAAATACTTACTTTACTTCAAGAAGCAAAGACTTTATAACTGGAGTCTACTTAAGTATTTCATAAAGATAACTTTGATTTGAATCTAAATTTTAACACGACCTGAAATCATCTGGTGAACTGAAAATCAGGAAACACTGAACAATAGTTACTAGTAGATAGTTGGTGTCTCAACTACAATTACGACTAACCGTGGTGCTCGGTTTTAAAGCAAGCTGTCTCAGCAACTTACAAACACTTTTGGTATATAAAGAAGATTAGAACCACAGCTTATCATCCGGCTGCTAACGTAATGATAGAAAGGTTTCAATGATAGTTAAAAGCCTCATTGACAGCCACAAATGGGATGTCAAACTTCCTTCGGTACTATTAGACATTCGCTCAACTGTCAAACAAGACATCGGTTGTTGTGTTGCTGAAATGGTCTGTGGAACAACGTTACGTTTGCCTAGTGAATTTTTTGACCGTGCAATACATATTCCAGTAGACATAACCAACTGCTTACAACAATTAAAACAGCAGATAGAATCCTTTCGGTCCGTTGAACCACGAACCCGGCAAGCAAGATCATTAGTAACTACTGAATTTGACAAATACTCGCATATGTTTAAGAACAAAATATTGTTTCAAGACTGTTCTGGGTCAACACCAGAACTTGTGATATTTGAGGAGTAGGCAAGATATTCGTTTGGCAACCAAAAGACAAATATGCAGCTCATAAATCAGCCCTATTATTATTTTAAAAATGGAGGGTATTTGTACATTATTAATATTCGATCCTAGATCTTCTCTAACGATTTCTCATATATTTTTGGACCATCAGGTTCGCAACTTTGAAGTTACACGTAGTGTACAAGGTAATCATGGCATATCAATTTATGAGACAGTTAATCTTTGTCAACTTAAATGGTTGGGAGATATATTGTGTGTGCACATCCACCTCCTACTTCAACGCGCGATGACGGCTGATTTAGGAGTAGGCTGGAAAAAAAGCTAGGGTCGATCAAATCAAGACTTGGCGTCAGCCTTTCAATATAATGACTTCTGGAGTAAACCATTTATATAGGTTTAGGCTACTTAGTGAAGATTCACATGACTATCGTAACCAATGATGAGAGACTTTGAATGAAATGTTTTGAAGTTGTTCCTCATGACATAGGTGCATTCGCTCTTTATCTTACATTTGACCTTAGGTTTAGAAATTCCCCGATGAAATTTTTATTCCACTAATTCATATTTTCTTCCAGAATTGTATCTATAATGGCTGATCTTTTCTATCATCATTAGGACTAATACTGACTGTACTATTCTGTAATTCATTTTTATAATTTCATCTCGCTTTGCTAATTAAGTATAGCAATCTGATACAATGTACAGATATTCCAAGTTCTGCACTAAGTATGTGTTAGGTAGTCGGAAAAATAGACCAATAATTATCATGTTAAGTCCAATGGTGTCCTTGGACCTTAAATGTACATTCCCCATTGGTCGATATTTATTTAACGTGTTATTTTCCTGTTGGCCAATATTGTACAATGTTATTTTCTACTTTGTGGTACGTTGTTGTCTGCTTGACTAGTATATAAGCAAAGTATGTTTGAAATATAATGATTCATAACCCAGAGGCTGTGACTTGTGTTCTTGACTCAACTGGCTGGGGCTAGACAGCGAAGCAGGGCCAATCAGGGCACTAGGTCATCCTTACAAGTTTACGTGTCACGGGTCACTGTCACAGATCGCGATCGATATAACGCTGCGTATCTAAACCTGCAGTCACTCACGTTACAACAGTATGAATGACCGATTAACCATTCCTTGTATGACCATGATTGTACCAAAATGAAAACTTTCTGTGTTTTTAAAAAAAATTACTTCATCTGCTTTCAAGTTATGATACATGCTACCTTCATCGACAGTTGTGAAACCCATTTAATATATATTTCTTTTGTTTTAGAATTGCTAAAAATCAAACGGAAAAAGCTAAAATGGACGAAAAATATTTCCAAAGAAATGCACCAAAAAATCTATATCTTGTCACAGCAGATAATGGTTGGAAGGATCCACGAGCTACACCAACTACAATTAATCCATATAAACCTGAATTAAACATATACACAGATAAAAATTTAGAAAATGTAAATTAATGTTGTTTATAGTATAGTATATTTATAGAATGGGGATCTGTGAAGGTTGTATTTTAGTATTTGAATTCACGAGTCGAACTAAGTTAGAGACCACCGTTGAGAACCTGGAAGAACTGGATGTCTGTCTCATCTTAGTGTGAAACTACTCAGCAGCGCGCATCCACGCGTGGGGACGAAACAGACGTCCAGTTTTTCCAGGTTCTCAACGATGGTCTAGTTTAGATCGACTCATAAACTTAACTATTATTACTATGTATATTGGGATAATAATTCTGTGTTCTAAGATATTATTACGCCTGATTAAGTATTTTGCCATCATCATATCGTAGGTCATCATCATTTTTATAAAGAAAGCTCAATAAAAGCAATTTATCAGTTACGTTTCTTCAAATAGGATGTCAGTTACTTTTTCATCACTGCATCCTCTTCAGTATCAACTTGGTCACAACTATAGATTAAATTATAACTTGTAATTGTTAGAGAGATCCAAAAAACTCCTCGAATAAAGGCCAAGAAAGGCTCTGAAAACACTGAGAAGCATCTTATTCAATCAGCGTTCATTAGAAGTTTTGCCAGAAACATCAAGAAAGTAAAAAGTCACATGTAGAGTTATTCAGATGTTTAAAGTGAATGATCGAGAGTATGGTAATGAAGAATATCTAATGTACTGGGTTTCATTACCAGTCACTAGTCAAAACATTTCATAATTTTTGAATGGAAATATTAATAAAAGAAACGATATATCTTCAGATATTTTTTTCTTGACGCTGTGGTCTAGCTTGTCTATTGTGATGAACCAATCGAGTTATATTGGCTGTAAAAATCGTTCCTCAAGGTCCTAATATGCCGGACAGGTCGGTTAAAAAGAGATAAGACTAAAATCAGCAACTCCAAGGTCCGAAGGCGAAGTCGTACTGCCGACTGTACAGAGGTGTAATAACAGTAAGGTGTTTCCTTCAGACAACCAGCATAACAGCGATGCGGCCGTCCCACAAGGAGGGGTAAGGTTAGAAAAGGTTGAACCTAAAAATGCACACCTCACCTTATCCCATGGTTTTCCGTCTCCGGCGATAAGGTTCCATAAAGTACAGAGCTAACACGAAAATCATTTTGAAGAAGGTTGTATGTGACCGACCTCAAGCAGCTGTCCCTTCGGGACTGTGGCCACGCTCTCAGGTCACTAAGATCACCCGTAGCCCAATTCCTTTTTCAGGTACCTAGAGAAGAACCCCTTCACGGTGTGGATAACCGGGAAGTGATAACTGCCCTCATACCTCTAACAGCACTCAAGATCAATGACTGATCAATTTTCAAAGAAAAACAGTTAAAGATTAAATTTTCCAAATTAGAGTAAAATATTTTACTATTCTTCAGTACAAATTCAATCATACTCTTACCTTTTTTTAAAAACTACATACTTTCAGTACTTGTTACTGAATCATATACCATTATATTTATGGGGAGGAGATATTGGCTATTTCGAGAAGAATACAATACATAAATTCATGTCTTCTGTTGGTGTAGAACTAATCTTCTGGATGGATAATAATGGAATAATGCGCATTGGATATGAAGGTCTACCACGTGATCAATGGGTAGGTTTCTCTCTCTCATAGATATGAGTATAAAATCATGTACTATATGAGAGATTTTATGGACCTTTCAGAATACGCATACAAACATACTTTTATATGGGTTAATTTACAAAATAAAAATGAATATTGCAAAAGATAGATAGCTGCTAGCAGTGAAACCCAGGATTCGTGTTTCGTACTTTTCGGGACTCATCAGCTGTATGTACCTGCATACCACAGTTGATGTTCACTATGGAACTCAAACTCAGTACCGTTTGAGTTATCCACTTAGATATTGAGTGCTGATAGCCATTTGCTTGTGTAAAGGAGTGAAGTTTAAATTCACTTGATATTGTTTACTTGAATAAACTTGAATCGACTCTGAGATGAAGGTACATCCAGCTGACGAGTCTCAAATAGGACGAAAAGCTTGTCCTAGATTTCACTTCTAGCCACTATCCATCTTTCCTCAAAATGCTTGTGAATCAAGGCAATGCACACATGTCAATAAGAGACTGACTAATTGCAGTCCTAAATATCAATGGGAAGATTGAAGCAAACAAGTAAACCAAATGAATTAAAATAAATATTGGTTATGATAAGTTTAGGAGCTTTGAATCATTTTTCGTTTTTTTCTTTGTAGATTTTATTTAAAACTAAATCAAAGTTTGTATACAGGATCATTCATAGGCCTGGATCCCTTGCATTAATATACTTTTGATTATCGCCAAATTCTCTCAGTGCTGTTTAGTATAATTTATAGAATCTAGATTATAAAGCGCCTATGGTTCACAACTACTATTAATTACGACTTCGATGGTTATTCATATTCTAATAATTAAATAGAATATCTATGATATCTGGATTACTGTCGATGAAGATGATATTAGAAAAACATGACGTTCCTAAGAAAAATTTTAATAGTTGAGATCATGGGTCAATTGAAGCTAGATTACCATGGAAAACGTGGAAGTACTGAACGGTCGTTTCGTCCTACTGTGGGACTCCTCAGCAGTGCTCATCCACGATCCCGCCTCGCGGGATTGTAAATAAATATAGTAGGCAGGAGATGATTCTGGATCATCAGACATTGTGACTTGAAATCATCGTGATAACCTAATTAACTGATCGTATAATAAAGTAGTTGAGCATAAATTGAGTTTCGATTAGCCAGTCAAAAAATGAAGTTATAAATTTCAATGAAGTCATGCAACTAAAATAATAGAGACAGAGAGAGAAAATCGTAAGAACGATGTGATAGACTAACGATAAATTCACCATTGAGGACACCAATCCTGCTTGAGGCGCCTGATGGTTATACCCTCGACGAATTTAAGAAGAATAGATTTCCACTGTCGATTGCTGATGCTAAAAGATTCAATGTTCATCCGGCAGAATACATTTTGTTCAACCACTGAAATAAAAGCTTGAAAAGATTTAAGTCTGTTAAAAGATCGAAAAAATATGGATCAATGGTATTCAATTCAAGGATTATAGTATCATTTGCTCAATATAAGACATAAATGTCGTGATCTGGATCCTGTATTTAAATAACAGTGCACAAAATCTTCATTATTTTTTTAATCAATAATGTAAATAGCCAATATATTCAACTATTGATATACTTCAATCTACTGAATACATGAAATCCCCTTTCGTGCGCGTGCCCGAAGATCCTGAGTTCAAATCCCAAGTTCAGGATCGTGGGTGTGTACTGCTGAGGAGTCCCATTCTAGGACGAAATGGCCATCCAGTGCTTACAGTTTTTCTATAGTGGTTTAGCTTTAATCAACTCATGAATTCAACTATTACAATTACTACAATCTCCACAAAAACCCCCTTCTGATATAATATGTATGTTGTGTTTTGATAAAATCAAAAACGTACATCAGTGTATTTTATTTCAATTGTAAACCTTTTTACTTTTTCAAAAGTTTAGCATACACAATTTTTTGGTCGAGATCATGAATCGAATAATGTTAGATCACCATTGAAAACCCGGAAGCACTGGACGACCGTTTCGTTCTAGTATGGAACTTCTCAGTAGTGCGCATCCATGGTCCCGCATCATGGGATTCGAACCCAAGACCTCCGGTCTCCCATGCGAACATCTAACCTCTAAACCATTGGTCTGGCCGGCATCCAACGGTGTTAATGTCTAACTTCAATCAGTCTACGAAATTTCACCACAGTTAAGCGTTCGCACGCGAGACCGAAGGTCCCGGGTTCAGATCCCGCCAGTGAGAAGTTCTATTCTTGAACGAAACGGTCATCCAGTGCCTCTAGATTCTTTAGAGAGGTCTAGCTTTAATCGAATCATGAATTCAACCATCACAATTACTACAATCTTCACGACCCTCCCCTTCTGATATAATGTGTATGTTATTTTTTTGATAAAATTAAAAACGTACATCAGTTGTAAACCCGCTTTTTTCTCTGTTCAAAATTTAATATAAACAGTTGTTTTTTTCGTCAATATCTAGTGGATAATCATAATACAATAGTGTTCGTACGTTCAAACAAATCTATCAAACATTGAACATTGTTCAATTGAATAATTCACATTAGATGATAATGTGAATTAGAATGAATTAAAACAAGATGATATTAATGTCATTAAATATGACTATTCATATTCATATTCTATTTAATATTTATTGTTAATTTATTAAGTAATTTCTATAAATTAGATCAAATCACATCAAATATTTTATAAACAAAGATGGATAGTGGCTAACAGTGGAATCCAGGACTCGTGTTTCATCCTATTTGAGACTCGTTAGTTGAATATACCTGCATCTCAGATTTGATGTTCACTCTGGAACTCGAACATTGTACCGTTCGCTTAAAACGTCATCGCGGTATTCACTTAGCTAGTGAAGCGAAGGGTACTAAGTTTGAGTCCTAGAGTGAACATCAACTCTGAGATGTAGGTATATTCAGCCGAGGAGTCCTAAATAGGATGAAACGCTTGTCCAACATTCTACTACTAGCCACTATCCGTCTTTGATTATAAAGCTTGTGAATTAAGGCCGCACAGGATGTACATACGCCAATTAGAGACTGATCAATTGCAGTCCTAAATAACAATGGAAAGATACAAAGAAAGCAACGCCGAGTGAATTTAAAATTATTTTATACTTTTAGAAAATAATTTTTGGTATAAAGCTCAGTTTTCCACGCCTACATGAATGGGATAATAATTTACCAATCAATTTACCAATATCTACACTAGATTCACTCCTAATGTTTATTCTACTGGACTTCAACACAACTCAAATCAAGACTAACCTGACTAAAAGGTTAGAATATTTCCATAACAAAAATCAAGAACAAACACAATGGTAATAAAGGTAGGAGAATATATAACTCATCTAATATCTGTCAGACTATCAACAAGTCTGACTAAGCAAACAACCAATCATTATCATTCTCGCCCACATATCAATTTTAACTCAAGAACTTCTGAGACTAACTGATATAACGTAAATTAATATGATCTGAGTTGAAGATCTTCCTATTGGAACACTAGATACAAGATAGCACGATACTCGATAATACACTTAGCTACTTAAGCGAACAGTACAGGTTTCAAGTCCCAATGGTTAAGCGCTCGTGCGCGAGACTGATAGATCCTGGGTTCGAATCTCTCAAGGCGGGATCGTGGATGCACGCTACTGGGCAGTCCCAAAATAGTACAAAACGGCCATCCAGTGTTTCCAGGCTTTTCATAATGATCTAGCTTCAATTGACTCATGATCTCAAATATTGAAATTTATGAATATGCTGAATTCTAAACTGAACAAACCTTCATATACCAGTTATGTTTATTCACCTTAGTACATTATGCATTGCTACTGATTATCACCAATAAATGTCCCGTAGCAATTTTATTATTATCATTATTATTATTATTGTATTTTATTTAGCCTAAGGTGGTTCAATGGAATTTACCTGCTCGTGATGGTATTATTTGGTTATTAGATGGTATATTAAAATGTCCTGAAAAAATTTGTCCATTAATTGTTGAAGATGTAGACTATTATGATGTTTATGTAATGGCATGTCAAACATCAGTATTACCTGGTGAAAAAGATCCTGTTGCACAATTTGAAAGTAGACCATTAGATATTGCCAGTCGACATCCTAGTCTGTGTACTGTGGTATTACAAACAAGTGAAACGACGGTTACACTTATTGAATCTTAATTATAATAATAATAACAATTCATATTAGAATTATCATAGAAAGTAATGAACAATGCCAGGGTGTTTTTAATTCCTTTGAATTTATTCCCTTCAAATATAAACCTAATATAATGATAGTATTCATTATTATGGAGTTTTATTAAAACGTACTTCATTAAACCCTCTTTCTATGTACACTTGTTATATTTAATTTGTATAGGATGCTTTTAATTGAACGATTTTTCAAGTTGTTAACGTGAATCACATATGAGAGCTGTGATATGAGATTCAATAATAGAATATAAGGTGGAGATGGATGGTGGTTAGCAGTGGAATCCAGAATGTGCGTTTCATTTTATTTAGGACTTTTCAAATGGATGGATCTCGCTCCTAGAGTTGATGCCCATTACGGGACTCGAACCTAGTACGTTCTTCTTAAGTGCCATTACGTTATCTACTTAGCTGCTGAGTTCAGATAGCTGCTAGCTTGTGCGATGAGGTAAACATTAACACTGAGGTGCAAGTACATCCAGCTGACGAATCTCAAGTAGGAAGAAACGCGTGTCAAACTGGATTCTACTGCTAGACACTATCCACCTTTACTTATAGTGCCTGTAACTTAAGGTAATACCGAGGCAATCCTCACAGGATAAACATATGCCAATAAGAGATTGACTAACTGCAGTCCTAAATATCAATGTGAAGATTCAAACCACCAATACAAAAATGAATTAGAATATGAGGTGATTGCAATTAGCTCACAAATGATCATGGGCCTAGGTTTCGTGCTAGCTAATGCTGACAAGTCTTTTACTCGAATGCTAAGACGACGACTTCTGTGGATATACATTTCTAAGTAGATAAGCTTTAAGGACTGCAAGTGCTTATGATCTTTCTTAATACAAAGTTTATGAGCACGGTCAAAAAGGGTTTCTACAATCTTTTTCATTCATCACAAACTTCACTCCATTTGTTATTCAAATGAATAGGTCTTTGTAGCTTCTACTCTAATGTTCACTGAATTCCGACGTTCAGGAAAAGGAATTTTCCTTCAACCTCACATTCCTTGGTAAATTTGATTTTCCTTTATACTTCATTAAGAAAGTCAAGTAGGTGAATAGAATGTTTCAGAATATTGCAAACAAAAAAATGTATCATTAATATATCTACAACAGAATATAGTTTCGTCAATCGGGTGTTTTGACTTCGTCAGTCCCATGTCCCCCGATTAATAATTCTATCTCATTTATTTCTTTGGTTATATGAAAACTCATAAAGGAAACCAACAATATGAAATGCTTCATTTCAGTTAGATTGTAAGCAAAAATGTAACTGTGAAAAAAAGGAATTTCAAAAGAAATTGGGAACTCATACATCAAATTACTTATTACGTTATTAAAAAGCCTGTTTACATCATTTCACCATTTAGACAGGATTCAAATAGCCTTTTATTGAAACAAAGGCTTAAATCAGTCACCAACAAAACGTATTGCACGGTAAAAGTCATGAACAAAGGAAGAACAAAGTGCATGCTTCATCCAAAACCTAAAAGATATAAAAACGATTGTGTCATATCCCACTGGGTTTACCAATTTGAATGTGTGCGTGGTCACGTATACATAGGGAGGAGTAATCCTGATCTCAAGAATAGGGTGTGTGAACATATACCAAAATAGTTGCAGAAACAAAGAGAATCGAATGACCCAATAAGAGTAGATGATAGACATCCATCATCTTCTATTGCCAAACATATAATCGAAACAGGGCATAAGATTTATCTTAACTCGGCTTTTTTGGTGTTGTATGAAAGTATAAAAGGGGCGCATACCAAGATTTATTGAAGCCTTAGACATACGAAAATTCAAACCCCCTTTGTATTCAAAAACAGTTTGTTCTCATGTTAAATCTACCCTTGCAATATTAGCTTGTAGGGCCAGTGAAATTCAACTGAGCCATAGCCAAATCATCCTGCAGTTGTGTCATTGAGTATCAAACAAATCATCGATTCTCGTCAAAGTCAAGGACAACCGACGCTCATCAATTAATCGTACGCCATGGACTGGCCCATGCGGCGGTGGTCTTACTTTCGCTTGTATCTACTTTAACTAATATATTTCTGTAATAACGTCCTCTGTGTTGTACAGTCTTCAAAGCATCTATAGTACCTTGATATGGCGATGGGGTAGTCTACATAAGGTGCTGACCACGAGGTGTGACTTCGACGTTAGCTGGTTCATCACACTATTCACGTCTAACTCGATTAGGCCTCCAATCATTTCGACATAGATCATCTGCGTTGGTGATCTACAGTAGTGAGCCCGACGTGATCACGCCGCAGGTCTTCGGAGTTTGACAACGCTTTAACCAGTAACACCTAATATGAAGCGTACCCACCAAGTGAAATCAAAAGACAGAAGCGAGGAGGTTCGAAGATATATTTGATAGGCTATCAATATATCGAGCATCGTCTGATTTAATCTGGCTAGCGATTGCAGGGGTTGTTGTGCACGGTGTTCCCACTCGTCATCTGGTGAGGATGCATGACCGAGCGCCTTCAGCCAGGTGATTCCATTAAAACTAATGAGGTTAGCATCCAATGTCGAAAACTTACAAGCTATTTATTTTGGGGATTTATTTACCGCTACAAGCTTATTACCAGAGTGATGAGGTTTCAAGTTGTTTCCACATTATTTCTCTATTATCCTTGTCTCCTCTTACTCTCCATTTGTAGTCTAGTTGACCTCTATCTTTTTGTATAAGTGTTCCTAACAAGTATATTATGAGTGATCAGATTGTTCGAAATGTATGATGCTAATATATCATTACATAGTTCTGATAATCCTCGTCTTCTTATTACACTATCGAAATTTATCAAAGGGACTATTTGCTTTATATTACATCTTTGTTCAGAAGCCTACTCGGTTACATTGAAAATTACTAGAAATCGATGACACGTTTTCTTCATGGTAAAAATTCTGTTACTATTCCAATCAGCCATTATTTTCGATCCTTGGAGACAGTATGGATAGACTGGATGAAAAATGCTAATGGGCGGCTTATGCTCCTTCACTATGGGTAACAGGTGTAAATAAGTAAATAATAGAAAAAAGGATGATTTTGTCTTGGCTAAATTTTGCTAACTAATTATTAATAGTACTTTAATGAACGAGAACACATAAGTGAGGACAATCAAATATATTTAAGTACAAAATTATAGAATCTCTTGGTAAAATCCGAGAACCATATAGTAAATACTTCATTTACAAAATGCCAATCACTTGTCTCAGACTTTGTTCCTTCGTTTCCATACCAATCATTCTCTGTTCTCGTTCTCGTCTCTTTGACCTACTTAACTTTCTACCACCAGGCATTTCATTTTCGATTGATTATACACACTACTTATATCTGACGACATCAGTAGCACATACCGCAGTATAGCTATAATAATTCTTTAGGAAAACCAGTGAAACAACAGAAATAAACACATAATTTTATGAATTAATAACAAACCAACCGTCTGTTGACGATAAATACCATACTGGAATTGTTCAATAGGTGAAAGCCACAGAGAGATTTTTAAATTGTGTTTTGTATGATTACTTAAATGTTAGGAACGTTTTTGGTTTCAAGTTCATCTTTAAATTTTCTGATTGAGTTATGAAGTGAGTAAATTAATTCAAATATAGGGGATTCATACTGAGAATTACCATGTGCTTACTAGTGACTAGCTTCGTGAGGGAATTCTCGGAGTTTTAGTGAGAAGCGGTGACCCGTGGAGTTAATTCATGTCAGTTAGAGGCAGGTATCTACCTCAGACAATGGATGAATGATTGTGCAGCTATTCATGGATCGATAGAAGTTAGATATCAACACCGTTCTATGCCTTCTCAAAGGTATGGAGGTTAAGCGTCTGCGCGCGAGACCGAAGGTCCTGGGTTCTAATTCCATGAGCTGGATCGTGGATGTGCACTGCTGAGGAGTCCCACAATAGGGCGGAACGTTGTTTCAGTAGTTCCAGGTTGATGGTCTAACACCAATCGGTTCATGATCTCAATCAAAAATATGATAATCTCCACAACCCCATAGTGATAGGGTATTCAATTGCTATGGTATTCAGTTAAGTTAAGTATATCAAAATGATACGTTAAAATACATAACTGAACGTTGGACTTTATGTACATAGTGGCTGACTATAATAAAAAACTTCGTTTTTGCTACAACAACACACAAAATTAAGTTGTATAAATTTTCGAATTTGACAGTATGTGTTTCGCATTGTTTAATTTATTCATTTGTTACTTATTAAACTTTAAAGTAGTATATTATCGATACGATTACTTACGCCTGTTACTCACAATAGAGTATAGGCCGCCGAACAGCATTCTCCAAAACACTCTGTCCTCTGCCTTCTTTTCTATTCCTATCCGGTTCTTGTTCATTCTTCTCATGTATGTCTCCATTTCTCAACGTAATATGTTCTTTGATCTTCCAACTCTCCTTTGGTCTTCAAGATTCCATGTGAGGACTTGACTTGTGACGCAATAGGTTGCTTTCCTCAATGTGTGTTCTATCGACTTCTAACGTTTCTATCTCATTTCTTCCTCCGCTGGGATCCGGTTCGTTCTCTCCCATAGTAGGTTTTTACTGATAGTGTTTGGCCAACGGATCAGAGGTATTTTACGTAGAAAACTGTTAATAAACACTTGTATCTTCCGGATGATGGTTTTCGTAGTTGTCCAAGTTTCCACCCCATACAGTAGAACTGTGTTGACATTTGTATTGAAAATTCTGACGTTGGTGTTGGTTGACAATTTTCGATATCATACAAACAAATAATAATTGACTGTTGAATTGTTATTATTCCTGTTATTGTTTTACTCATAAAAAGATGGAATTTTTATTTTCACATGACACAATATCCAGAAATGTTGGCAGTACGGTGTGTTAAAAGATTGAAAGCAAACAACAGGAAACACTTTTCTGTTTATTTTCCTTACTGTTTAGTCTTAAAAATCAATTGTCTTTGACAAATCGCTTGAATTAGTTTCATAAGCTCTTCTAGTAACCCCTAGGCTACATCATCTCAAAAACTTGAACATGAGAGGAAAGGCGTGGGATATGAAAAGGACGTTTTACTCCAAAGTTCGTTTATGTACAGAAAATTTAGGGTATTTATTAGCATTTCAGACAGCTTTGGGCCTCTGGAAAGTTCTGGAACTCTACTAAACATAGTAACAGGATGGGTGGTCATCAAATCAAGGATGTGACTTGTGACTCTTCACGTTCTAGATGTTTCCAAGAAACTTCTTTTCAATACTTATTGGGTAAAATGTTTTCTAGTATTTTCAAGACTCCCTCGTGTTTTTTTCGAGGAATATCCCTTAGATAACTTAACACATGATAGAAGAACAAACGTATTGTGATCGCTGAGCAAGAAATAGAACACAATATTGAACTATGCGAAATACTTCGGATACGTTGACCAGACGCTATCAGCAACAGCCTACTATGGGAGAAAACAAACCAGATTCCAGTGGAGGCAGAAATCAGAAAGAAGCGTTGGAAGTCGATAGAACACATATTGAGGAAAGCATTCAGCTGTTGCACAAGTCAAGCCCACACTTGGAATCCTCAAGGCCAAAGCAGAAGACGAAGACTAAAGAAGACATTACGTTGAGAAATGGAGATAGACATGAGAAGAATGAACAAGAATTGGATAGGACTAGAAAGGTAGGCGGAGGACAGAGTGTGTTGGAGAATGCTGGTCGGCGGCCTATGCTCCACTAGGAGTAACAGGCTGAAAGAAGAAGAATTGAACTATCAAATTACAATACTGACAATAATGTTAACAGTGATGATAATAACGATAATCTTTTGTTTAATCAAATAGACTGACCTCAACCTATGTTATCTAACCAAATGAATTCATGAATACATTAAAAAAAGACAGTAAATGTAAGACAATGGTATTCCAAATTCGAGTTTCCATTAGGGTTATACCATCAACCTAAACAATTTCCAAAAAAATGTTGTCATCACTGATAATCTATACATCGATCATGCTAACTGAATTTGGAAATGTATATTCATGGATTTTGACTGAACAGCCTAAAATATCCTGCTTATCTCTGACTGTAAATGTTTTCCATTCTACTTTATAGAACGTTTAGGGTGCACATTACTGAGAAAGCTGAAACTGGATATACAATCGGGCCACTTATCGCTTGTTTTTTAAAAGTTTATCAAATGATTTGATTCATATTCAGCATTATTATTCATAATCTCCATGAAATGTCACTGTAGTGAACGAGAACACAAGTGGGGACAATCGAATGTATTGAAATACAAACTTACAGAACAATGTTAGTAAAATCTGAGAACCATATAGTAAATACTTCATTTGCGGAGCGTCAATCAATTGTCTCAGACTTTACTGTTCCATCGTTTCCACACCAATCACACTTTGTTCTCGTTCTCTTCTCTTTGATCTTCCGCGGCCAGGCATTTCACTTCCGATTATTGATACATACTACTAATATCTATCGACATCAGTAGCACACACCACATCACTATAATGTCACACTATTTTTAATGAGGTAGAAGATAATATCTAATGAAATGTCACTCTGATAATGTTAAATAACAAGTTTATTGTATTCCTAAATGACCAAAGTTGAAATATATTATCCCAGTAGAAGAACGGCTAAGTAACCACTATGAGACATATAAAAAATGACTATAATTTGGAAAATTACTTTTTAAAAATCGTATTACAATGAATAATATAAGGCATAAAAGTGAATTAGAACACATATCCTGGATCGCACTATTACTCGCTATCCACGTCTGCTTAAAAATAAAGTAGACAATATCAGCTGTTAAAACAGTGGACATCTGAACCGACTAAAGATTAAATATGTATAATTTATAAACTAGAAAAAGCATTCAAAAAGAGTTAGAACAATTCATTCGAAGATATCATGTTACAATCAACATAATAAAATAAAATCAGTTTAGGAAATGCGCAGTATGAGAACTATTGATTAAAGTCTTACTCACTGCCTTCTCGCGGCAGGGGTGCTGTTCACGAAATCAAGAAGACGAAATGTGGATGTCCGGCAATTTAACCGGCTTGATGAATACGGAGGATCCACCTAGGGGAGTTAGTTGGGAAACCTTGATTCCAAACCAATGATGCACATGGGCTCCAGGATTCTAAAGAAACGAATGGCGTATGAATCTATTGTTGGTCCACGGCTGCCATGGGACTGTATGTCCTTACGTTGCTCCACTGCCTTGTGGATCAAACCTTCGGGTCAAAGGTTCGGGGTGTGGCCCCCTAAGAAAACCACCTGTTTCGGTTTGGGCACTCGGAGAGTATCATAAACCGCACACAAGTCAAGTGATTTGTGTGATGCATATGTATTCGGTGCCACTTTGCACCAATATTTATGTGTTCAAACAAATAAATAAATAAAATAGTGATAATTGTTGTGACGTGAGGTATCCGAAATCTGATGCTCATGCACAGTGTGCCGCGCGTTAACCCCCCCCCCAACTAACTAATTGAGTGAGAGCAAGATTAAGTGAGAAAGTGTATTGGATTATCGAATGAAATGCATCAATACTCATTCATATATATATCACTCGAATCCTTAGGAAGCTGACCAATTTCTTAACCAATGAAATGCACTTGTCCTTTAGATCACTTCTGATTGCCGCCTACCAACCTTCTCATTAAGCTACTTCTGATTAGCTTTTCATATCAATGAAGTCGTTTGATGATCATATATAAATAAGAGAGGTGTTTTCAAAGAAACAGAACACGGGTTGGGACAATCAAATGTATTTAACACAAGATTACAGGAATTGTTAATAAAATCTAACAATCATAAAGTGAATGCTTAATTTGCTTAATTTGACTCAAAATGACTGAGACTTCATTGTTCTTGCATTTTCATACAAATTGCATTCTGTTTCGATTCCTTACTGTTCAATCATCTTGTCCCCCTGCTACCAGACAATCTGTTCCTGACTAACGTCATATACTACTTATGTTGATTTAAGTAGCACACACCACAATTATAAAAGGAAATTAATGTGACCTAAGTAAGATGAATATTTAAATCAAGAATGGTACAGAGCAATGGTAATATAATAACGACAAATTAGGATAACCAAGGATTTACAAACGGATAGTGGCTAGCGGTGAAATCCAGGATGCACATTTCTGCCTATTTGAGACTCGTCAGCTGAATGTACCTATATCTCAGAATTGATGTTCTCTCTGGGACTCGAATCAAGTACCAACCGTTTCAAACACAACTGTGTTATCCACTTAGCGACTGAGTCCCTAAGGATTTTGTTAGGATATTCAGGAAAATATCCCAAAAGTTATTCTATTAAGTCTAATACTATTCTTGGACTTGGAGATGGTATTATTTTCTTATTGGTCAGTACTTATTTCACGTGTCATTTTCCTACTGGTCAATATTGTACAATGTTATTTTCTATTTTATGGTACGATGTGGTCTGCTTGATTAGTATATAAACAGAGTGTGTTTGAAATATAATGATTCATATATCCGAGGCTGAGACTTGTGTTCTGGACTCAACTGGCTGGGCTAGACAGGGAAGCGGGACCAATCAGAACCCTAGGCCATTCTACGTGTTTGCGCGTCTTTGGTCCGATCAATAATTCGCTACCCTCTAATCTGCCGTCACAGTTATAGCAGATTTACAAATATCTAGTCCATTAGCTTAACATGTAATATAATCTCATTCTTTTCCATGACCTATTTTTTCCCCTTTGAACACAGTAGCTATGATCTTATAACCATAGATTCTAATAATGAACTAATTGAAAACATTAAATCACTCCGATATCCTTTGTTTTTAACAAGTCCAGATAAATGGCAGTTTTCTAGGATAAAACATTCATCTATCGATTCTTCGTACATTGTCCATTAGTTAGTAAGCTATACAAAGTAGTTAACGCATAAATATTATTCAAATTTAAACTGTTTACATTAATTGTTTATTCTTTATTTGAAGTACCAATTCACAATTTATTCTAAGTATATCCGCTATTAGAATCAGAAAGGGGGTTTTTGTAAATATCATAGTAATTTTAGCAGTTGAGATCATGAGTCAATTAAAGCTAGAACGCCATGCGAAACCTTGAAGCACTGGACGGCCAATTCGTCCTATTGTGGGACTCCTCATCAGTGCAAATCCACGATCACGCCCCGCGAGATTCGAATACAGCACCCATCGGTCTCGCATGCGAACGCTTAACCTCTAGACCACTGAGATGATCGACATTCAACGGTGTTAATGTCTAACTTCAACTAATTCACGAAATTGAGTGACACATCTACTATTATAATCAGTGAGTTACTATCTCACAACAGACCTGGTTGAACTCCACTGATCACTGCTTCTCACTAGAAATCTATGAAATGCCTCTTGAAGCCAGTTACTAGTGAGCATATGTTGATTCATATCAGAAGGGTTTTGTGGATAATATAGTAATTTTAACAGTTGAGATCATGAGTCAATTAAAGCTAGAACACCATGCGAAATCTGGAAGCACTGGAAGGCCGTTTCGTCCTATTGTGGGACTTCTCAACAGTGCGCATCTACGGTCCTACTTCGCGAGATTCGAACCCACTATGGAAAACATTGTAAATAAAGGTGCTTATCATTAAAAGTTTAATGCATTTTGTATGAACATTAATATATTGGTTGGCTGAAAGACATCTTTTGTTAACTAAATATTGACAATGATTACTTAAATATATTCAATAATAATAATCTACCATAGTCAAGTTTGTTATTTTATAATCAGAAAGGGGGTTTTGTGGAGATTATAGTAATTTAATCGTTTAATTCATGAGTCGATTAAAGCTAGGCCACTATAGAAAACGTGGAAGCACTGAATTGAAAGAACTGCCTTCTCGAGGTACCGGTGGTGTTCACGAAATCGAGAGGAAGAAATGAGAATGTCTGGCGATTAAACCGGGTTGATGAATACGGAGGATCCAAAGAGGGGATTTAGTTGGAAAACCCTGATTCAAAACCAATGATGAACATAGGCTCCAGTATCCTAAGGAAACAAATTGCGTATGAATCTATTGTTGGTCACCGGCTACCATGTTACTGCATCTCCTTACGGTACTCCATTACCTTGTGGATTACACGTTTAGGTCAAGAATTCCGGGTGTGGCCTCCTAAGCAAATCACCTGTTTCAATTTGGACACCTGGGCAGTATCCCAGCTATCACACAAATGAGAAGTCATTATATGTGAAAATTATTATATTCTGAAGTTATCTCAGTGATTTAAATTCAAAATTATCCCAACGTTTCGTCCAGCAAACTTGTCTAGACTTCTTTAGGGTAATAATCGAAATATATAGCGTTTAACAATCAAATCAAAACTTAATTACTTACTTACCTACGCCTGTTACTCCCAATGGAGTATAGGCTCCCGACCAGCATTCTCCAACACACTCTGTCCTCCGCCTACCTTTCTAGTTCTATCCAATTCTTGTTCATTCTTCTCATGTCTATCTCCATTTCTCAATGTAATGTCTTCTTTAGTATTCGTCTTCTGCTTTGGCCTTGAGGATTCCATGTGAGACATTGACTTGTGACACAGTCGGATGCTTTCCTCAACGTGTGTCCTATCCACTTGCAGCGCTTCTTCCTAATTTCTTCCTCCACTAGAATCTGGTTTCTTTTCTCCCACAATAGGTTATTGCTGATAGTGTCTGGCCAACGGATTCGAAGTATTTCCATAGACAACTTTACTATACTAATCCAATCATATTTGAATGTTGAATATGAAAGCACATACCGAGTATAAAAGTTCAAAATGAAAACTTTCATTATCTGTCTGAAAAAGAAAAAAAACAAACACAATAAAATGACAAGGAAAATATTTTGAACGAACTTATTATTCAAAAACGAAGAATATTTGAGCGCACAATTGCGTTTCAATAACTTCATCATCAGGCTCTATACAGTTATAAGTCCATAATTATAATATTTTACAAAGGCCAAAAATAAGGCATGGCATTAATGAGTTTGACAATGTTCTGTGCTAAAAAAATTGGTGAACGTTTCCATCTGTTACGATATATAGATATATATACTTCAAAAAATTGTCATATTTACAAATTAGAAAGGTCATTCAATAAAGGTCAGTAAATTGTTCAGTCACAATAAGATAATAGTACTATTGCAAAATTGAAAATAATTTTGTCAACTGAGATAATAATAATATTGTTGTGTGAATATAATATGTAATAAGGGGGGGGGGTGTTATCAAGATAATTACGGTTAACAAATTGGGAATGATGGATATGAAGATTAAGATATAGATAATAACAAATAATGATAATAAGGAAATATTCTTCGTTTTTTAATATTCTATGGGGATTTTTGAACTTATTATTATCAACCAATGGAAATCGAGTAAACAAAATATTATTAACCAATAGAAATCGAGTAAACAAATTATTATTAACCAATCAAAAGTCAATCATAATCATAATAATCAATAAAGGTCAAATACAATATGGATAATGGTTATTAATTCAATTGAAATGGTACGTGTCTCTTCCTTTTGTTGTTGACTTATCATACGATTTTACTCAATCAGTAATATTGCTGAACTAATCTTTCTTATTTAATATCTTAATGGATGTATTCCGTTTACATTCCCAGTTTACTTCATAATTCAATGGTTTCTTATATTAATAAAAAATGATGTCTGAATTTTAGCTTTGCAAAATTAATCCTGTATTACGTTCATTGGTACGATTATCAGGCAATGTAAGTTTATTCATTTATGTTAATATGCCATTTGTTATTCATTAATCTAATTGTTAATTGTGGATTACAATAATGGACTGATCCTTTAGTTAAATTCATCTCTATGAAATTTACCTTCTTTTTTCTTCAAAATATAACTGGTAACATAGATTTCAAAGTAATTTTCAATGAATGAAAACCTGTCAGTTTATTTCTTGTCTTATCATTATTATTATTATTTGAATACGTAAATGTTAATACAAAGAGGTAGCGAATACATTTACGCCACACAAGTCAGTTGATACTAGTCGGCGTGTCTAGATCGAAGCAGGCGATTTTCTTAGGGAGTCTTTGATCCAAAGGTCTAATGCACAAGGAAGTGGAGCAGCATTAAGAGATGCAGTCACATAGTGGCCAATGAGCAATAATTGGTTCATACGTCATTTGTTTCCTAAGGATCCTGGAGTCCATGTGCATCATTGGTTTGGAATGAGAGTTTCCCAACTCCCGTAGGTGGATCCCCCATATCCACCAACCCAGTTAAAGCTCCGGACATCCGCATTTCGTGAACACCATCCGTGGCCCGAGAAGGCAGTGAGTAGGACCTCCCTATCAGTGGTTGTATGTACGTGGCTATGTGAAAGTATTTCGAAAGGGTGAGCTGACTCTCCCCACCCTCGGACGTACCAGGGCATTTAGGGGCCATTTCTTGCCGTACATTTCTGTGAAATTACTAACTCATACATTGAATTTTTAACAAACAATCGAATAGCGTTATTTAACCACTGATAGCTCATTCACTTCATTCATAACTAGCCACCCATCGACCTCGTATATACTGTTGCAAATAATATAAGAATGTCTCCATTGTGGTTTCCTTTCCGTCTGGTAGATCTTGTAAAGCTTGAAACTGGTTGATAAGAGTTATCGTGAAGTTACTGAGGTTGTTAGCATCTCGAAGAGAGGCTGTATTAAACTTCTGTAGTGATACTTGTCCTATTGTTCAGCGCCACCAGGTGGTGGTTTGAAGCTATATCAGCTCCGCTCTTCTTTACATTTCCAATGAACCTTCTAAATTTTCTATTGGTGCCAATGTGATTAATTTTGATCTCCGTAGCCAGATTCAGTGAAACCTGCCTATCGTCATGCATGCGTCTGTGAGGGAAAATATCACTTATAACCTTATTGTTGAAAGCACATAGATATTCAGGTCTCTCGTCCATGCGTTCATACTCGCTGTTGACCATTCCTATTTTAACATTCAGGTCCCCTGTCAAAATGGTCAGATCTTTTCCTACAACGGATTACAACCTATCATAAAACTGATTTTTATCATCGATTCTAATATTGGCAGGAATATAATACCGGATAACTTTTATTGTAACGTCTTCCTTCTCTTTCCTGAAAGATATTTTGATGGTTCTGGAGCCATAGTGTCCCTATAACATAAGTGCTTCTCCAGACAACACCTATGCAACTCTTTGTGTAAAGACATTTTCTTCTTCACGACTGGAATTCAGTAACGGGGCATCTGTAGTTTGTCCTTTTCGTGCAGGTTACGTCCAATGAGTAACAGTTATTCCAAGAATGACGGAGTTGTAACTTTTGCAGTTAATATGAGTAACCCACTCTGTCTCCCACATTGTTTAGATATTCTACGTATCAACATTAATTAGATGTCAGAAAGGGCATCGAACTTGTGGCTTCCGAAGAATCTTTTCTTTCACAATGAGGCGTCATATCTCTTCTATATGAATATCATTCGATTGCCAGGGCAGAATTTAAGTCATGTTTGCTAGCTAGCGTTTTTTTGGCTAGTAAATCCGCTTCCAGTTTATCCCCTTTACCTGGGTTCTTAGGCCACTATTTACCCTAGAGAAGCTTCAGACAGAGTTACAATTATATTAGTCATGAAATATGTATTAATTAGAATCATTTCATTAACTTTGCAACTTATTTTGTCAATCACCTACCGACATCGTCTTTTTGTAATTACTATCGAATAATCAATTATTTACAAGAAAATACTTAAATTTACCTGATAATGATACTTATATTTCTACAAGTAATATAGTTTATATATTGTTTGCTGTTAAAACTTTTTTTGTTCTGGATAGTCGTTAGAGAATTACATAATTACGGACGAAACGGCCGTCCAGTGCTTCCAGGTTTTCCATGGTGGTCTATCTTCAATTGACTCATGATTTTAACTACTGAAATTACTACAATCTCCACAAATCCCTTTCTGATAAAAATATCTTTAAAAATGTTTACTACTTATAAGTAGGTAAACTTACTTATCAAAATATAGAAAACATCTAACTTCCCATGAGTTTAAAATACATTCAAACACTTGCCTATAGCTAGGATCAAAATAATATTTGTATTTCTCATTACCATATGTTTCATCTGCTCTAAAAATCTACAATAACCTCTACTTGAAAATATTATCTCTTCAAATTTTAACTGGTTTAAACTTGACAACAGGTGATCACAATCATTTTAGGAAGCACCTATTCACGAATTACAATAGTTTCCAAGATCCTATGATAACAGTATGAGATTATTACTAAATATGTTCCTTACTTTCCAACTACTCCCTTTCAACCCTTGTTATGTATTGACCGCATTACTTAGTAATCAACTGTTCAAGTTATTTTCAGTCCTATACGCTGTAAAGCGCGATATTCCCTTTTTGAAACGATTCCCTCATCTCATATGTTTTGAGCTGGTTTTTCGATACTTTAATTTTTTTTCTTCTGATTGTACTCATAATTTGACTTACTTATGATCACTGAATTTTTGGTTTCTCCCTTCAATAAGTACCCACCGCTTAATGCTAATTCATTGAAAGAAGGGTAAAAAAATCTGGTCGTCTTCTTGTCACTGTGATCAAAAGAGATTGGAAAGATATACATTAAAGCCTTAATTTATCTCCCCATTATAACAAATTTGATCACAGGTTTCCAAGTTGGATTTACTTTACTTGTCAGGTTAAGACGTTTTTTCACCAAAGAACGATATAATTGGTGTAGTGAACAAGAACATAAGTGGGAGCAATCAAATGTATTTGAACGGAACCTTACAGAACATCTTACTAAAATCTGAGAACCATACAGTAAATAACAATCCATCGTCTCATATGTCATTTTTCCTGCATTTTCATACCAATTGCCTTCCGTTCCCGTTTTTTCCTTCACGATCTCCTGCTGAAATACACTCTATGCCTGACCACCATTATATATTACTTATGTCGGTATAAGTAGCTCACACCACACTGGTGATACAATATCAAGTGATAAGTAGAAAGATTCAGTAGGAAACATTTCTCGATATTCAATTATTTCCGAGTCATAAATAAACATACTAATGGGCAAAGAGTGTGACACGGCTAGATATAAACAAATAACACTGGATAAAGTAAGAACACTATATACTCTGTTGATAGTGAGCAATCAATAACATAACACTAAGACATAAAACTATTAATTTTGTTTTGAGTTATTATTTTTTTTATTTTTTTTTATTATTATTATCAGCTTTATTCAATATTATATTTTTGGTACAATATAGAATTCTCAGCACAAAGTATTTCAACAAGTTTCCGTTTCTTCCTTCTTGGTCGGTCCTGGCGATAAGTATTGAGTGATCTCCAGTTAGGTGTTAGTAGTTCAGTAAATGAACATCTGAATAATGTGCATTCTTTTCGTTGTATATTGCCAGCAACTACATTGTCTCTTATTGAGTTTTTTGTAACTTTGACAACGAAAGGTTGTACACTTTTCAGAAACACAGCAGACTTGTTTATGCGATTAATAAACATAATGATATATTAAAACAAACAAAAGTAGATAACTTGTTGAAATACTTAGATGGCAGGAACAGGTAGCCCAGATGCTCAAGCAGGCCGCCCTATGTAGTGTAATGTACGCTTCCAGTTTTGTATCTGTTCGTTCAGCCCCCAAATTCACTGGTATGGCCGAGAATGGCCACATGCATACAACTACTGATAGGGAAGTCTTACTCACTGCCTTCTCATGGTGAGGGTATTGTTTACGAAACTAAAAGGACGAAAAGCAAATATCCGGGGCTTTGACCGGTTTGTTGGACACGGAGAGTCCACCGAGGGGAGTTAGTTGGAAAACCCTGATTCAAAACCAATGATGAACATAGGCTCCAGTATCCTGAAGGGACAAAATGCGTATGAATCTATTGTTGGTCACCGGCTACCGTGTGACTGCATCTCCTTACGGTACTCCATTACCTTGTGGATTAGACCTTTAGGTCAAGAACTCCGGGTGTGGCTCAATAAGAAAACCACCTGCCTCGGTTTGGGCACCCGGACAGTATCCCAGTCCTCACACAAATTGAGTGATTTATGTGGCACATACGTTCGTGATTAATTTAGCTCTTCTCCTAACAAAGATAGTATCAAGACCATTGACATAAATCTCACACTAGTGGGACTTATTCAGTCAAATTAAGAAATTATCTCTTGACTTTTAAAATCTGAATTTATGCTTTTTTTATTGGTTAGAATAGACAGATAGAACACTAGTAGTTTAGAATATGGATTGTCCTTAGTGAGAAATCTATTAGAAAGCATAGAGCACCGAACAGATATTTCTTCCTACTGCTGAACTCTTCAGTAATGAATACTTAATCTTTCTCAGAGGACCGAACTTAGATAACACAGCCTATGTTCATTAGTTTAGATTTCAAATTTAAATCAATTAACGATGTTTTACAATCATTTTTCAATGAATATCTAAGATCAGTTCATGATGTAAACTATGAAAAGTTCACCAATCTCCGTAAACATTCTATGATAAGAAATCTAATAGTTTATGCTCGAACTAAGCTCACTAAACTATTGAGAATTCTAAACTAATCACATGCCAATTGGCTACTGATTGCTTTCGAAGTGAATTCAAACATATCCAAAGGATATTAGTCAATAGTAACTACGATTACATTTCGACAAGACAAAG
Source organism: Schistosoma guineensis (assembly GCA_944470375.2). NCBI lineage: Eukaryota > Metazoa > Platyhelminthes > Trematoda > Strigeidida > Schistosomatidae > Schistosoma > Schistosoma guineensis. Next base: position 43,531,261 of record OX103892.1, on the reverse strand, counting down.
AATTACTAGTAACTATTGTCTAGTGAATAATCAATCATTTTAATTTCCATTTATTTATTTATTAGAATTCTTGGAAAATTACCAAACTAAATCATGTTGCAATTGCTGTGCCAGATCTAGAAAAAGCTGCTTCATTTTATCGTGATATTTTACGCGTTGAAGTTAGCGAACCAAAAGTAAATTATCATTCTTTAAATGCACTTGGTGTTGTTGTTTCACTTGTATCTTCCTATTGTTATTTAAGACTGTAATTGATCAGTCTCTAATTGGTATATGTGCATATTGTGCGTATTGCCTTGATATTGCCTTAATTCACAAATATTCTAAGCAAAAATAGATAGTGACTAGCAGTGAAATCCAGTTTGACACGCGTTTCGTCCTACTTGAGACTCGTCAGCTGAATGTGCCTACTCTGGGACTTGAACCCAGTATCGTTCTTTATATTTTATAGCATTCATAATTTCAATCCCCAACTGATCTTATCTGGATCATCAATATAACCTAGGAAATCCAATAGTTTTTGGCTATTAATGATAATCTAATCAAGATGATTTCTACATTGAAACGATAGAAATTCAACAATCTTTACAAATCCCTCTATATTGATTATATCTTCTTATTTATTTTTAATTTATAGCCCATTAAAGAACATGGTGTTACCACGGTGTTTGTACGATTAGATAATCTTAACATTGAAGTAAGTTCTTTTATTCATAAATAATATAAATTGACTAGTTGATTCAACCACTTGGTGATAATAGTCCTATTAGTAAATTTATAGAAAGTAATAAAAATGGTGGATTACATCATCTCTGTGTTGAAGTAAGTGTCTACATTTTATTAAGCTCTAGTTTTTATTCACAATATATATATATATCTTATTCAAAGTTATACTATTCAGACGGTTGAACTATTCTGGTTATATTTATTGTTAAACAATAGAATAAGTTAGTTAAGTTAGAGACCTTGAATGATATGGCTCAAAATTGTTTGAAATGGCGCAGATGCATCCACTCTTTGTGTTCTCCCAAATTCTAATCTTCTCAATTCTTCATGTCCTTTTCTTTTTCCTCTTTCCAAATTTATTTCACTGGATTGTACTTCTTGAATAACATCTTCAAACCCAAATGTTTCCGACTACTGCTTATACTCTTACTACCTATACCACTACGGGATTTGAATCAACAACTGCATCTCTGTGTTAATCTGGTATGGCAATTTGAACTGGTGTACGTACGTACGAAGTTCTACGTTTTTACTCACTGACTGACTGGAGTTAAGTAAACAAAAGATAACACCATAGAAATCTGACAGTAAATTTAATCTATTCCGTTTGGTAATGAAAATAAACTCGCGAAATAGTAATCTTAAACTAAAAAAAGAAGTACACTTTTCAGTAAAGTTGGATGGGAAGTCATCAGGGGAATCCAGTCAGTACAGTTTGTTCTATCTGCGACTCATTATTTAGGTATGTCGGTGGGAATATAATTTATTCACGACCTTTGAGCGATACTAGACTGACCTTGAGAGTGTCCACCTACTTACTAGAGCCAAATATGGGTTATAAACCTGTGTGAAGGATAAAGATTATGATTTACAGTCGATGGTTAATGTTTGAAATTAGATTTAGGGTTTTCATCACGAACTGATATCAGCTATAATATCAAAACTTTATTAAGCCAAATAGTTGAGTAAATTTCGCACCAAAATCCGATACCTGTTATCTTATACCTGATTGGTTCGTCCATAAATTATAGTCTCGCCAATGTGTCTACATTCCAGTATTAATGTGAACATCAATAATGGTACTCAACAATGTTTGGTTTAAACGCATAAAGCTTCATCCACTGAATTATTAAGTCTAGACAGATGCTAACCTATCCAACAGGTATGAATTGTATTCATAAGGGTTTGTGAATAAATGAGGATTTCGAGGCAATGAGAATAGGATAATCATATACCAAAGGAGAACATTCAACTGAATTCTTGAGCTCGAATCACGAGAAAATGCAAACCAACAAGACTAAACAGGAAACATTATTATTTAATAAAAAAGAAAATTAAAATAATTCAGTATTAAAATGTTAAACATATAGGAGAGAGAGAAAAAGGCATAATGCTGCTGTCAACTTTGCAGACATCTCATCACATATTTTCACAGTCATACATTACAACCAGTAAGTTTGCTTGATAAATATCGTGAACTGAAACACTATCTTGATTGCATCTTTTTTTCCTAACCTATCTTGATGGTGTTTTGTTCTCTGAGCTGGATGGTTTTGTTATGGAGCTTTCATCGTTCTTCTGAACGATATCATCAGCACAAACTGCAAAATCATCCACCTGAGCTACAAATCTTCTCCACCATTTCCTAACCTATTCCAACTTTTGAATAAACTGTGTATCGTGTACAATGGTTCATGTACGATGGTACTATACCTAACAGCTCTGATTAACATATAAAATAAAAGTTCCCATACGAGATTATCAGATTCATGCTGAATATATAAAATCGAATTACATAGTTCACAATGTTAGTTCTGTATCATTTATTCCTAGTTTGATAATAAACTAGTTGACAGTTTTATCTATAATTATATATGATTCATTCCATACTATTGTTCAACACATGGTAGAGTCGTGAATGCTTACCGTTTTACTGAGTTACTCAGCAGAAAACATAGTACTTCCTGATCTTCTTCTATCATCATCTAACTGAAGTTATTCCGCAATGTGAAGTGTAATTGAATATTGACATTTTAAAAATTGTATACAGATTTCAAACTACAGCTACTTAGTTAAAGTAATGAGTTTTGTTTTCATTTAGACACTGACATCGGTTACATTTAGTAATGAATAGATAACTAATTTTGTCATGACCACATAAATGATGAATAAACTCACTGAAGTGACAAGGGCATTCAAATGAACGTATTTTTACAATGAAATCTGTCAAAAATACACAATATACTAGAGGGATATAGTAACAAAAAAAAGTACACAAATAATAGGATTCTACCCAATTAACTTCACTTTATAATATAACCTTCTATAATTTGGTTTGTTTTATTGTGAACTACAATTTTAGGTTGATAATATATACAATTGTTTGAAGCATTTAAAAGAGAAAAATATCCGAACATTAAGTGCTGAACCAAAAATTGGAGCATCAGGTGCACCTGTCCTATTTCTACATCCTAAAGATACATGCAGTGTACTGCATGAATTGGAACATGTTCCAGAAAACCATGATTCTCATTAATATACATGAGTGTGTGTGTGTTCTGTAATTATTATTATTATTATTATTATTATTATTATTATTATTATTATTATTATTATTATTATTATTATTATTATTATTATTATTATTATCAAAGGTAATATGTTGAGTTAATTAATTAACTTTAAAAGTTGAGGTAATGGCTTATTCGACTGTGTTTATTCACTTAATAACATAAGTTATACCGTTGATATAATTTGTGACTTTGATGATGATGTCAATCTTTCTCGGGTTTTGAACAACCTACGAAGTATGGCGGAAGTCAACAGATTGGACGCAGTCGGAAGTAGACTTCTTCACCGATAGTTGTTACAGAAACGACGTGAACCCGTTTTAAAGATAGAGACAACTATCGACTCATTCCATGACGTTGACACACTCTCTAGCTCCCAGACATTTGTAAACAACGTTGTCAGCTCCTTAACCAGAAGGTCACCACCATCTTTAAAAAGATCTGGAGGTAAGTCATCTGAGCCCGGTGATTTGTAGCGCTCCAAGAGTTGGAGTTCCTTACGGACTTCCGCCTCATTTGGTGGATCAATCGTCACCGGCCATGGAGGGCAGGACAGTTTGACCGATGTTGCCGGAGCAGCAGGCCAGTTGAACTGCCCTTCGAAAAATTCTGCCCATCGTCCAAGACGTCGGTGAGTGTTGGTGATTGGCATCCCATCATCCTTACAGATTGTTTCACTCACACCAGACTTCTTGCTGCCAGTGACTCGGATGAGTTGGTAGAGCTCCCGATAGCTATCAGATGCAGCTGCTGCTTCCAGCTCATTAGCACGCATCGACCACCAGGCTTCTCGGTCCTTACACAAGATTTGCACAGTTCTATTGAGTAACAATCTTCACTTATGGTCAAACTCACGGTCACCCGGAATACACCAACAGCTTCAATGAGTTATAAGGAGCCTGAAGAAACACAGTGCTTATAAGCGGGACGTTTCGCGAACACACAACTGACTGTACCCGCCATTTTCACGGCGTCATGCAATTGCAACCAATGCTCATCTATACTTTTCGGTGGAGTGGTAGCTAGCCTAGAGGCTAGCTCGGTTCGATACTTACTTGCAACAGAAGTTGCAACCAACTTGCTGACATCAATCCTTTGGTGGCGGTCACTTCGTTGGCCACTGAAAAATAAGGTAAGATTAGCCCAGACCAGGGCATGATCAGAGTCCAGATAGGTACTCTAAAAGGAGTGGCAGTCTTGTACACAACCAGGCCAGCAGTAGCTGATCGTGATGTGATCAATCTGAGTCTAGGCCTGAGATGCAGAGGGAGGATGCCAGGTGGCACATCGGTGATGACTGTGTTGGAAGTTGGTGCTAGCCAGAAAAGAGGTTGTGGTCTGTGCACAGTTGCAGTAGACGGTCCCCGTTATCTGTTCTGCGACCAACAAGTCCCCACCGGCCACCTAAACGACTTTCTTGTGTGTCTAGACGCCCAACCTGAGCATTCAAGTCTCCGGCTAGTACTACAATATCTGTCGAACGCACTTTCTGGAGCAGAACAGATAACTGGTGGTAAAACTCATCCTTGATTGCATCCGGGCTGCAATCTGTCGGGGCATAGGCGGAGATGACGAAGAGACATCGTTTCTCACGCCGATTTCTCCTCACTTTGATGGAACTTTCTAATCTAACAGCACATAACCAACTGTTAATGGGAATCCAGTCGATTAGTGCTGCCTCAGCTCTAGCGCTTAGTGCGACACCAACGCCAGCAAGACCAGACGAAGACACCACAGGGTCCCCTGATAAACGCACATAAAAAAAGCTTTTCGAAGCGATAGATGGAGAGTGAATTTATAGTACTTTATCAGAGTCTAGAATACGGGTCTCGGATAGATAAAAGACGTCGATATTAAGACTTTCTTAAGCCGTAGCCAGCCCCATCTGCTGTCTGATCTGCATAAGTGTGCGAACGTTGGAGAAAGCCAGTTGGAATGGTACACGTGGTTTCAGTAAAACTTTTCAGTATTCGTATTCAATGGCAGCATTCAGTTTTCAACCAATCAGGGACTCGAGATCGTTTAGGTAGAACAGAATTTCCATCGTAAGCGAGGATATGAAAAGTGAGAATGGAAGAGGGTAACTAAGTAACGTTGTACAAAAAAATAAGAGGAAATGTTATCAAATGGGTATGTGTTGTTTGAATTGTAATAGGAGTGAGAGCAATATATCCAATAATCATTGTCATTTGATTTTAATTGTGTGAGGGCTATGATACTGCCCGGGTGCCCAGACCGAAGCAGGTGGTTTTCTCGGAGAGCCACACCCCGAGCCTCTGCCCTAAAGGTCCAATCCACAAGGCAGTGGAGCAACGTAAGGGCATGCAGTCCCATGGTAGCTAGTGACCAACAAATGGTTCATACATCATTTGTTTCTTCTGGAGTCTATGTGCATCATTGGTTTGGAATCAGGGTTTCACAACTCTCCTAGGTGAATTCACCGGCCCGGCTAAAGCTCTGGACATTCGCTTTCGTCCTCTCAATTTCGTAAACAACACGCGTGACCCGAGAAGGCAGTGAGTAGGACTTCCCTTTCGGTGGCTGTGCGAGAGCATTTCGAGAGTGGGGTGGGCCCTCCCCAGTCTCGGCAGTACCAGGGCATTTGGGGGCAAAGCGTGACAACTGGTTGTTACAATGTGGAAGTGCCGGGCTACATACTACTTATATCTGTGAGCATAAGTAGCATACAACGCAATATTATTATGAAAAAAGCTTCCATAAATAGTAAATCAATGAAGTTTAATTCAAAACAAGAGGAAACACCATGTTTAACATGACTGATTAGTAGATTCATTATTATTTACATGTTGAAGATGAATCCATAAAAAAAGAAGACGTATGAAGTTCAGAATGGTAATATAGAGACGTAAAAAATTTTAACCAACGAATGATAATCGAGGCACGTAACTGACATAAAATTAAAAATCAGACCAAAAGCAGTATTTGAAAGACAGCAATGTTCACAAGTGAGATCACTAGACGTCAAATAGATAATGGACACAATTTGAGTGACAAGAATAGAACACCACACTTAGTTCGCGTTGAAGAGGCCACTTCTACCAAGCGCTTTTATCCTGAAATTTGTTACATAAGGAAAGTGTGGTAAGCCTCTAGTTGGCATGGTAAGAAAGACACTTTATTTTAACGCGTTCACTGCATTACCTCTTCATTGTATTTTATGATTTGAAATAAGAATAATTTCACTGATTTCCACTCACGACGTTGAGCTTAATTTTATGTCAACTACATGCCTCGATCAACAAGCTGGATTAAAATAGCTTTCATCTAAAACCTGATTTTTTCACTCAAGCTCGTTCATAATCTACCCCTGGTCAAGCTTAAATTTCCATTAGTCGTTCACAGACATTAATTTTACTTCACCTGTTTTAGATTGAACAACCTAGTAGTAGTATCAATAGTTATCACATAAAAACTGTCCCAAAGCCGATTGTATAAACTTATACGTGGTACCCAAGTTTTTTTCACTTTTTTCTTTGGAAGCAGATATACAGTACTTCAAAATCGGAATTGAAGTGGTATGGTGTTACACCTCAACAAGATGCCAAAGGAAGGAGATCTCAGTAAGTGTGAGAACCAAAGAAGCATAACACTACTATCGGTACCAGGAAAAGTTTTCGACAATGTTGCTGAACCGGGTGAAGGATTCAGTAGGTGCTCAACTTCGAAATCAACAAACTGGATTCTAGAAGCATCAGTTGCGCATAGATCAAATCGCGACACTACGGATTATTGTCGAACAATTCATTAAATGGAATTCACCACCACACATCAACTTCCTTCACTATGAGAAAGCGTTTGACAACGTGGATAGGACAACCTTACGGAACCTTCTCCGACATTACAGTGTACCCGAGAAGGAACGTCAACATCACCCAGAATTCATACGAAGGACTACACTGCAGAGTCATGGATGGAGGACAGACGACAAACTCATTCCAAGTGAGGACCGGGGTCAAACAAAACTCCTTACTCTCCTCCTTTCTATTCCTTCTGGTGGTCGGCTGAATTATGGAAACCTCCACATCTCAGGTGAAGCATGGGACGCAATCGATAGCTTGCATGAAACTAGACGATTTGGACCTCGCTGCCGACCCCGTTCTTTTATCCTATGCACACCAGCCAGTGTAAAAGAAGCCTCTCTGCAGCAGTAAGCCTGAACATTTAAAAGTGAAGAAAGAAAATTACAAAATACGACAGGTAGAACCAACTTGATCACACTCAATGGAGAAGCTCTGGAAGAGGTGGAAAGTTCCATGTGACTGGACTGCTTCATCAATAAACAAGGAGGATCTGATGCAGATATAAAGGCAAGGACTTACAAGGTAAGGGCAGCATTCTTATATTTGAACAACATATGGAACTCAAAACAACTGTCAACCAATATCAAAATCAGAATCTTCAATACGAACGTCAAGACAGCTCGAGTGTACGGAGCTGAAACGTGGAGAACTACCACAACCATCATCGAAAATGTATTTATGAACAGTTGTCTACACAAGATACTCAATATTGTTGACCAGATACAATCAGCAACAGCCAACTGTTGGAGAGAACAAACCAACTCCCAACTGAAGAGAAAATTAGGAGACGTTGGAAGTGGATAGGACACACATCACGGGAATCATCAGACTGCATCACAAAGTAAATCCTGACTTGGAATCTCGAAAGAAAGATGAAAAGTGAAAAACCAAGGAACATATTGTGTCAGGAATTGTAAACAAACTTGAAAAGGATTGCTCAGGACAGAGCTTGATGGCGGTATGTGCTTTTCCACGATGGGTAACAGGCATAAATAAGTAAGTAATTACGTGCCTCCATTATCATTCGTTGGTTAACAATTTTGTTTTATTCAATGTCTCTTAATTACTTCCGTTTTCAATTCTATAATGATGATTATTCAGTGTAATATTATTTATAGTGTTCTATTGTTTTACTTCAGCGTGACGTTTATTCAACATACAATATTCTTGTACTAAATTAACGTGAACTATGTTCAGCATGACACCCAATGTGTTATTCTTCTATAATTTCATATATGTGACTTTTTACTCATTCCCAATCAAACGTATATATAAATCAATATATAAATGAGTGTATTGTCGATTAGGTTCAGGATGAATAAATCTCTACGTGTATCAATCTCGATGTTCTTACTTCTCATCATGGGAATTGAAGTAGTTCTCTATTTCAAGAATATAACAGGTTTGTAGTGTTTGGTTCTATGTTAAGCCAAAATGAGTTATTTTAACATATGGACAGACTAATTTATTTATTCTTCTTGAGTCACATTTTGACCTTATCAGTTATTCAGTTTTTAATCTCGATTGTTTGAATATGATTCGCTTGGTTTACCCGTTTCTTATTCTTAATTTCTGTCAGAATAAACGTGTGACTGAAATGAATTCATCCAACTCAAACTGTATTTGGCAGTCACACAAACAAGATTGGCTTAGGTTTAATACATGGAATTAAGTGGAAAATTTATGGTTTATAGCATATTAACACGTTCAAACAAATTAGAGTCAGCACATTAAACCAATAAAAGTTTACAAAACTTTTTTATAGTAATATTACTAATGAAACTAATTGGTTGACAACTGATGATAAGCCTTGAAACATAATGAATTCATTCACTTGGTATTGTTTGTTTAAATCTTCCCATTGATGTTTAGGACTGCAGTTGATCAGTCTCATATTGGCATATGTGCATACTGTGAGTATTGTCTTAAGTCACAAGCATTATAAGCAAAGATGGATAGTGGCTAGCAGTGGAATCCCGTTTGATACGCGTTTCGTCCTATTCGAGACTCGTCAGCTGGATGTACCTATCCATCTTTGCACATAATGCTTGTGACTTAAGGCTGTATCGAGGCAATCTGCAGAGGATGCACATATGCCAACAAGAAACTGATCAATTACAGTCCTGAATAACAATGGAAAGATAGATACAAGTAAAACAACACCAAGTGAATTTAAACTTCACCCCATTGCACAAGCAGGTGGCTATCAGGACTCAATAGCTAAGTGGATCACGCAAATGTTAGTTAATCCCTGTATTATGAAACATTAAGCAATAAATATTGACAAAATACAAGAATACCATGAAAGATCTCGAGTTGCATATTAGACTAATCGATTTTGTTTTCAGTGTGACATTTAAGGGAAAAAAAAATTGTTCAATTTTTGCTAAGAATTTGCTCAAAAACAACGATAAGAAGGGAAGAAAAATGTGTTATACATTCACTACAATAATCCACACTCTTTAAAGAAAACTGGTTATATAAAAAGAAAAACGAGGACATTTTGTTGTGTTACATTAGTACCATTAAGTAAAATTATTCAATATTTTCTTTCATACTCAGTATACACCTTCAGAAAATAATCACTTAGCAATTAACAAGTAATGAACGACTTTGAGTGACATGGCTCATAATCCATCACAATGACATAGGTGTACACACTTTATCTTCCCTTAAACCGTGAGATTGAGATTACTATATACCTTTCTTTCTACGAACTAATTCTTTCTTTCTGTATTATATCCTTATATGCTTGAACACCGGTTACCATGATGCACAATACTGACTAGTGTGCTTTTACCATACGTCGTAGACCATTATTTAATATTTCCAATAGACCAATTTCAACATATCTGTGATGATGATAATTTAATGGTTTTTTAAAAAAAAGGAAATTAATGTCGAAACAATGAAGAAACCGTTGTTAATTTCACATGAACCCATATATTCCGATGATCTCTAGAATGCATCATTATTTTCATTGATGTTCTTAGATCTCATTTATTAAACGACCATGTTATGGTCATTCATCAGTCATTCAGCTACAACGTAGGACCACGCACATGTATGTATCGGTCCAAGATGTCACACTTCATTAGCGCAACAAGATGAACACCGGATTCATAAAGCAGTTACTTGAATGGGTGGTAATATATAAAACAAAGACTGCATATAAGGATATAGTACAGGAAGAAGGAATTAGTCCATAGAAAGACATATATGAAGCCATTTTAATCTCATAGTTTAAGGGAAGACAGACAGTGTATAAACCTACGCCATTGTGGTCGATTCTGAACCATGTCACCCAGAGTCTCCAACCATTGGTTACGGTAGTCACGCGGACCTCGACCAAGTAGTCTGCATCTACCAGTAATAAGTTCCCAAATTGAAATTGATGAATAAGGAATAATTGATAAAAGACAGATAGTTTTTCGCTGGCATTATTTTCTGGTGTTTAGCTTAGCAATTTATCAAAGACAAGAAACATCAATTCAACTGTACATTATTATTAGGACAAAATTACGGAGTGTAACGATGATTGCCAAGCCCTTATGCAATAAAACATAGAGCTAAAGTTTTATGTCTTAAGTCTGTAAACTCAATCTCTATGATGAAATTTGAAGGACAGAGCCATCAAAAATATGACATGTCAAATCAAATTACTAACTGGAATAAAATATTGACGATTATTTGTTTTATAGTACGGACTCCTGGTCCATACAAAGGCATTTGATTAAATCCCAATCACTTCATATAAATACAGTATATGTGATCAGTATTATGTAACGGAATTAGCAAATTCTTTATAAAGGGTTTTTGTCAGTTTCATTGTGATGCTTCGGAAATTCGCCCCAAATTATAGCACATATATCAACTTTTAATTGAGTTACGTGGGGGGGGATTCATTCCAAAACAGTTATCTTAAACCGATATCAGTTAAAATGCGATCAGGAACTATATGTTCTTTACTAGTGTTGCGTGGTTGGAAATATTCAACTAAAAATCCTGGTTTACCTAAGTAGGTCTTGTGCCATTTTACACTCGTTATCTTGAGAGAGCCGATGTTTCCTGAGGAATTTGTGATCACATCACGCATTTTGTCTTACGATCTCTCTTATTACAGCATAGCTACTCTTATTCTTGGACGTTACTTCAATCGACAAGTCTTCAGATCAGAACACGGTTGAACAGGAACGTAATTATATTATAAATAAACAAGGTTTAATAAAAGCAGGAATCACAATAAGAAAAATTTAGTATATTTATAATCTTCACAGAAGAATATCCTAGTCTTCTCCAAGTATCCCCCAATCATCGTGCCCCAACACAACCCTGTATGGAGCATGCTTTAACCCAATCTATATCTCGTTAACACAGCCTATGGCGTTGCCAACTTTTGTAATCTAGAGAATAGGGAGGTTGAGTTGGTTCTGTTTGGGAACTGTATACAGACGCCCAAAAAACAGTAATCTGGAATCAAATAATGCGAGTACTCGTCGTAGAAAGTTCCGCAACTGAAAATCAACATCTTAGGCTATACATCATGGAGACACTTTTCGCTCACTATATCGACTTATAGTGCTAGAAGGTCTCAACAGTTCTATCGCACTTTAACCTAATTGCATAATAACCAATTAGCCAACCAAATTCTCAAAGTATTCAAATGTTGTTTGCACAAGTATATAAAGATATTTTTTGTTAAAAATATGTTAATTATCAATAAGGAACACAGTAAAAGGACAAAACTGTTATTTTTGATAAATTTAGACTATCCCCTGTTATAACTTGTGGCCTGTGTGCCCTATTAATGTATAACGTAATGATACCGCCAATTAGAGAGTAGTGAATTATCGGTCGGAACAATGACGCATAAAACATGTACGAACAGTCTAGAGTCCTGATTGGTCGTGATTCTTGCTTAGCCCGGCCAATTAGGTCCAGAACACCAATTTCAGGCTCTGCAATATGAATCATTTATTTCAAGCATACTAGGTTTATATACCAACCAGACAGACCACACCGTACCATAAAATAGGAAACAACATTTGTACAAGAATTAGCCAAATGTGGCTGTGAATGAGGGAGATAGTAATTAATAGACAGGGCATAATTCAAGAATGGTAGATCATAAAATAATAGTTCATAGGTCAAAATAAAGCTCATAATAAGAGGAACATGAATATGAATAGTCCAGTTATTTAACAAATATACAATAAAAATATACTCATATTATTGGTCCATAAATGGATCCCAAAAGTTACCATTTATTATTCTTATCGGGACATAACATCCCCTAATAATAATATGGTATCATCTTTAGCGATAACTCCGCCTGGAGCCCCTCTGGGGCTACTGCCGGTCCCAAACCCAGACAAAGGGGGAGGATTGGGAATGGGGTTAGCGACCCCAAACCGTAGAAAACTAACTCGCTAAAAAAACGCTAACCAGGAATTATTCAGTCACATTTCATGATACCATTCAGTTGCTCAAACTGAAGTCGGTGGGAACGAGTTCAAATATACGAACTACCAATTAAAAGTTGGATGTTTCAGCTATTAGCTCACTGCTCCACTTGCAAAACGTTGCTAAGATGTTTATTCGCCACGCCCTGGTCATTTTAAAAAGTACCACTGCAACAATTAATCTAATCCACTGATACCATTTGACAAAATTTCACTTTTTTGTTCCTAAACAATGAAACTTTACCAAATCTAATAACTGCAAAGTCTATTGTGGTAAGCAAGATTATTTTAAATATCGAAAAACTTAAATATGAAAATAAGGACAATCTGAACTTAGATAAATTTTCTTAGTTTGATGTACCATAAACAAAAAATCATTGATGAATATTCTATACAAGATTACAAAATGTGATAAGAACAATATCATTATTCTTATTCAGTTCCAGATGATCTTTCTTACAATATTAAACGGTGAAAGTTACTTTGCAAAACTAGATCTAGCCGAAGCCTATCTGTAAGTAGAGCTCGACCCTTCATGCCGTGAATTACTGACAATAAACACACATAGATGTTTATTTCAGTATAAACGACTGCCTTTTGGAGTAAAGATGGCACCAGCGATATTCCAGAATTAATGGATACCATATTAACTGGTATTACAGGTGTAACCGTTTATTTAAACGATATACTCATAGTTGCAAAATCGCCAGAAGAGTTATATGACCAAACCAGTCGTGATGACGTTACATGCTCGAAGGTCATATTCTGCTACCATAGTAACAACTTTTATACCAATGTGGTTTGAGTTGCTTGTTCTACCACAAAATATCAATTTACCTGCAATTCCATCTTCCTGCCTTAGCCGTCGAGGTTTGATGTGTTGAGCATAATTGGGTGTTGTCAGTTACAAAGAAAATCGATCGTATTAGAGAAGCCCTGTCGTTTATGTTCCTAAATCTTTAACATTGTAGGCCGTAATGAACCCCAATAACAAGACACAACAACGCAATGAACTGTAAATTCAATAGGCAATTGTTTAATTGATAACTACCATTGTACATAATCATACACTTATTTATCCTCACTATTTAATAAATTTCCAGTAATTTAAACTAAATTCTGATATCTGTATAAAATTACATAGTATTGTATTCAAATGATTTATTTCAAGAAATTCTTATTGTCGTTCTAGATATCTACTGAAAGTTTTGCAGCTAATAATGTTGTCTAGAAAGACTATGGAATGTTTAAGATTGAATTATTCAGCTCAAAGAACACAAAACCAAAGTAATCCTGTTGAGTTATAAATTAGAAACTGTCTGCAGAGGGTAGTTGAAAAAGTTAAAAGCAAACTTAGGATGATGTAGGAGTTTGTTGTAAAAGATAAGGACAATTTAATACTCATGGCCTAATTTAACTTATCAATGATCTATAATCATCTACTTCATTACAACTACATCGATAAGAAGCGATTATCCATAAGGACTACGCAATAGGACATTAATTATTAATCAATGACTAATTAGTACAAAACATGTACGTTACAGAAAGTCAGTTCTATCCAAGTAGCATAGTAATGACATTTTTGAAAAATACTGTGAGCCAGGCTAGAATTCCTTATCGTTTCCTTTGAGAATCTAGACAAATTTTCCCGACAAGAGCCAGATATCTTGGAAAGTAAGTCTGTGATTCCTACTAACAGCAAAAAAGTACACCACGACACTGTATCACTTAGATCAGTGGACATGTTGCAACTAACTTGATGGGATTCCATCAGCATGAAGGACTTGATGAGACATGATAAATGATTACCATTAGTGAGAGGTTAGTTTTTTAATATATCTAAATTATCTGTTTGCTACATATTTGCATGTTATTATATACATGCACTTAATCCTTTCAATCTTAATACGTTAACCAACAGTTTAAATAGTCGTAAGAAATCATCAATAGTTGTAAATAGTAAATGATTTATTGATTTTAGTCGATACGTGATTGTAAATTGATCATCTTCATTATCATTTTTCACGTGCTGGGTTGGTGTCTGACGAAATCTCAGCATGGATTCGAAGAGCTCGTTTGGTTTCTGCTAACTTACGTCACCTATTGCGAAGGCAAGATATTCGTATATCAATTAAGAGACAAGTATATTGTGCGGAAGTTCATTCTGTTCTACTTTACAGCTGCGAAACATGACTATTAAAAGTAGAAAATACTCGTATTCTACTAGTAGTTGATCACAGATGTCTCAGAAATATTGCTCACATCTGCTGGCATCACCGGGTAAGTAATAGTGAGGTTAGACACTGGGTATTAGGGAATGATGGTAAATCAGTTGATGAGGTTGTGAATCTTCATCGACTGAGATGGTTGGGTCACGTGTTACGTATGCCTGAACACCGACTACCACGATGCACAATGCTAACTAGTGTTGGGGATGGTTGGAAGAAAGTTAGGGGCAGCCAAACCAAAACGTGGCATCAGTGCTTGAAGTCATTAACTTCTAGTCTGAGCCATGTTGGTAGATGCAGACTACTTGGTCGAGGTCCGCGTGACTATCGTAACCAATGGTTGGAGACTGTGTGTGACATGGTTCAGAATCGATTACAAAAGCGTCGGTGTATACACTCTCTGTCTTCCCTTAAACTAAGAGATTAAAACTGCTTCATATCTTTCTTTTTACGAACTAATTCTTTCTTCTTGTACTATATCCTTATATGCAATCTTTCTTTTATATATTACCACCTCTGAATTAACTACTTTTATGAACCCGGTGTCCATCTTGTTGTGTTAATGTGGTATGGCAAATTGGACCGATGCATATATATGCATGGTCCTACGTTGTAGCTGACTGATCATTTTTCACGTAGTAGACTGAGATTTGTATGACGGTTTGATGATTACAACATCTAGCTTCTAATTATTAAAGCTTCGCTTCACCTGTTTGGAGTTTGGATAACTAGGTAGAAACAAAAGTGTGGTTTAAAGTTAACAGTAGAAACATATTTATTAAATGAGGTAAATTCTTATTATAGTTTAACCAGACACAAAAAAAACAATAGTAATAATGTTGATGATACAATCTCCAACTGACTATACGTACAGCTTTACTTAATTACTTACGCCTGTTACTCCTCGTGGAGGAGCATAGGCCGCCCATCAGTATTCTTTATCGAACTCTGTCCTGGGCTATGTACAGCTAGAATAAATATATTTCTGTTCACTATAAGTGACCAATTGTTTAACACTCGACATTCAACAATTACATCATAGTACTGAACTTACACTTTCTAGATCAGTTGCGGCAACTGGACTATATCATTAATCTATAAACAAAAGGTATATAGTTCAAAACTGGTAAATGAATCACACCGAAACTAACTTTATTATTTCTCTGAAAAAATAGACAATATTATATGTCAATAATTTATTGTAAATCTTCTCTTTATGTACTATGCATGATAATAAGTCACGTACATACACACAAAAAACAAAAATAAACAAAAAAGCGGCTTCACATAGACATTATGAATTTATACGCGCCTCCAGTTTACAAACATCCTTGACAAATAATAATGATGAGTGTACAATTGAAGGCACAGAGTAGTAACAATTTGCATTTACAAGATTGAAAGGTGATTTCTTGTTTGACTTTTGTTTAATATCGAATGGTTAGACAGTGAAAAGGATGATGATGATGATGGTAATAGTAGTAGTATTGGTAGTAATAGTAATAATAATAAATAAAGTCAAAAATTCTGAATAATTTCTTTTAAACTTAATTAATTTTGTTCACCTACTATAGTCTCTTGCATTCGAGCACTTGTAACTTCTCGTCGTTTATTAGTCACTCTAGTCGACAATAAATCTGACTGACATATAGGACATGTTAATTTATGTTTCATCCACTGTATAAGACATTCAGAATGATAAAGATGACCACATCTAGTAATTTTTGCTGTAGTTATAGTCATTTCAGCAAAACATATTGGACATGTATCACCATATCGTTCTAATTGTATTTTACTAGGATTAACTAAATCATTCATACGTTTAGTGCATAATAATCGCCATTTTATCCATATATATGCTCTACGCGCTGATGGATATAAAACTAAGGAGAAATAACAACAAATAATAAACAAACGACACACTCCAAAAGAATCATAGAATACTAACCAACAGACTGTTAGAAATGATAATAATGAAATAAAATAATCAATTACTGAACTAATCACTTTTGTCCAAAATATTGTTGGTTGAAATCCTGTCCAATTAGGATATCGATAAGAGTATTGATAAATAGCATATTCAATTAGTGTAACTACAAGGCTAATTAATAATTGACAACCGCTTAGAAATATTCTTAGTCGTCTCGCAAGTATTGCTTCTTCCGATGAGCCAATATGTGATAAAACAGCTAAATAGGATGCATTTTCACTGTGATTCATATTACGAATATAATCCAGTTTGTCATTTGTTAATATTCTTGGTAAACAAGTGAACATATTGAAAGCTGCAAAAATTAGCACAACACAAAAACATAATGGTCGTACATGTTCGGACCAATTTGTTTGTTGACCAGGTGCCCCAAGACGTAATAAGAATGACTTGATCAATGCTTGAATAGGATGGATACACGCAATCACAAGAACCATAATTCCATACATAGAACATGATGCACGATAAACTGGTGGAAGATTAGGCATATCTGATTGGAAAGCTAAGAACAAAAAGACAACAGCACAATTCCATCCTGTACTAGCTAGTAATTCCATAGCAATAACATCATTTTGATCTAAAGCTAACGCTGGATCATCAATTACATTCCATGTATGTGGATCAGCTGGAGCTTCTGCAGCTACCACTGCTAACCGAGCTGTCCCAGTACGGGATGGATCCAATAAAAAGACCAATATAGAAACGAAAATAGTAGCTAATGCACCGAAAAATGCAGCTGCTCCACACACTGACAACCAGGTTTCTGATCCATGTACAAAAAGACCAACAAATAATCTTGTGTATAGTATAGATAATGTTGATTGATTAGCAGTATCCAGATTAGAATATTCATTCAATGTAGAAGAATTGAATAGTTTCGCTGATATCTCATCAACATTAACATCACCAGTTGGAATAATTTCCCAGCATACTGGACCCAAAATAATCACTGACATTAGTTTGAATGACCAAAAGTACATTAAAATTTGTGGTACATCTAATCGATTCCAATGAAATGTGATATAATCAACTAGACCAAGTCGATATAATTCCAGCTCTATATTAACACATGACATAAAGATCTCATAAATATCAGTAATGCTTAAACAATACAATAGAAGTAGTATATAAATACACAATAAACCATAAGAACAAGTTAGTAAGATTATATCATATCGATAAGCTGCTTCAGAAACAATAGTTACATCATGAACAATATTATTCTCATTTGATGAAAACAAATGAATATTTGTAGGCAGACAAAGAGATTGCCAATTACTATTTACATTAGATTGCTTGACACAACAATTCGGTTTAACCATTGTATAGACATAGAATAACCACGTTGATGAAAAATTATTTAATCCATAGATGACATTTGTATTAAATGAATGCTTATCGTTTGCTGTTGTCGTTGTTGTTATCATCATCATTCTCAATGATTTTGCATTATCGGATCTCGTCAATTCTATTGATGAGGACTTAATAATAATTGGCAATGAAGAGATAAATAGTACAGAGATATAAAGAATTATAATTATAAAATATTTATAAGGTGGTATACGCCTGAATATTGAATTTATTAGCATAAACAAAAGTGAAGTAGAGAGTAATAAACAGCCCAATATACAATGCCATCGTATAAGTAATGACAGTGAAGAAGAAGACGACGACGAGGAAAAATAAGTAGAGAAAGAAGACAAAGCGGGTGGAAATGTCGGTAACGTGATAGTGTACAATAAAGACATATAATTCGTAAACATTATACAAACAAGAAAGAGATTTATTACAATAAATACAACAGTGAAAATGCCTTTAATGTAAATAACTGAGGTGACTGCACAAATGATGAAAGCTGAAAATTAAAAATAGAACGGAGATAAAATATTATTATGGAGTACATTAGAAAAACTAGTACTATTTGTGAAGTGCATTTTTTTAAAAGTTGCAAATTATACTGACCAGCTTAAAGATGGGTAGCAAGCGGTCTTTTATTTATTTATTTATTTAAACAAACATTAGTACAAGGATATATATATGCGCCACACAAATCATTCGATTTGTGTGAGAACTGGAATACTGCCAGGGCACCCAAACCAAAGCAGATGGTCTTCTTAGGGGACCACTCTCCAAGCCTTTGACCTGGAGGTCTGGTACATAAGCCAGCGAAGCAGCGTTATGAGATGCGATCCCATGATAGTCGGTGACCAACAATAGGTTCATACGCCTCTTGCTTCCTCAGGATCTTGGAGCCTATATGCACCATTGGTTTGGAACCAGGGTTTTCCAACACCCTTAGATGAGTGCTCCGTATCCACCAGTCCCGTTTAAGCTCCAGACATTCGCTTTCGGTCCTTCCAAATTTTTAAACAACATCCCTGTCGCAAGAAGGCGATAAGTAGGACTTCCCTGACGGTGGCTGTATGCGCATGACTAACACTTGAAATAAAGCATGATTTCTTTTTGTATCAAGCTCACTAGTCAATCAATTTAGAGATATCCATAAGTTATTTTTTACCTAGTAAAACGATACTGACAAAAGTTTATTAGTAAGCTAGTTTGTAATTAGACATTTGAACTCTAGCAAAAAACCTGAACCATTAGAAAGAGATGATTTCAGGTGTATAAATTCATGGATTTTGAAATGTCCTGAAGGGACAACCACTTAGTTTTTTAAGCAAAACTTTCATCTGGAAAGATAAATTCAAACACGTTCCACTACACTATTAATCCCATGATATTAACGAATATAAACAAAGAAACAATCAAATAATTTGACAGTTATACTCTCACTAACAAGAACCAAAGGTTTTAAAGACTCTTAAATGATAGCTTTAAGCTAGAACTCGAAATTTATTTATATATAGTAGTTTTACGAATGATATAAATATGTGGTGGAAAATATTTTCAAATGTAAAAGTCTTCAATTTTATAACCACAGCTATGAAAAATGGACGAAACAGAACAAAAATCTTACCGACTGAGATAATGAAGCTGATATGAGATTCATCTGGACACAAACAAGAGGGACAAGTCGATGTTATCCAATTGGAATAGAGTTTCCAGTAATCATAAAGAAAAGTAACGCGTTTTGTTGCTACTAATTCGACAAAAAATAAGAAAGGTAGTCGTGCAAATGTATCCCCAATACGTGAAAGACTTTGAAGCATTACGGGACAATATGTTCTTTGGAACCCAAAATTTCAAGGCTGTGAGAGAGAAGAAATACGGCAGGGATTATTCGCATATGATTTGATGTTATAAACAGAGCTTCATTATGGAAATGATGCGCTGCATATGTTGAATGTTAACAGAATCTCCAATGATTGGTAGATTGATACATAAGAACTGATTTTATAGTACGTGAAAATGGGTATGCCTTTCAGCTAAATCCTCCTAAGTTGGACAATTTATTTATTTATTTATTTGAACACATAAATATTGGTACAAGAGAGCGCCAATATATATGCGCCACACAAAACAATGAGAATTCGAAGAGAAGTAGAAAGAGAAAAAAAAACTAAGGAACGCAAAAGAAAAAGAGAACAATGACGAAGAGATTGGAGTAAGGTAGTGTGGTAGTAACGACGGAACGAAAAGGTACGATCAGAAGAAATCTTTCAGGTAAAGGAGACACAACCACTTTTTATGAAGAAAGTAAAAGAAGGTTACAGCATGATCGCCACTGGCTTCTATTCTGAGCCATATCTGATAACGTCTCTAGCCACTGTGTAGCACCATCTCTCAGACCCCAGCCAGGGAGTCGTGAAGGACCAACACAAGCCAGTCCTTTGCAGCTTTCTTTCATGCCACGACACCATGTCATGCACTGACCACCTCTCCGCTTCTTCCAACCAGTCCCAGAGTCGGCAAATAATGCACGACGTGGAATTCTCTGGGACGACATTCGGAGAACATGTCCAAGCCACCGAAGTCGGTGTTTCAAGATGGTCACACCAATTGAGTTATCATCTCTGTGCCCGAACACACGATGCCGAACCTCTGCATTACTGACATGGTGTTGCCACTGAATGTCAGCAATCCTTCGGAGACAACGATGATCGAACACAGAGAGTCGTCTAACGTCCTCAACTCGGAGAGGCCAGGTTTCACAAGCATAGAGCAAAACTGCTCTCACCGACGCGTTGTAGATCCGGCCTTTTACAGCCAGACTAACATCACGAAGGCGCCAAAGGTGGCCCAGATTGGCATAAGCCGCTCTGGCTTTCACTATACGTGCATTCATCTCATCACTCACACCCCCACCAGCACTTATGCAGCTACCCAGATACACGAACTTCTCGACTACGTCTATCTGCTCACCATCCAGGGTGAGTACAGGATTGGAATCCTGCCAGTCTTGTAGGAGTACTTTGCACTTCGAAGGTGCAAAGCACATACCATACCTACGGACACTGATTGCCAACTGATTAAGTGCGGATTGCATACCTTGGGCATTATCGCACAGTAAGACAATATCGTCCGCATACTCAAGGTCGAGAAGTCTTTCTCCAGGCAACAGATCCACACCACCATTACTTACATTCATCAGAGCTGTTTCCAGAATGTCATTGATGGCAAAGTTGAAGAGGAATGGTGAGATTGGGCAACCCTGCCTAACCCCACTTCTCGAATGGAACAATGGAGAGAGGTGGTTGTATGCCCTCACTCTCCCTGAGGTGTTTGTATATAGGGATTTTAGGATGTTAATAAACTTCTCAGGCACACCCTTCTTCAATAGACAATCCCAGAGAACAGTCCTGTCCAACGAATCGAAGGCAGCCCTGATGTCAAGAAACACTACGATTGTTGGCCTTTGAAAAGTATGGCGGTGTTCTAACATTTGGCGGAGGGTGAAGATATGATCAATACATCCTCGACCAGAACGAAACCCAGCCTGCTCCTCGCGAGTCAATCTTTCTCGGGTTTTGAACAACCTACGAAGTATGACGGAAGCCAATAGCTTGGACGCAATCGGAAGTAAACTTATCCCCCGATAGTTGTTACAGGAACGACGTGAACCCTTTTTAAAGATAGGGACAACTATCGGCTCATTCCATGACGTTGGCACACTCTCTAGTTCCCAAACCTTTGTAAACAACGTCGTCAATTCCTTAGTCAAAAAGTCACCACCATCTTTAAAAAGAGCCGGAGGTAAGTCATCTGGGCCAGGTGATTTGTAACGCTTCAAGAGTTGGAGTTCCTTGCGGACTTCCTCCTCGTTTGGTGGATCAGTCGTCACCGGCCATGGAGGGCAGGACAGTCTGACCGATGTTGCCGGAGCAGCAGGCCAGTTGAACTGCCCTTCGAAAAATTCTGCCCATCGTCCAAGACGTCGATGGATGTTAGTGATTGGCATCCCATCATCCTCGCAGATTGTTTCACTCACACCAGACTTCTTGCTGCCAGTGGCTCGGATGAGCTGGAAGAGCTTCCGGCAGTTACCAGATGCAGCTGCTGCTTCCAGCTCATTAGCACGCATCGACCACCAGGCTTCTCGGTCCTTACGCAAGCTTTGCCCAATTTCAGTACGTAACATCCTTCGTTTATGGTCAGACTCACGGTCACCCGGAGTAGACCGACGGGCTTCAATGAGTTGTAAGGAACCAGAAGAAACCCAGTGCTTAAAAGCGGGACGTTTCGCAAACCCACAACTGACTGTTCCCGCCATTTTCATGGCGTCATGCAATTGCAACCAATGCTCATCTATACTTTTCGGTGGAGTGGTAGCTAGCCTAGAGGCTAGCTTGGTTCGATACTTACTAGCAACAGAAGTTGCAACCAACTTGCTGACATCAATCCGTTGATGGCGTTCACTTCGTTGTCCACTGAAAAGTAAGGCAAGATTGGCGCAGACCAAGGCATGGTCAGAGTCCAGATAGGTACTCCAAAAGGAGCGGCAGTCTTGTACACAACCACGCCAGCGGTAGCTGATCGCGATGTGATCAATCTGAGTCCAGGCTTGAGATGCAGAGGGAGGACGCCAGGTGGCACATCGGTGATGACTGTGTCGGAAGTTGGTGCTAGCCAGAAACAGGTTGTGGTCTGTGCACAGTTGCAGTAGACGGTCCCCGTTATCTGTCCTGCGACCAACAAGTCCCCACCGGCCACCTAAACGACTCTCTTCTGTGTCTAGACGCCCAACCTGAGCATTCAAGTCTCCGGCTAGTACTACAATATCTGTCGAACGCACTTTCTGGAGAAGAACTGATAACTGGTGGTAAAACTCATCCTTGATTGCATCCGGGCTGCAATCTGTCGGGGCATAGGCGGAGATGACGAAAAGACATCGTTTCTCACGCCGATTTCTTCTCACTTTGATGGAACTTTCTAATCTGACAGCACATAACCGACTGTTAATGGGGATCCAATCGACTAGTGCTGCCTCAGCTCTAGCGCTTAGTGCGACACCAACGCCAGCAAGACCAGACGAAGACACCACAGGGTCCCCGGATAAGCGCACGTAAAACAAGCTTTTCGAAGCGACAGATGGAGATCGAATTTGTAGTACTTCGCCAGAGTCTTGAATACGGGTCTCGGATAGACAACACACGTCGATATTAAGACTTTCCAAAGACATAGCCAGCCCTATCTGTTGTCCGACCTGCATAAATGTGCGAACGTTGAAGGCAGCCAGTTTCAATGGTGCACGTGGTTTCAGAAAATCTGCTTCAGTCCTCGTATTCGGTGGTAACATACAATTTTCAACCGGACAGTGACTCGAGAACGTTTAGATACAGTCGGATTTCCACCAAAGACGAGCCGCTGTATAAGTATAAAAGAGGGTGAATAATGTGGAAAATAATAATAATAATGATAATAATAACAATAATAGTAGTAATAATAATATTAGTATTGATAATGACAATAATTGTAATGATAATAATCTGAGTCAATTGTTTGTTTTTCAAAGCGAGAAAGGTAATTTCCATAGGCATAAAGAGTTCATCAATTTGTGTGTGGGCTGTGATACTGCCCGGGTGCCCAAACCGAAGCAGGTGGTTATCTTAGGGGGCCACTCCCCGAGCCTTTGACCTAAAGGTCTAACCCACAAGGCAGTAGAGCATCGTAAGGAGATGCAGTCCCATGGTAGCCGGTGACCAGCGATTGGTTCATACGCCATTCGTACCCGCAGGATACTGGAGCCCATGTGCACCAGTTGAATTGCATGACTAGCAGTTCACTTTCTGCAGTGCCAAAATTTGCCACCCGAGCACAACTTAACTGTATTTTAAACAGAAACTAATCGTAACGGTTCGCGAAAATTGTGCCATATTGGCTAGTGGCTGGATTTGTAACAGACATGTTTCTTCGGATCAATAATTAGTACATGAATCATGGTTTTCGACAGACAGTATGAGCAATTAACAGGCTCCGTAGGTGAAAATTTAATATACATAAGGTATTTATGATTAAGGTGTGATCAAGCTTATTTAATTAAATGGTTACAGCTAACAGTTTGTTTTCTGTTTCTTGTGGGTCTAACTTGGTGATAAAAACAAACTACAACCTCTGATATACTGTAAAAAGTTATTGTATCAAACAACTGAAGTGTTTTTTTCGGAATAAGACTTTGTGCAGTTTATTGCTGATTATTTTATTTAGACATTACAGTAACTAAATACGGTTATATAAAATGGGATGTGAATGACATTGTGACAACTACTAGGCAAGTCTTTTATCTCATATCATTATTTTACAGATCCACTTACTTGCACTTGTGCATCATTAGATAGTCTTACTTGTTATTGAAATCAATCGTGGCGAATTCAGTTGCCGAAGGTTTTATAAAAGTCAGGGTGTTGCAATCAGAGGTTAAGTGTACGGTTATTTTCCATAAATTATCATCCCTGTTTCGTATAATATAGTAGACTTAATACTAACAAACTGACCACAACACTAGGCAGGCTAATTTATCACATGATGTCGAAAGCGTCGACAACTTCACTTATCTTGGAAGTCCGATCAGCCACAATGGGTTGGTGTCTGACGAAATCTCTGCATGGATTCGAAAAGCTCGTTTGGTTTCTGCCAACTTACGTCATCTATTGCGAAGGCGAGATATTCGTATATCAATTAAGAGACAAGTATATTGTGCGGAAGTTCATTCTGTTCTACTTTACGGCTGCGAAACATGACTATTAGAAGTAGAAAATACTCGTATTCTACTAGTAGTTGATCACAGATGTCTCAGAAATATTGCTCACATCTGCTGGGATCACCGGGTAAGTAATAGTGAGGTTAGACACTGGGTATTAGGGAATGATGGTAAATCAGTTGACGAGGTTGTGAATCTTTATCGACTGAGATTGTTGGGCCATCTGTTACGTATGCCTGAACACCGACTACCACGATGCGCAATGCTAACTAGTGTTGGGGATGATTGGAAGAAAGTTAGGGGTGGTCAAACCAAAACGTGGCATCAGTGCTTGAAGTCATTAACTTCTAGTCTGAGCCATGTTGGTAGATGCAGACTACATGGTTGGGGTCCGCGTGACTATCGTAACCAATGGTTGGAGACTCTTGGTGATATGGCTCAGAATCGATCACAATGGCGTCGGTGTATACACTCTCTGTCTTTCCTAAAATTATGAGATTAAAATCGCTTCATATCTTTCTTTCTACGAAGTAATTCTTTCTTCCTGTACTAGATCTTTACATAAAATATTTCTTTTATATATTACCACCGTTCAAGTAACTACTTCTATGAATTCGGTGCTCATCTTGTGCTAAAGGGGTATGGCAACTCGGATCGATGCACATACGTGTCTGGTCCTGCGTTGTAGATGACTGATTAACTAGGACAAATACACACAGAAACAAACAACTGTTTTAATAGTGTCTTCATTGTGACTGGTCAGACGTTTCATGATTGATTAGGTGAAGTTCCTACTGGATATCGACTAAATTACGACTATTCGACCATTTACTTAACAGGCAATAGACTTAGGACTAAAAAATACCAAATGATTTTGCTAATATTGTTTGAATTCGCACGCAATTTTGCGCTGCATATATGACACATTCTGTCCAGACAAAGCCTGATCAAATAATATTAGACGGAAATAAATTAACATCTACGTTTGACTGAAAGTGAGGCCATAATGCAGAGCTGCACTGAGAGAACTGATGATGAAGTCAAACGAAACACAAATTTGGACCAGAGCGAGTTTTAAAATAAACGGCTGGATGATGTAGGTGAATTACTGACTAGCGTCAAATTTAACTGAGCGTCATCAACTCCCAATTAGTATTCATAAAGCTAACAATGTACGTGAGCCTACATTGACCATACAATGCCACATAAGTAATAGTATATAAATGTTAGAATAATCAGTAACTGAGCTCTAGAGCCTTTTCAGTGGTGACGAATAATTGGGGACAACAGGAGAAACTTTGTCTCTAGGCTCAGTAAACTTGATCTGTAGAATAAACAGTCAACGAACTCCCAACTTTACAGAATAAACAATCAACACAAACTGATTGTGCATTCTAGAAATTCCAATCAAATGAAGGAAATTTCCGGAAAATTCCGCTGATTTTCGTGGAAATTCTTCGAAAACGGGACGAAAGTAGTCCCCTATTCACTGGACTGTGTGAGTCGCCCATAGGAACTGCATTTCCCCTAAAGTGATGTTCAGCATTAATCGTAAGGAACTCCCATCATGTTAATGTGGGTTCCTTCAGGTAGGTATCTCCTGACGTTTGTTCCATAAGCATTAAATAAAGTAACTTTAGACTACTTATTCTGTTAGAATTAAAATCCACAACTCAACCAACAATCACAACATTAAGATTCTTACCAAGGACATCTGTAACCAAATCAACCCGCGTGTTTGATTCTTCAACTTTTAACCATCTCTAGGGTTCAAATGATTCAAAAGGTTGTGGATGGAATACAAGAAGCTTTCGCTTAACAGGCTTCCGTGTCTAGTAGCAGGAGATCACCAATACCTCCAGGCAGGAACCTAGATATACTAACTATAACAGATTTTAAAAAAAGGAAATTAGTAACGCATAATAAAATGTTATCCATAGTCCTTAAGAATAGGTCAAGCTTCCTCTTTAAGGACTCCTAGGAAGTCTCTTGGACTAGTTCAGTCGGCAGCGAATTCCAGCATTTTACAATTCTTAAGGTGTATAAGTTGTGTCTACAGTCCATTCTGTTGTGTTGTATCTCCAATTTCTGGGTGTTACCCCTTAGGTTTGTATTGGGACTAAGCTTAAGTAGGTGTTTAAGGGGATGCTCGACATTGTTTAAGATACTGTAAGTCATTAGAAGGTCACCTATAAGACTGCTATACTCTAATGGGTTGAGGTTAAGTGATTGGAGGCGATCTTTATAAGGTTTGAATCTGAGTCCCCGTACTGATTTCATGGCTCGCCGTTGAATACGCTCCAGAGTGCACTTATCCTTTCGGAGTGAGGGAGGAGATATATTTTTCCGTACTCTAAATCGGGACGAATAAAACTGTTGAAGATCATATGTGAAGTTATTCCGTCATACTGGCCGAAAATGCGCTTCAATGTTACCAGTGCAAGGTTTGCTCGGGAGGCATTTTTGTCACACTTAGCGTAAGACTTCAAATCGTAAGGCACCAGGACTCCCAAATATTGTTCGATTCGGGATACTACTACTGCTTAAGTTGTAACTGTAGTCTACGACACGTCACAGATGAACTACTTTGCACTTTGAATTGTTAAAGATAAGTCCGTTGTCATTTGCCCAACTTTGAAGTCGAGTCAGGTCCTCCTGAAGTGCCTGCATATCGTCTTGGTTGCGTATCTCTCTTCAAAGTTTCACGTCATCAGCGAAAAGTAATAAGTCTGACGATAACTGCTGCGGAAGATCATTTATATAAATCAAGAAGAGAAGAGGTCCTAGTACTGAGCCCTGAGGGACCCCACTAGGACATTCCATAGACCGAGATAAAGTGAAGTTAACCCTGACCTTAAAATGTCGATTTTTCAGATATGAAGCGAGCCAATCAATTAGAGGTGGTCTGATACCCAATTGTTTGAGCTTATTGATAAGACATGTATGGTTAACCTTATCAAAAGCTTTCGAGAAATCTAGGTAGATGATATCAGCCTTCCCCTTGCGATCAAGGATGCTTGTCCATCTGTCCACCACAGTCAGCAGGTTGGTTATACAAGAGTAACCCTTCCTGAAACCATGCTGTTGGGGTGAGAAGAAATTTAGGCACAGTAAATAGTAATATATACCATCGCATATCAGGGACTCCATGATTTTTGAAGGTATAGAGAGAAGAGTCACCGTTCGGTAACTTGAAGGTTCGCTGCGTCGACTTCCTTTGAGACTTCAGTGTAGTGGCAATATTATATGAACCCCTAATGCACCGACTAATCAGAACCGATCATCTCAACAACCTATTAGATAGGCTCACAAAATGGATCTCTCGAATAGGGGTCCGATATGGCTCCAAACTTTCTATCCCCTTGTACTTAAACAACAGCTTCGAACTGCTTAGAGACCGCAACGACCCGATATATCTTATCCCATTAGAAAATGCAATGTAGTGTACCAGCCTGATGTACGAAATTTTACACTGGACTGCATTATGCTGACTGAACAGAACAAAAGCCACATGAGAAATGATTGCAACATTACATCTCACCTTGAAAAGTATTATGGTCGATTAGATACGACTGTCGACATGACTGAATATGCTTAAAGATACCACCCGTCCGGTCGTTTAGTTGAAATGCCCACATCTATCGGTCACACGCCTGTCGTCAAATGCTTCACGAGCAATGCCTTGTAAGCACCAGATCATTAGCTGTAGGCATGCATCCCTCAGAGTTTCTATGTCGTCTGAAAGAAAGCCGAGAGATACGCCCTAAAAGGAGAACAGAACAAGCTATCGTGCCCGATGGGAACTGTGGATGGTCCTAGTCGATTTCTATACGACCTTAAGAAAGAAAAACCGCACTTTGCACTAAGCATACTGGACCAAGCACACAGCTGTAATAAGTAGAATTTTGGATTGTTAGAGGCGACCCTTATTTAGTTACTAACACCCAAATGTATTTCTGCCATTTGATAAATACCCCAACCCCGAATATTCGCCCAGGTACATTTTTTGGTCAGTGTCGTTTCAAACTTGCAAAAACAGATGAATATACAGCGAGGTTCGTACCTTTAATCTACTCATTAGAAGCCCAATTCCTTGAAAAATTTTCCGCACTTATACGTACGTTTCGATTTATGAATTCACGAGTACGTGTGAAATCAGTAATGCAAATATCTGAAATACAAAGTACAAAAAGTCACGGACCAAAGAAAATTCATATGAAACTGCAGATTGCGCAATGTTTTATGGAGAAACCGCAGTCAAAGCGTGGTCCTTAATATTGTAGACCAAAGAGTGTTGAACTGTTAGACATTCTTTCCTTGGGCAACAACATTCCGATATCATTTAGAAATTAAATTAGAGCATGGCCATTTTGTACTACTCAACTTCAGTCATACTTTCTTATAGTGTCAGATTTATTAGTAAGTCAATCACTGGGAAAAATTTATCACCTTGAAGCCTTAACTATTAAACCACTCAGCTCAAAAACGTCCGCCCTAGCTGCAAAGCTATTCTACTACCTAAGTCCCATAGCTAAAACATCCAACCCGATATATTTCATATGAAATCTAGTATAACACCTGTGTATCAGTAACATCTAACTCCACTTGTAGTTCTTCTAGGGTTACTGACGGTCCCGAGTTCGTGTAAAGGAGGATGGTTTGGCATGGAGCCAGTAACCCCATCTCATAGAAAACAATCTTGCTAAAACAAAACGCGAACCAAAATAACCAATGTAAACTCTGCCCTCCGCCACATGGTGAAAGCCGAAATTCGGAATTCACGACGCTGATACCCCTTCTAACAACAAGAGCAACAATTATTATAGGTACGTGGAACGTCCGAACAATGTGGAAGACCGGAATGACCAGTTAAATAGCAACGGAAATGAGGAGATACAACTCGGCGGTCCTCGTAACCCATTGGGTCCAATCTGGACAGTGAAAGTTAGATACGGGAGATATGCTGCTGTCACGAAGAAAAAATGCTCCACACACTCAGAGAGTTGCTATGATGTTGTCCAAATAAGCATGTAATGCACTTATAGAATGGAAATATCATGGATCTAGAATCATCAAAGCACCTTTCAAGACAATGAAGGAGGGAATCACAATCATTGTTATTCAGTACTATACACTCGGTAATGATAGCAACGATGATGATGAAGATCAGTTTTATGTGAGGATGCAATCGACCATAGAGAATTGTTCAGAAAAAGACCTGACAATCCTTTTGGGAGACTTAAACGCCAAAGTCGGAATGGACAACAACGGGTATGAAGTTATTATTTGACGACATGGACTGATTGGGAGAAAGGAACTTGAATTATGACAGGTTTGCAAATCTATGTGCATTCAACAAAATGGTTATAGGCGGCATAATATTCCCACACAAAGCTAAATGGATCTCACCGGACCACACCACCAAGAACAAGATATATCATATTTGTACCAATAAAATGTTCAGAAAGTCAATTGAAGAACTGAGAACCAGGTGAAGAGCTGACTATCTTCATATCACCACCTGGTGGTTGCCAAGACTGATCTGAGGCTGGAGAAGCACTAGACAACTAGACAGACAGCAGTACAAAGGTTCAATACAGCCTTCCTTCGAGATACTGACAAGCTCAACGAATTCAGGATAGCTCTCAGAAACAGATTCCACGTTTCACAAGATCTACTTCAAAAGGAAACTACTGTAGAGGACAACTGGAAAACGATCAATGAAGCACTAACTCCAACGTGTCAGGAGGTTCTGGGCAGCAAGAAGCATCATCATCTATGGAAACCCTGCACAAGACTCAATAAAGGAAGAACAGGAAGACAGCAATAAACAACGGCCGAACAATAACAGAGAAAGTCAAGGCACAAGCTGGATACACAGAAGCAAACAAGCAAGTAAAGAGGAGCATTAGAGACGACAAGCAGAAATACGTGTAAGACGTACTAATGACAGCGGAGACAGCTCCAACAGAAAGAAATATGAGACAACCATACAATATAGCGAAAAGACTATCAGAGAAATATAGTAAATCAGAGCGACTAATCAAAGACGAAGAGGGAACCCAATCACTGAGACTCAAGAACATATGAGTAGAACAATTTGACGGACTCTTGAATAGGCCAGCTCCATTAAACCTACCGGAAGTCGATGCAGCACGCACAGACCTTCCTACAGTAGTCACTGCACCAATAAATCAACGTGGCTATCAAACAATTCAAGAGAGGTACAGCAGCAAAACCCGAAAATATACCAGCCGACGTAATGAAAAAAGACATAGGAGCAACAACAGACATGTTCCACGTTCTAATCAAGAAGATTTTGAAAGAGAAACAATTGCCGATGGACTGAAAGAAGGATATCTCATCAATATACCAAAGAAAGATCTCAGTAAGTGTGAGAACCAAAGAGACAAAACACTACCATCGGTACCAGGAAACGTTTTCGACAATGTTGCTGAACCGGGTGAAGGATTCAGTAGGTGCTCAACTTCGAAATCAACAAACTGGATTTTAGAAGCATCAGTTGCGCATAGATCAAATCGCGACACTACGGATTATTGTTGAACAATTCATTAAATGGAATTCACCACCACACATCAACTTCCTTCACTATGAGAAAGCGTTTGACAACGTGGATAGGACAACCTTACGGAACCTTCTCCGACATTACAGTGTACCCGAGAAGGAACGTCAACATCATCCAGAATTCATACGAAGGACTACACTGCAGAGTCATGGATGGAGGACAGCCGACAGACTCATTCCAAGTGAGGACCGGGGTCAAACAAAACTCCTTACTCTCCTCCTTTCTATTCCTTCTGGTGGTCGGCTGAATTATGGAAACCTCCACATCTCAGGTGAAGCATGGGACGCAATCGATAGCTTGCATGAAACTAGATTATTCGGACTTCGCAGACCAACTAGTCCCTCTATCCTATAAACATCAGCAAATGCAGGTCAACACAATCAGTCTAACAGATGCCTCTACAGCAGTAGGCTCCAAAGTACACAAGGGAAAAAGCAACATCTTCAAATGCAACACAGAGACCACCAACCCAATCACACTTTATGTAGAAACTCTGGAAGAGGTGGAAACTTTCACGTACCTGGCCAGCATCATCGATGAACAAGGAGGATCCGATGCAGGCGTAAAGGTAAGGATTGGCAAAGTAAAGCCAGCATTCCTACAGTCGAAGAACAGATGGAACTCAAAACAACTACCAACCACTATCAAAATTAGAATCTTCAATACGAACGTCAAGACAGTTCTACTGCATGGAGCTGAAACATGGAGAACTACTACAACTGTCATCAAGACGGTACAAGTATCTATAAACAATTATCAGTGCAAAATACTCAGTGTCCGTTGACCGGATACCATCAGAGACAGTCTACTATATGAGAGAACAGATCAGCTGAAGAGGAAATAGGGGAAAGACGATGGAGGTGGATAGGACACATATTACGGAAATCACCAAACTTATCACGAGGCAATCGCCAACTTGGAATCCTGAAAGGAAATGGAAAAGAGGACGGCCAAAGAACACACTGCGCCAAGAATTGGAAGCAGACATAAAAAAAGTGAATAGCAACTGGGAACAATTGGAAAGGATTGTTAGGACAGATTTAGATGGAGAATCCTGGTGGGGTTACAGGCCTAAGTAAGTAAGTATGAGTAACATCTATGCCATATGGAAACGATATTATTTGTTATTTCTGAAAAAAGCATTTACTAGAAAATAAAAGCTGAGATATAGTTAAGGGATTATTTCCAAGTGTGCAAAAGCACGAAGTACGTCGTCAAACGCTTTTACTTTGCCAGGCGAAAACTATGTCAAAGTCATGTTCTAATCATCTAGTTCTCTTTTACTGTATATCAAACCACGTTGAGTTTTCCCGTACAACTCGACTTTACGGTACAGAATGTCGGATATTAAGTTGACTGGATGAGAAACGACATAAAACTAATGACAGTTTACATGCTTATCAACTCACTTTTAGATAGTGAAACTGCATTAACAAACACTATCCCAAATTACTTGAGATAGTGAAATCATTACTAATATGACTTGTAGAATCCATTTCATGATCTCGGCTAAAACTCAACAACCTCCACAACCTTATACTGATAATTATTATGTGCCCATTAGTGACTAGCTTCGATAGGTAACTCTGGGAGCTTAACTCTGTCGGGTGTGAGGCAGTTATCCACTAAAGACAATCGAATACAGTCGTGCAATATCGTGGATTGACTGAAGTTATGCATTGCTGAGAAGCCTCATGCTAGGACGAGACGGCCATCCAGTGCTTTCAGGTTTTTAATGGCAATCTGACATTGATCGATTCATGATCTCAATAAAAGCACAACAATCTCCACAACCCTACACTGATGACAGAATTCAGTCAAAGGTAAAGTTCGCATGGTACGAAAGGCTTAACTAATTGACTACATTTCATTTGATCCTGTGCACCAGTAGTACAAAATGAATAGATCATCAGTAAGTTACAAGTTGAAAGGGCAGCTTATATATCAAAAATAGTATTATTACATTAACATTTTATGTTTTGTAAATATTGAAGGCTATATGCAAGTCGCTATACAATACAAATGTTTGTTCCGTTATTTTCAGGTAACAAATTCAACTGACTGACCAGGTTATACGTTCTATTTACTTCTAGTTCATTGACCAACTACAAGTTTGTGTAGTTGGATTTGAGTCGCATTATTTGTGTACTAATGGAATCTTGAATTTGAAATGGGTGGGGCCTTGTTCGAACCTACAACCTATTGACTGAATTCCAAATGATTTTATCACCAATTCCTGATCCATTACTATTGTTGTTCATTTTGAGGCAATCGACCAGGAATTCCAAAAACATGTCTATACTCTTCTGATGTAACACCATGTTTATGAAGCCATGAAAACCAACTTTGTTGAGATAATGTAAGTTCATGAAATCCATCTTGAAAACGACGAATTCTATATAAACCTATACCAAGTATTTCTTTTTCTCGAAGTTGTATATGTTTCCATTGTAAATTTCGTAGTCTTCTCCAATATTCATCCGCCTAATAAAGTTATATATAATAAATATATAAAACAATATCACTTAAATATTAGTTTACATTATATGAAAAAAAAAGACTGTAAGCTCTTTAGATGAAAAGATAATTTTCTTCATAAATACTATACATTCAAACGCAATAGATCAGTTGATAGTTCGAAATAATTAGTACTTTAATTATTTTTGACTCACAAAATATTTAGCCGTACCAAATATATCAAGAAACGACCTATATCATAATAAATGACACAGTGAATGACAATAATCTTTAAAAAAATTAACTGTTCAAATACTACAGAACATTCACAATTGATTGACCACTGGGTGGTGATCAATGGTATGTGTGTCAAGTCCTTCCTAGTGCAGATCGAATGCTATCGATCAAGTTACAATGTGGCTACTAGTCTAGGTGACTCGACATTGCGTGCACTATGTTGAGATTAGATGGTGCTGGAGGTAGTCAACAGGAAAACCTGGACCCGCATTTCGTGCTACTTGGCACTCGTCAGCAAGGTGTATCTGTAATCTTGAGGGAACTGGTGCTTCCTGACGGATTCGATCCTGTGTCACCCAGCTTCACAGTCAGAGACGGTACCACTAGGCTATCCGGGCCGTGACCGACCTCATGTGGGACTGAGATGTTATCACGATTGACTGATCACTGGGTAGTGATCAATGTCATGTGTGTCAAGTCCTTCTACGGAACTTTCAACGGAGATGATCTACTGAATAATTCAAAGATTAAAATTAGAAAAATAAAAAGAAAGAATAAGTTATAGGCCATAAAATGATATTAAATTAAATTTTTAGGAATTCAGGCGAATTTATCTATAAAACGATTGATTATATATATATATATATATATATATATATATATATATATATATATATATATATAACTATTCAGTAACGAGATCATGTATATTCATATTCCTTTTATTATAAGCTTTATTTTGACTTATAAACTATTATTATACGACTTACTGTTCTTAAGTTATGTCTACTTTATGAATTACAGTCTCACACGATCACAGCCACGTTTTGGGTTGATCTTGTACAAATGTTATTTCCTATTTTATGGTGTGATGCAGTCTGTTTGGCTTGTATATAAGCCAGGCATGTTTGAAATAAATGATTTGTATAATGGAAGCTGGTATGGGTGTTCTAGACTCAACTGGCAGGCTAGAAGGAAAATAACCGATAAAAAACGCTAGGCTACTCATACCGGTCGATACGTCATTGGTTTGGCACAGTGCTAAGACTATATAAATCGTATTCTGATTGGCGAACAAGTTACGTGATAATTAGCTAGGTTAAAAGTCACAACAGTTAGTAGAAAAAGACATAATGAAATCCATGTATCCATATAGAAGTATGTGATTTTTGTAAAATATCAATCCCCGATTTTCAGTAAAATATCTTGTCCACAAGGCAGTAAGACAGTTTTATGAGACACAATTCTGAGTAAAGAAACAAGGTATATTTTTAGTTAGAAGTTGAAGTAAAATGATATCAAATAATAGGTGATATTTATACCTTTCTTTTTCATATCATTTCAACGATTCATATTGTTTATCTTCTAAGTTATTTTCTTGATGTCGTTTAAGAAAACATGGTAACTTGAACCAAAGTAAAAACTATTCCAAGTTTTAAAATGACCTATACATTCACTAGAAAATCATTAAACGCACGGTCATTTTTGTATTTTTATATTATCCGATTTTCCATTTTTTTCATCCTGTTTCGTCCAATTAAATGGTTAGTTTTAAATTCGTTATAATTGGTTGTTTTTTTCTTAAAATTGATATAAAATGTCAATACTTGTCGACGGAGCATCTTTTCTTCAAATTATGGGCGATAATAACGTACAAAGTACAAGCTCGATCGTTTCTCTCGTTGTCACAGAAACAGATAATCTATTCTTGAATACATTTTATCTCGTAGCGTTTCAATCACTTGAAGCCCTAAAGAGCGCCATCAGAACTTATGAAAGAGCTATGTACTACCATTATGCGGTGAGAAATTCTCATTTCCATCGAGATCAGAAGCCGTATATAAAATTTGTATGTTGGAGAAATGGCCGTAGAACACATAGCGGTTCCTCACAACCGATTAGACGGAGGTAATTTGATTAGTGTTCTCATATTTTTTCATGAAGGACTTCCATGTACGCTCAATGTCCGGTCTTCATCTTTTATAAGTTTATTGAAGGTTACTGGACTGTTGTTCGTGGGAATGTGCATCACAATCACGAGTGCAATTCCCGGAGGCACGACAGTAATTCTTGGATGCGCAGGTTAACGGAGGTAGAATTTGAAACACTGCGACCACTTCTGATGTCTGAGACAGCAGCATTTGATATCATGCACTTTGCTTACCAATCTTATGGAAAGCGTCTGAATGCTCGAGATGTTCTTTAATATGCACCACAAAGTGTTCTCACATGCCAGCCTTCCTGGTATATATATTGTAAATGACAGGTGATTACGCCAAATTGAAAGCTCACATAATGTCGCATAGTGGACACTCATCGAATTATGAAATACGAACATAATTAAGGCAGGAAGTCTTTTTTGGAGATTTTATTATCATGAATGTATAGTCGCATGCATGTATTTTTATAATTACCGCTGATAAAACATAGCAATACAAATGAACAGATGTATATAATTGTAATTCCTATTTAAAAGTTGAGTTGAAAATTAACCAGTAATTTCATAGTAATCAGATAGAGACTAGTAATTACGGGATTGAATTGAGTAATGCGGTACAATCAATTTTAAAAATGAAATGTTTTAAGTGTATAGAAACACGAATAGATTAATTTGAGTTTGACAATATGGTAAGTGCAAAGATTGCATGGCAATTTTTTAAAATCAACAAAATAATTAGAAACCTTTCGATGTTCAGTCGATGGTAATAAAACAGGTTGGAAAGGTGCCTTCAGCACACATAATTTCTGTTTTTCTATATGAATAACGAGGACTCTGACACTAAATAGTTCATAAAAACATACTGCTTTTTACATGACTTATTTTCGTTGCTATGTTTGATTGATCGCTGTAAAAGCATATACATAATTATTATTTAAACACATAAACATTGGCACAAAGAGGCACCAAGTAGATATGAGCCACATAAATCATTCGATCTGTTAGAGGGCTGTGATACTGCCCGGGTGCCCAAACCGAAGCAAGTGGTTTTCTTAGGGGGCCACACCCCGAGCCTTTGACCTAAAGGTCTGACCCACAGGGCAGTGGAGCATCGTGAGGAGATGAATTCCCATGGTAGCCGGTGACCAACGATTGGTTCATACGCCATTAGTTCCCACGGGATACTGGAGCCCATGTGCACTATTGGTTTGGAATCCGGTTAAAGCGCCGGACATTCGCTTTTCGTAAATAACACCCCCGCCACGAGAAGGCAGTGAGTAGGACTTCCCTGGCAGAGGCCGTATACGCGTGGCTGTGTGCGAGCATTTCGAGAGGGAGGGAGGGCCCACCCCACTCTCGGCCATACCAGGGCATTTGGGGGCATATATATATATATATATATATATACCAAAATCTTGCTTTTAGGACATATCCAATAGATTAATAGTCAAAGCAGTGAGTGGCAGAGATAAAGTATATGGACAACACAGACAACTATTTTGATCCAACTAGAAAAGTGTTTAGTCATGAAATTATAAGACATAAGGGATTTTGGCGTAAATAATGAGTCTTTTCATGTGAATTCTCACAACACGATAGAAAAGCTTAATATTACGAGTTCAGACAGGAAGTGCATGTTAGTGGTTAGGTTTAGGTTATAGGATTAGAAACTATGATCAAGCTCTTGATCATGAACTGTTATCATCTATGATTTAGATCCCGGGGTTACAAACAGTGTTGTTGAACGAGATGAAAGATTCAGTAGATGCTCAACTTCGAAATCAACAAACTGGATTCTAGAAGCATCGGTTGCGCATAGACCAAATCGCCACACTACGGATTATTGTTGAACAATTCATTAAATAGAATTCGCCACCACACATCAACTTCCTTCACTATGAGAAAGCGTTTGACAACGTGGATAGGAGAACCTTACGGAACCTTCTCCGACATTACAGTGTACCCGAGAAGGAACGTCAACATCATCCGGAATTCATACGAAGGACTACACTGCAAAGTCATGGGTGGAGGACAGCCGACAGACTCATTCCAAGTGAGTGTGGAGGCCGTAGTTTGATTTTGTCCCCATCTAGATCGACGATATTCGTTGGAGGGATCACCACTTTGGTGGCTCGTGGATCTGACTCCAAGATCGTATAAATGTTTGCTATCGCTGATTCTCGTATATCATCGTCGACTTAAATCGCGTTATCCAATAACGAAATTAAATAAGTCGAATAACGAGGATTGACTTGAGAATACATATATTTCGAATATGAAGCAAATGAAACAGAGTAGAGCAAAATGACACGTATGGAAGATGGCTGGGAAGCCAACTCCATTTTAGTCAAGCGTTACTCAATATTTATAGTCAGACAAAATAAAACTACAGACATGTGATTAATAGGATAAGAAGGGCACACACATACACGCTCATATAAAAACAGTCTAGATTGATAAGCGAATAAACAACAAGGTCAAAGTATGGCTCGAGTAGAATGAATAAAATGGGATGTCCGGAAGCTAGAATAAGGTATATGGGCTTGGCATAATAACTGATACTACATGAGGACCGGGGTCAGACAAAACTCCTTACTCTCCTCCTTTCTATTCCTTCTGGTGGTCGGCTGAATTATGGAAACCTCCACATCTCAGGTGAAGCATGGGACGCAATCGATAGCTTGCATGAAACTAGATTATTCAGAATTCGCAGACCAACTAGTCCCTCTATCCTATAAACATCAGCAAATGCAGGTCAACACAATCAGTCTAACAGATGCCTCTACAGCAGTAGGCTCCAAAGTACACAAGGGAAAAAGCAACATCTTCAAATGCAACACAGAGACCACCAACCCAATCACACTTTATGTAGAAACTCTGGAAGAGGTGGAAACTTTCACGTACCTGGCCAGCATCATCGATGAACAAGGAGGATCCGATGCAGGCGTAAAGGTAAGGATTGGCAAAGTAAAGCCAGCATTCCTACAGTCGAAGAACAGATGGAACTCAAAACAACTACCAACCACTATCAAAATTAGAATCTTCAATACGAACGTCAAGACAGTTCTACTGCATGGAGCTGAGACATGGAGAACTACTACAACTGTCATCAAGACGGTACAAGTATTTACAAACAATTATCTGTGCAAAATATTCAATGTCCGTTGACCGGATACCATCAGAGACAGTCCACTATTGGAGAAATGCTCTCAAGTAGCCACGTGGATACAGCCACTGACAGAGAAGTTCTACTCACTGCCTTCTCGCGACAGAGGTGTTATTTGCGAAATCGAGAGGACGGAAATCGAATGTCCGGCGCTCTAACCTGGTCGGTGGATACGGAAGATCCACCTAAGGGAGTTGGAAAACGCTGGAACCAAACCAATGTGTACATGGGCTTCAGGATCCTACGGAAACAAACGGCGTATGAACCAATTGTTGGTCACCGGCCACCATGGGACTGCATCTCCTGACGTTGCTCCACTGCCTTGTGGATTGGACCTTTAGGTCAAAGGCTCGGGGTTTGGACCACCAAGAAATCCACCCTCTTGGGTTTGAGCACCAGGGTAGCATCCCAGCTCTCACATAAATCTAATGGTTTTCGTAGCACGTATCTATTCGGTGCCTCCTTGTACCAATGTTTATGTTTAAGTAAATAAATAAATATACTATAGAAGAGAATCGTTCTACTAATTAACACACGTATTTACAAATAATCCAACAAGAAGGACATAATGAATCACTAACCTTGGTTTCTTCACCCTCTACAATTACTAAGCCTGGTCGCCCAGGCATACAACAGCCGGTTAGTTCTAATTCTTTTGACCATTCCAAAATCAGACGTCTTTTTATTGGACTTCGAATGTGATGGCTAATAATCCATAAACAAACAATCTTCTCATTGTTACTCAAAACTGAATTGGTTGAGAGAGATGTTACACTTTCATTAGTTACTAGTAATTCATTAAATAACTCATTTTGAAGCCAGTCTATGCATGCTAGTAAGATTGGTTCACCAGTATTTGCGATTTTATCAAACCAATGATAAAAACGTGAGGATAACTCACGTATATTTATGCCAAGAATTGAATTATCGGATAAAAAACGTAGAGTAATTAGTGGCTTAACAGGATGATGTGTATTCCATGAAGGGTAACCATCGGGTAGGACAACTGATAATTCTACTTTCTTTTTAAGCTGATATAGATGGGAGTGTGGAACAAATAAGTGAATAAATAAACTTTTATTCAAATTAGTAGGTTCAGTAAAATAAACGGATTTTAAACTGAACTGTTTCTTTATGAAATTCTAATGCATAATACAAGTTTAAACAGAAGAGTCATGCTTTGAATATGAAGTATATGTCAGTCAGTCAGCTACAACATAGGACCAGGCACATATATGGCATCGATCCAAGTTGCCATACCCCTTTAGCACAACAAGATGAACATAGAATCCATAGTAGTTAATTCACTGGTGGCAATACATAAAACAAGGATTGCATATAAGGGCATAGTACAGGAAGAAAGAATTAGTTCATAGAAAGACAGATACGAAGCGAATTCAATCTCTTAGTTTAAGGGAAGACAGACAGTGTATACACCGACGCCATTGTGATCGATTCTGAGCCATGTCACACACAGTCTCCAACCATTGGTTACGATATTCACGCGGACCTCGACCAAGTAGTCTGCATCTACCAACATGGCTCAGACTAGAAGTTAATGACTTCAAGCACTGATGCCACGTTTTGGTTTGGCTGCCCCTAACTTTCTTCCAACCATCCCCAACACTAGTTAGCATTGTGCATCGTGGTAATCGGTGTTCAGGCATACGTAACACGTGACCCAACCATCTCAGTCGATGAAGATTCACAACCTCATCAACTGATTTACCATCATTCCCTAATACCCAGTGTCTAACCACACCATTACTTACCCGGTGATCCCAGCAGATGTGAGCAATATTTCTAAGACATCTGTGATCAACTACTAGTAGAATACGAGTATTTTGTACTTCTAATAGTTATGTTTCGCAGCCGTAAAGTAGAACAGAATGAACTTCCGCACAATATACTTGTCTCTTAATTGATATACGAATATCTTGCCTTCGCAATAGGTGACGTAAGTTGGCAGAAACCAAACGAGCTTTTCGAATCCATGCTGAGATTTCGTCAGACACCAACCCATTATGTTTATGACAAAAGTAGGTGTAATGAGGTTTAAATCTGAGAAGCAGCTATGAAAATATTTGAATGTTTGTATCAATAAGTATTAAATTCATAATAATTTAGGAACTGAGCAAAAATTTTAGTTACGGTTAAAACGTACGTTTGCTTCGAAATACGTATTTCGAAGATTTTGATAAACAATCATAAAATACGAATTTTGTGCGAGTTTACAATGAGATTTTCGTTAGGGTTGTGAACTAAGTAGTCCAGAGCTTACCTTGATTACGAAATCGACATCTGTCTTTTCAGGAATAACATTCAATTCTGCATGACGTTTGATATTTAAATAGCTTTTCTTGTCTCCTAGCTTAATTTCATCTTCAGAGAACATGGACAATAAGAGTTCCACCTCATCAATTTTACTTTTTAAAGACTCC
This sequence comes from Schistosoma guineensis, assembly GCA_944470375.2. Lineage (NCBI taxonomy): Eukaryota > Metazoa > Platyhelminthes > Trematoda > Strigeidida > Schistosomatidae > Schistosoma > Schistosoma guineensis. The sequence goes on along the minus strand of OX103892.1, from coordinate 43,489,537 downwards.
ACCATTCATATGTACAGATCACAAGGACGACATATGCATCTATTTTGTTTTGAAAATTTTAAGTGGAATAACCCTTAACTTTGTACGGTACAAAAAGTGAATTTAAAACTGTGAGTATAAATAAAGTATTGAAAAGCCGCGTAGTCAAACAGACTACCACTTTGAACGAGGCACGGACTGGCGGGTAAGCCACGGATTTTCGCGCACACGTTACATATTGTCGTGGATTTTTTGTGTCGTTATTTATCAGCTATTAACAGGCTTTTTTGCATGACACATCAATTTCTGTATTGCTAGTGCTTGTAACATAGTTTTTATTCCAATTTATTGGCAGTTTGACGTATTTCTTGCTCACCACGTAAGTAAATCTGAAGTTAGCTTAATATAGTTATTTGTAACAATACAAACTCAAGCAAGCAAAGTTCACCGTTTTTCTAGTCAAAAAATACACCACAGATTGAGTTTTCATGAAAATGAACCGTAAAATCTTTTACATATGGTTCACCTCCTTGATTGCGGTGACGGTGAACATGGATGTCGGTAGTTGTTTATAAAATGTAAGTAGAAGCAATCAAGCGTTAACCTAATTGTGATTATTATTTAACTTGCTTGTATTTAGCCATAAAAAGTTATATTTATTAGAGGTACCATTGTTTTGTACTGAAGTGACATAATTATGTAACGTATCTGAGAAAAGAAATATGTGAGTAACAATTGACGTTTATAGTGTTGTCCAGCGGCTTTCTGAACGTCTGCAGTAATAGTGTATAACACCACATCAAGTAGGAACAAAATCTTCATGAATAAAACGATCGGTGTTTCTTGTGAGAATGGTGACACAACCATGTTTTTTAGTTAATACTGATTTGTGAGGTGTCTGTTATAGGGTTCACAAATGAGTTATTATATACTCTTCACTCCGTCTCGGTAATACAGTTGTTGTGTTACTTAGGAAGTTATGAATGAATGTCACTACTTGTTAATAAAAGACTTATAGGCACAGTCTGTTACTTGCTATTTGAATAACTTATTGAATATGATACTGAGAACAAAGTTTAATTGTTTGTCTCAAAACGGATTTGTTGTTTTTCAGAATAGTATGAAGCTTATGGAATTTAGGATTACGGAAGATCGTGTGGAAAACCGGTTTACAAGTTTACGATAACTGTTTTATATTACCTACTGCTATGTTCATTCATCTAATGAATTATTTAAATATAAATATAACAACCATACGCAGTGTTTTATATTATAAATCCTGTAAGTTTGTATAATTATGGTCTAAATAAAGCCAAAACAAATATTGACGCAGAATCATGTGACTGCATTACATTTCGTGGTTTCTCATAAGTTGCATACAACTGAATATGCATTATAATTTAAGATTGAGGGAAGAAATAGTATGAAAGATAATAGAAAGCAAAGAATTGGAATGACCTTGTAGCGGTAAATAAATCCCCAAAATAAATAGTACTAAGTTTTCGACATTGGATGCTGACCATATGTTTTAGTGGACTCACCTAGCTGAAGGCGCTCGGTCAGTCATCCGCACCAGATCACGTGTGGTAACGCCGTGCTCAACATCAACCGCAATCGCTAGCCAGATTAGATCAGAGAATTCCGATATATTGGTCATCGCCAAATATACTCTTCCGATCTCCTCGACTCTGTCTTTTGATTTCTCTGGGCGGGAACGAAATATATTAGAAGGTGTTACTGGTAGAAGCGTTGTCAAACACTGAATACCTGTGACATAATCATTGGTGAAACCGACGTGATCTGGTACACCTAATTGCAACTGTGAGTCTGTTCCTTTTTGGGATTTTTATATATCATTGCCTTATTTTTTTAAACTTTTTTAAACATTGTGATTTTTTTTTTTTTTTTTTTCCTGGATATATATATTTTCCCCTTGTTCATTATCGTACTTCATACTTCATCATGACTGAACAGACACCTAAAGTACTCAAGCTTAAGACTTTGTCCCCGCCTTCGTTTCAACTCATGCCTTTCTGGCCCGACAACATCGAAGCCTGGTTTTGCTACGCAGAAGCCGACTTCTCCCAGCACGGCGTGATCGACACACGTGCACAATTCCTCGCAGTAGTCAAGGCACTACCGCGCGAATTCAACAGGTACGTAACACCTAGTATGTTTACTAGTGATGTTTCCGATCCTTACGAAATCTTAAAACGCTCGATTCTTAAACGAGGAGACCTAACCGATCGACAAAGGTTAGATCAACTCTTCAACAATATCGACCTGCAACACGGTTCTGCGACAGACATGTTGCAACGGATGAGAGAGGTTATAGGCCCAAGAACTTTCGACGAAGGCCTATTCAAACAACTCTTCTTGTCAAAACTTCCCCAACAGGTGCAAGCAGTTCTGGTCTCGTTCCAGAACAACGCCTTAGACGAGCTAGCTGCATCTGCCGACCGCATATTAGAAATTACGAAATCTACTACCGAGGTATTTTCAGTCAAAGAAAAACCTCAAACGACTCAGAATGATATAAACGACTTATGTCACACACTCACGCGTTATCTTAGTCTTCGTAACGACCGTAAGAGATCGCACACACCACGTAGAAGCATTTCTCGTAAGCGATCTGTCTCTAGACCACGAGAGACAGATAACCCCGACTGGTGCTGGTATCATAACCAGTATGGAAAGCTTTCCAGAAATTGCAGAAAACCCTGCAATTTTCCCAACACGAAACCGACTGATTCGAAAAGCAATTCGGGAAACTTCCAAGCCGGCACGCGTTAACGGCAACCGTAGCCGGCGAACAAAGCCGTCTGTTATTCGTCACAGATGTGACAACGAGAGTTCGTTACCTCGTCGACACTGGCGCAGAAGTTAGCGTTCTCCCAGCAAATCCTAACGACCGGCTTCAGGAGTCGGCTTTTAACTTACAGGCGGCAAACGGAAAACCGATCGCTACGTATGGCAAAAGGTACGTTTACCTTAACGTGGGTTTACGCCAACCCATCCACTGGATTTTCGTTGTTGCAGATGTTTCTATGCCAATCATTGGTATGGATCTTCTACAACACCACAATCTGATCATCGACACGCGCAAACGGAAGCTAGTAGACGGTAACACTAATTTGTCCGTTTGCGTAACTTCTTTTACTGGTTGTAGAGTATCCCCAGTCACAGTTAAACATATGATAGACCCACTCTATCAACCACTACTCGATAAGTACCCTGAGATACAACAAACTCAAACGAAACTACCGTGTGTAACCAGCAATGTTACACATCACATCACGACTACAGGACCACCTGTATTTTCTAAAGCACGCCGACTAGCTCCTGAAAAGCTAAGGTTAGCGAAAAACGAATTCGATCACATGATGGACTTAGGAATCATACGACCGTCAAGTAGCCCATATGCATCTCCGTTGCACATGGTCCCTAAAAAGGACAGCAACGATTGGCGTCCAACTGGTGACTATCGGCGATTGAACGCGAAAACCATTCCCGATCGTTACCCGTTGCCTCACATTCACGATTTGACAGCTACCTTGAAAGGTACAACTGTCTTTTCGAAAATCGACTTGGTCAAAGCGTATAACCAAATCCCTATGGCTACTGACGACATACCGAAAACAGCTATCATAACTCCTTTCGGACTCTATGAATTTTTGCGTATGCCTTTCGGTCTAAGGAATGCTGCTCAAACATTCCAAAGATTCATAGACGACGTTTTTCGAGGTCTCAACTTCGTACACGCGTATGTTGACGACTGTCTAATCGCAAGTCCGGACAGAGAAACACATCTCAAGCATCTGGATCTTGTTTTCGAACGACTTCAAAAACATGGCATAACTGTAAACGTTCAGAAATGCCAATTCGGAACCGACTCGTTAGACTTCCTAGGACACACTATCGATGCTCAAGGCATTCGACCTCTTAGGACCAAAGTGGCGGCCATTCTGGATTACCCAGAACCGACCACCGTCAAGCAATTACGCACGTTTAACGGCCTGGTAAGTTTCTATAGACGTTTCATACCGAAATGCGCATTACTCATGAAACCTCTAACCGACCAACTTCGTGGAAATGCGAAATCCATTAATTTGGACGACACCGCACGAAAAGCATTCTCCACAGTTAAGGAACTGATTGCTAAAGCAACAATGCTCGCACATCAGGACACCCGAGCACCCATTAGCATCGCAGTAGACGCATCCGACTCGGCAATCGGAGGAGTCTTACAACAATGGGTTAACAACTCCTGGCAACCCTTGGCATTTTTCTCTAGACGGTTGCTAGACACCGAATCGAGGTACAGCACATTCGGTAGGGAACTCCTAGCTATGTATTGTGCTGTACGGCATTTCAACACTACATCGAAGGTCGTGAATTCACTCTTTTCACGGACCATAAACCGCTCACTTTCTCGTTAAGCTCTCCTTCTGACAAGTACTCTCCCCGTGAGTCTCGACAACTGGACTACATTTCGCAGTTTACTTCAGATATTCAACACATCTCTGGAGCAAACAATGTAGTTGCAGACGCTTTATCTCGTATAACTTCCTTGAACAGTTTCCAAGGAATCGACCTTCTTAAACTCGCCGAGCTTCAAAAAGAAGACACTGATCTTCAGCACGAGTTATCGTCCACAACACTTAAACTACGCATCAAACAGATGGGAACAGGTAAGGAAACCTTACTTTGTGACACATCTACAGGTAGGGATCGCCCAATCGTGCCGAAACATTATCGACGCAATGTCTTCAACACATTGCACAAACTTTCGCATCCAGGTGTTCGTGCAACCATCAAGCTTATAGCAGAAAGGTTTTGCTGGCCTGGAATGAATAAAGACGTGAGGGAGTGGGCACGCTCCTGTGTAAGCTGCCAAAAATCTAAGGTTATCAGACACAATAAATGTCCCTTAGGCTCGTTTAAAACTCCCGATGCTCGTTTCGACCATGTTCATCTGGATTTGGTAGGACCTTTACCAGATTCAAATGGATACTCTTATCTCTTAACCTGCGTAGACCGTTTCACTCGATGGCCAGAAGCAGTACCTATCAAGGACATCACTGCTGAAACAGTGGCTCGCACCTTCGTCGAACGATGGGTAGCAAACTTCGGCTGCCCTTCAACCATCACTACAGACCGCGGACGTCAATTTGAATCTGATCTTTTCCGTCGTCTGACCACTCTTTTAGGAAGCACTCGCTTCCGAACGACCGCCTACCATCCACAAGCAAACGGGTTGGTAGAACGTTTTCACCGACAACTGAAAGCTTCGCTATCAGCTACAAACGTTTCACAGTGGACCGACGCTCTTCCACTCGTCTTACTAGGTATCCGCAATGCAGTGAAAGCTGACATTGGATACACTGCGTCTCAACTCGTTTATGGAACGACACTTCGACTTCCAGGAGAATTCGTGGATCCTTCATCCTCTTCAATGAACATGGATCTAACCTCCTACACGAACAGGCTTACAAACGCAATGCGTTCAGTTAAACCTGCTTCCACCCGACCTCAATCGACTGATGTTTTCGTTCAACCTGACTTACGATATAGTACACACGTTTTCGTTCGTCGAGACTCGCATCGACGACCCTTCGAATCAGCATACGAAGGACCCTTCAAAGTTCTTCAACGTGAATCTAAGTACTATATAGTCGATAAGAACGGAACCAACGATAGCATCAGTATCGATCGCTTAAAAGCAGCGTATTTAGAAGGAAATCCTATCTACGTGGATTTTCCTTCGGTACAATTGAACGACACGACTCCGACACTTATAATACCTCATCCGACAACCAACACACACGATGATACTTCGACAGTATCCGAAAATAAACTTAAAACGACGCGTTCTGGAAGAAGGGTGAGATTTCCAGAACATCTAAACGACTATTGCACGTAAGGCACTTCTCGACATTTTATATTATTTTTTAAAAAAAAAAACAATTTTAATATGCTTATATATTTTTATTTCTATTTAAAAAAAAAACAAAACAAAAAAACAATTTTTTTAACGCTATTACGTGTTCATGAGTTTATTTTCCATTTTTTTTTCCGCCGACATTGTGCTTTGACGCACATACGAGTGTATTTCGACATGCACTTACATTTTCTTTTTTCTTTTCCAGGACGGCTGGAAAAGAACGATGACGTTTATGAGGATCCGAAATTTTCCATGTACATTTTCTTTTTTTACTATGTTGTACCTCCGTCCCATATAGTAAGGAAAGACGACTAGACGCTGCTAAATTTAGTAAGCTATCAGAAGAGTGTTTACCAACGACAAACTCGTTGGGTTTAAACTTCTGGCTGGCCACGTCTTAGGGTCGTCACTGCCCCACTAGGGGGGGAGTGATCTGTAGCGGTAAATAAATCCCCAAAATAAATAGCACTAAGTTTTCGACATTGGATGCTGACCATATGTTTTAGTGGACTCACCTAGCTGAAGGCGCTCGGTCAGTCATCCGCACCAGATCACGTGTGGTAACGCCGTGCTCAACATCAACCGCAATCGCTAGCCAGATTAGATCAGAGAATTCCGATATATTGGTCATCGCCAAATATACTCTTCCGATCTCCTCGACTCTGTCTTTTGATTTCTCTGGGCGGGAACGAAATATATTAGAAGGTGTTACTGGTAGAAGCGTTGTCAAACACTGAATACCTGTGACATCATCAACCTAGGTTATCAATAATAACTATACATATGTATATGCTTGAACAGGTCAAAGGTCATTTGGTGTTAGACTTAAGGGAACATAAAGGATGGGTGGTGTAATAGTCGAGTGAAGCTCAGAAGCATATAAGATAAATTGTGTGATAATTCTAGATGTAATGAATAAATCAGTGAATTAAGAACTAATAAGATAAGTGAAGACAATCTGAAGAGTTAACATAATTTAGCAAAGAAGTGTGAGTGGAAAGATGGTCTAAGGATTACGTAATCCATCTTATCAAGGAACTAGCTACATGAAATTGTCTAGTTCCATACTAATACTAACTTGATAATGGACGTAATCTGACAACGGAAAATATGTAAGGCGGTTGTTTAGTCTGTAAGGTTTTACGTGGAAGTCGCATTATTGTTTTATTTGGCTCGTTGATTCCTCACAATGAACAACGATATAACGCTAAGTTCTAACGACAGTTCGTAACTAATACAGTAGTACAAATTCTTAATTTTCACACACAATTATTCGTTAAAGCGATTGGTAAACCTCCCCATGAAAGTATGAAGAAGACGAAAATAAAAAATGAGAAAACGTTTATTGATTTTTCATGACTACTAAAGTGGAAAGATAAGTTTACAAGTTGTATAAATAGCCACAAAGAACTGTTAATCGTAAACCTGCTGTCTAGCTGTGTTGTAACGTGAGTGACTGCAGGTTTAGATACGCAGCGTTATATCGATCGCGATCTGTGACAGTGACCCGTGACACGTAAACTTGTAAGGATGACCTAGTGCCCTGATTGGCCCTGCCTCGCTGTCTGTCCCCAGTCAGTTGAGTCAAGAACAAAAGTCACAGCCTCGGAGTTATGAATCATTATATTTCAAACATACTTTGTTTATATACTAGTCAAGCAGACCACAACGTACCATAAACTAGAAAATAACATTGTACAATATTGGCCAACAGGAAAATAACACGTTAAATAAATATCGACCAATGGAAAATGTACATTTAAGGTCCAAGGACACCATTGGACTTAACATCATAATTATTGGTCCATTTTCCCGACTACCTAACAAGCTGTTTATAATTCTTAAGTAAAAATTGTAGACTTTTCTCTCCACCTGATTCGCGAAGCGTTCACCATATTTCTCAACAATTTGTTGTTTGCACATTCTTTGGAGCCGTTGAAGTTGTATATATTCTTTACTCCGTCTCGGTAATGAAATTCCTGTGTTGTTTTGTAAATTGTGCGTATTGTCTAATTTCCATCTGCAGCAGCACCTAAGAAGTTGATGAGCTATGCAGTTTATATTTTATGATTTAAATAGCTTACCTGTTAGATTTCGTCTTTTAATATATGCCAGCAGGAGATGGCAGCACGGATATCGACACATATTAAAAGTGCTACAATTGCATTCACAAATACTTACATCCACTTCGTAATGAAAGGCGCACAAAATAATGTTTGCATGCCCGTGCGTTATACGGACAGCCGCGCTTTCAGATCGTGCGCAATCCATCACAAATGTTTCTGTTATGGTCGTCTTACCCATTATCTCCTTGAATTTATCCAAAACCCACGTAACATCGGCACGCTTTTCTTTTTGTGTCCATGCAAACATAACAGTTCGACCTCGGCCCCAATTGTCTGTCACCACTAACTGGAATAATGAATATCTACATAGTAGAACAAAACGAAAATCATATTCACTTTTTATTATTAGTTTTATAAGTAGAATCAATACACACGACTTCGGGATATTGACTGTACAGCCGTATCTGATCATAACTGCTGAAGCATATCGCCGTAATACATCCATTTTCTGCATGCTCTCTAACTTCACCGTTTTGTCGCATCATCTCCAATACCTGCTTCCGAGTCCAACCTGAAATATATTTATATACACTTACCAGTGGAGAGTTCAGCTTTCATATTTTTCACATCAGCAGCGGTCACCTGCTTACCTGTTCTTTCCTTAATACTTTCGATAACTTCGTCCGTCGACTGACAGTGCAATATAACTGGTTTCAAGTTTTCTTTTTCTTCTGATGACAATCGTTTACTCAACGGATCACAAACCATCCACGAACTAGTACACCGATGGTTGTGAGACATGTTGTGAGATTTTATAACGTATTGTTGACCCTCCAATCTTACGCGAAACATCGATTGGCAATTTAAAAATTTAGACCTTAAATGTAACACATTAGTTAGAGTCCTCACGGTTTTTTATTCACATTCAGACCTTCTGATTTACGTTTACGACCAAACGTGCAACGAAACACTACGAACAAGTATTTATATCTCACATCCTTCAACAATCTAGTTTCTGCGTGAACATAGTGTGTATGGGTCATCTGAGAAAACATAGGTTTATCCTATCATACTTTAATCCAGCTTCCGAATCTCTTGTTCAGCATAATACGTTGGAACGCGTCGCTTACGTTCACTGAAATTTCACTTGAGCATGAAGCACTAGAGACAACATACAATAGTTATTAAAAAAAGGTTATTCCTTGGAAAAAATTAACTGAAGGAAGAACAACAAATATTTAGGACTCACCCTTCAGTTGACATTTCGTCTTAACTCACAAAAACTAGGCGCATCTATAACCTTTTACGTTATTTTATCTTTCTTACGTTGTTTTCTGGACCTTATCAACAAATTATATATAGCTGTTGACTTTCACTACAGCACTTAGGACCACAGATCATGTTTCGAAGGAACAACAGAGCTAAAGTGTGCACTACAAAACAGAAAATACTCAGTTAATGCTCTTATCAGTTATTTAGTGTTTATTATGCATCAAAAGATGACTTATATATGGAAACATTTAATACTCATAGGACCCAACACACACACGGCAATTGAATTACTAAATGCCCGCTTCCAGTCAGCGCGTTCAAGGTCGTTGAAACGAAACGGCGGACAGATTTGAAAGGGATTACCGTTTATACCTTGCCTTTGAACGAATCCGCAGGTTCGTATCGCACTTCACCTCTTAAATACCGGTATTGTTCGCACGCTAAATATGGATTACACACGTTTTTGATAGACTTTCGTGTGATTACCCATTTTTTAATTATCTAACTGTTTAATATCAACGTCAAGATCTGAGCAACGAACATAAGTACACAGACAGACTCGGCAACGTTTCAGGTGTATCGGCCACTTGAGGAGGTTGTGAGTACTTGAAGGTCAAACTGTCCCAAGATGATTGTTGCGTCACATCGATAATCCGTGAAGTTTTTCAGAAGCGGTCAAATCAAGACATTTTTAGATTTGAATTGAGTTCAACCACACCATGATTGATAACGTCCATCCTTCAAGTAACGAAGACGATGCCATCGTGATGATGCACGATGTAGGATGAATCTTCGTTGACGTTATGTTATCTCGACGTTTTACAAGTTGGGACAATTCTCAGACCTGTTTGAAGGAAATACATAAGGTAATATGACTTCTGTGATTAGTAACTTTTTTGTAGTATACACATACTAAGCGCGTTATTTCAGTATGTAAAAAGAACAGTGATAACCCAACTCTAAAGTATTTCTACGTGAGATATGTCTGTGCATATGGACGTAAACGCAGTTCGTCAGAGTCAGATGCTTGCGTTCAGGATGTAGATGATGATAGCGATCATCATTCTTCCGAAGAGCATACAACTTCTAACTCGCTACCACAACCTAGACAAAGAAGACGACGTCGGTCATCTATGTATGCTTTACTTCAAATGAATTTATCCTTTAGGTCGAAATATTGCTATTGTGAATCTGGATTTTGCGTCTGTGCAGTAAGTGGTGAGCTGAATGTCACCTCTATTAAGACCGTGCACGACCATCTTTGCACAGAAGTACAAGACAACAGTTGAAGTCAAGTGATCGCTTATATTTAAGAACGTTTCTACTGAGTAATACGCCGACTCGTAGCTTACGGCATCTGATTTCTTGGAAGTTCTATAAACAGCTCATTCAGAAAAATTATTTTAATCTGAATAAACACGCATTTGTAAGACGATGTGATAATTAGTTACACAACAGTGGGACGGCACTACTTGAGGCAACATACTGGTCGTCTTCGCCCGCATTTGTTTTTGCGTTTGCGATAGAAGAGTCAGATTATCCGTGGAGTCTAGATCGTCCAACTGCATCCTAGATGTCCATTGTATCCCGTGCTTCCCTTCAGTTGTTGACGTCTTCATGATCCAGTCGATCACCAGGAGAAAGAAAGGGTGATAGTAAGCAACTTTGCCTGACGTCGGTCTTTACCTCAAACGAGTCTGTCAGTTGTCCTCCATGTACGATTTTATAGTTTGATTCATCATAGGAATTTTGTATGATATCGACTATTTTCTCAGGCATGCCGTAGTGTCTAAGAAGCTTCCATAGTGTTGTCCTGTTTACGCTATCAAATGCTTACTCGTAGTCAATGAAGTTTATGAAGCGTCATGAGTTCCACTCAACTGATTGCTCCACAATGATCCGTAGTGTTGCAATTTGGTCTGCACACGATCGATCCCCACGGAATCCAGCCTGTTGATCTCGACTTTGGGCGTCTACTGTGTCCTTTATTCTGTTTAACAATACCATGTTGAAGACTTTTCCTGGTATTGATAGAAGAGTGATGCCTCTGTAGTTCTCATACTTGCTGAGATAGCTTTTCTTTGATATCTTGATCAGGTGTTCTTCTTTCCAGTCTGTTGGTCCTTGTTCTTCATCCCAAATCGTGCTGAAGAGAAGGTGGAATATCTTTACAGTCACCGCTACGCCTACTTCCAGTGCCTCTGCTGGGCTTCATAGGCTCTCGTAAATCACTTCATTACTTGGAAAAATATAATAGTTGTGGTATTATACCTGACGTCTGCAGTTGGAATATGGGCTTCAAGCAGTGAGTCTTAGCTTCAAATTTCAAGCGGATATGTTAGAACGAGTTCAAATGCTAGGAACCAAAATTTTAGGTCCCTCTGGACGATCTCATGAGGATAGGCTGAGATGCCTCAATCTATTTCCGTTATCTCATTGCAGATCAGGGATTACCTAATACTGTTACCGTTTACTGGCGATAATACGTCTAATCTTTTCCTCCCACCTAGGACTGATCATCCGACATGACAGTCTAAGGAAGTTCAAATTCTGGGATCAAATCATTCACGTGTGAAGTTTCATTTGTAGCACCGAGTAGTGAGTTACTGGAATTCTATGCCAGAAGACACAATATGAGCACCTTATTTGATATACTTGAGGTGAAATTGGATCATCTCAGTGCTACGAATTGGAATGTTTAATATGGGTCGATTTTTCATCTTGTCGTTACTAATGAATACGAAAGACCGGAACGAACTCTCACTTTCGGCTTGGAAATGATGGGAATTTGGATGGCCTTAGTTGGTCCCGGCGATCAATGTATCAGTTTATCCAACTTTATATTGACCGCCAAGATAGGTGGTGCCTCAACCACAGGCTGAGATTGTACGTTCTATGTATGTTCGACGCGAATGTTGATTCTCAGCTGACAAGTAATTGCTTGTCCACTGAGCTGAGCTGTTTTGGTCTGTGGACCTCCTAGGTGAATCCTTGTAAATTCTTCGTTTTGGAAGGTAAAAAACAAAAACATATACGGATACAGACTGTAATTAAGCCACCTTTAGTCCTCCTATAAGACAGGAAGAATAGGCTTAGTTTAGGCAGTCACTCGCCGTATATCAGCCTAGGTATTTCAGGAATCAAATGGACTACGGCTATTTGGGCTTTTTACAACACGTCATTGTGTCATTTGGTCAGGAGCTGGCTACTTGTATGCAGTACTAGAGTTTAAGATAAGCAAACACTGCATACAATCCCAAAAATCTTCTCTTAAATATGTGCCTAAGCTTTGCATGGTCAATAAAGTTTTGTTGGTCTACGGTCAAACCATCGGTAGTCAAGCCACTGAATGTTGAACAGTTTTCCTGGTCCTTGTCAATATAAGGGATAACTAACGCGTATCAATCAACTGAACGCCATGAACTGATCTATTCGGTAGTGGTCCTTCTCTCTTTCTTCAACTTATTCTTACTAATACACTGCTGTAATGGTGTAATGTTTGATCCATACGATCACTAAAGTAGCCGCGGCATCTGGATACGACGAAAGGTTTAACAACGTTAGGTATCAATCTTGAGGTGTGAGTTTAATGTGGGCTAAGAGGTTACGCCGTACATGTTCAACTCAAGTGGGCCCTCGAACGTCGGCTCAGTTTGCCTAAGTTGGTGATTTACATGTTCTAACCACTGAACAAAGGGTTTCACATCTCCTGTCAGCTGTCGCACGGAAAATAATAGTGGCTCTATTGTCTCGACTGACAGTTCCTAGGTAATTGTGAGTCCTAGCAAAGTATAGCTGAACATTATTTTCCGTGTATGTATCTGGACAATGGTGACCAAAATGAAATGTGGTGTGTTTGGATGCATTTCTTGGCAATTACCAAGTTCCGGACCACTCAGAAAATTTTTGAAGATCACTCCAATGTTCTTAATCATTTTCTGGATTTTGTTTTACAGTTTTTTATATTTTTATATTGTAAGAATATAAGGAGAGCAATAAAAATAGGTGACTAGGGAGGTAATCTGCTTACAGGAAGAATGACAGTGGTATGCTGGAGCACTTCAATTAGCACGATTTTCCAGCCAAACGACTTGGATTTACCCAGCACTTCTTAGTGGCATCCAATTTCAGGCATTTTGCAAATTTCTCAACAATCATTCATCCATAAAATCTTCTGAAATTGAACGCGAACGTTTCTGGCCCACAGATGTCGAGATTTCATCTAACCAGTATTCGGTAACCCAAACTTTTCCTAAGTTGTATTTTACAGAAAGGACTAACAACACACAGTGACGGTGAAGTGACACTGAATCCTGACAACACGATGCTTAAATTCAAATATACAAAACTCGAAGGATTGACACCACTCGTTTGACACAGGGCGAGAGGTAATGTAAAATTCTTTCCTCAGTCATACAGGCATGATCATCTATCGCGCAACATTCGTCTATGTAGTAAATGCATTATTACCTTCACAACACAAATGTGCTCATCAAGGGTCTTTACGAACTACATCAGTGACTGCTACAGTAGACCAAGTCAATATGGAAAATGATGTGGCAAACTCATTGCGGGACAGAAGATTAAAGTAATAGCAATACTGATCAATAAAACACTTCAGAGTGATTGTTAGAATATTTTTTCGGTCGCAGTGGTCCCTTCATGAGGTCGGAAGGGCCTTAATTTTAAATGTATCTTTGGTCTTGTGCCACAAACGGTTTTATCGTTGGAACGGCCGCCTGCTTGAATATCTGGGCTACCTGTTACTACCATCTAATTATTTCAACAAGTTATCTGTCTTTTCATTTTGTTTTAACGTCTCATTATGTCCATCAATCGCATAACCTATACAGGCACGTTCATGAAAAGCCTACGACTTTTCGCTGCACAAGTTACAAAAAAGTACTAAAAAAGACATCGTGGTGGTTGGCAATATGCGTTAAGGAGAATGAACATTATTCGTATGTCGATTCTCGAGCTGCTAAATTCAGTCGATCACTTATCAACAAAGTGGACTATCTGTAAGATCCAAATTACGGTTTGTACTGATGGACAGCTGTCTGGATGAGTTAAATATGCGCCCTCACCCGTTTGAAACCATAACAAAGTAATTGGGTAAGATGACGGTTCTATAATTCGTCATAAATTTAAATATGCATTATTACCTAGACAAATATGACCACTCAGCTATCCAACCAATAATTGTTCAATTGATCAAATCCAAATTACAATAAATAAGGAAGTTGATAAAGGATGCAAGAAAATTACCAATGACAACAAACAAATGTTATTCTATTCTGTCTGGATAGACCACGCACATATTCGTTCAAAAGATAATATTTGGTCGCTTTATAACACAGGGTGTTTCCAATTCTGGAAGAGTGCTTCAATTCCCAACCAAAAATGCACAGTTCCAGTCAACACAGGTAAAGCAATCAAAAGGAGGAACAAACCAATATGGCTGCCGCCAAGACTAAGTATAAAGTAAAACAACATAAGTGCAGTTCGGGAAGAAACACGGGAAATTAGTGAAAGTGTAGTAAAAATAAAAACTATAATAAATACAAATATTAACAATTCAAATGTAATCAAAAACTAACAATATACAACTAAAGGGATCAATAGGAACAAGGAGCAAGTATGCACATGGAGGGATTTTCACTAACACACAAAACATTCCAAATGGATCTTACACTATCTGCGATTCCTACTAAGTCAAAATATGTATCTTGATTGTGGTGTCATCACAATCCAAGAATCTTGGTTGAATGATTTACAGGACGATGGCCTAGCATCACTACTTGATTTCAAAATTTATCGCCAGGATCTATCAAACAATAAAAAGAGATGTGGCGGCGGTGTGGATACGTTTGTAAACGTAAACTGGTGTCGATCTTCATTTACGTGTTTCAAGTTTTCAAATGATTTTATCGACTGTCTAACTCTAAGATGTCGTCAAAACATCTGAATAAATACAAATATATTTATGTTACCAATATCTACGTGACTCCAGACTGCACATCATCTGCGCTATCTGTTTTCGCTGATGAATTCACTGAGTTCGCTGTTACTGCCTTCAGCGATTCACTTTCAGTTGTATGTGGTGATTTCAATTCATGTGACTGCAGCTTCCTTACGTCACCAGGACACCAAAATGTAGTAGATATTCCTACCCGTTTCGATGCTCATTTAGGCTTCGTTTTCATTAGTGATGTGTGTATATATGCGACTCGTAAACGTGCTCCATTGTCTAGCTCGGATCACCGTATAATTCGTGTTCTACCTAAAGTATATGGAAAGCATGGGAAGAGTACACTCTTACATCAAACCAAGAAAGTCCAATATAGGAATTACTCAGAAGAAAACATCCAAAATCTGAAAAACATGTTTCATACGACTAACTGAGAATTATTTATAGATGACTCACTGGAAATCACTACTGATGTTATCACCTGTTACCTTAAATTCTGTTTTGATATTTGTTGTCTCACTGAAACAATTTCTGTGAGTTTTGATCGACTTACATCTTCACAACTAAAACGACTACGGAGGGTGAAAGAAAGAATGTACAAGGAGAGAAACTCCAATGAAGTTCGTAAGCTAAATGGTCTGATAAACCTAGAGATTAGACGTCTCAACTCTATGTTTACTCAAAAACTCTTATCTTGCGAAAACTCTCCAAGTATGTGGAAACTCTTTAAAGAACTAACAAGTGACAGAGAGTTTAGGAGCGATAGCCAGCTGAATGTTTGTGACTTAAATAAGTCTTTTGTACGTCAGTCTTCTGATGATCCGTATCAGTTTGCTTACAGATGCAAAAGAAGTACCTTAGATGCTGTTGCTGTTCTGCATCACAATATGGTGTTCAACTTAGAAAAGGGTAAGAAGTATGTTCGATGTGCTTTTCTGGGCTATACTTCAGCTTTTGATTCTATACCAAGACAACGTTTGCTTAACAAGTAAATCAACATCAACACTAACAGCTGGATAACCAACTGGCTATGTTCCTACCTCTGAAAGGGAACAGTACACTGTATTTGGAGGAAAGTGTTCAGAGTCTCTGCTGTCTCATGAAGGTGTACCACAAGGAGCTGTTCTTTCACTTCTTCTTTTCTCATTTTTTTCTGCGTGGTCTGCCATCTTCCACAGAAAACACTTTTGTGAAATATGCGGATGATCTCGCTGTATGTATGCCTATCTCTTCCTCTTTACATCCCATAGAAATGAGTGGGTTTTTGCCTCGTATTGATTGTTGGTCTGTTGGTAATGATCTTATACTCAATCTGTCTGAATGTCAAGCTGTGAACTTTAGCATGAGACATGAACGGCATCTAAACATTATTTTGAGATCCCATAGTGCTTGTACCATCGGAGACTCTTTGATAAACACAGTGTCGAAGGTCAATTATCTTGGTGTCACCTTTTCCTCTGATCTGTCTTGGTCTTCTCACGTTTGATTGTTATCAAAGAAGGTTTTCCGTCCGCCTTATTACATAAAGAGATTGCATGCCCTTGGCATTACTCCTCACTCATTCTTACAATTTGTCAATTCTTTCATATTACCTATTATTCTTTACTGTTCTCCATTATTCTTTCCCGGGCTTTTGAGAAAAGACTTTGCTGTATTGCGAAGAGTGCTGGAGGCAGTTAGCAAGATGTGTGGTGAATCTTTCGAGGTCATAATTAATGTGGTTGTGGATAGACATCTAAAGTCATGCAAACTCCTGGCAGGTGTTATTTTATCAGATACTAACCCTCCCCTTCACTTTTATCTTTCTCCTTGTATATCTTCTGGTAGAACGAGACGTAATTACATTAAAATCCATGCACGCAAGCAAAATTATGAAAGTTCTATAATACCTTACTTAGCAAATATACTCTGTGACGAACAGGTTGTTAGAGTTAACCTAGTCAATAACTTGCATTCTTAACATGTCTCTATTTTAAAAGTTGTACAGTATTTCCGGTTCATTTTAAACCTTTTTATAATTTATTTTGACTTTGACACTGTTTTATTTCCGTAAGAAATAAGTCGAAAAATCCTGTGCTGAGGATTCTATATTGTACCAAAATATAATATTGAATAAAGCCATTAATCATAGTAATAATAATGACAGTGCCAGTGAGAAATCACTTGGATCTTACCAAATCACTCGGCAGTTGGATCACTTAATGTCGAACAGTTTCCCGATCATCTTCGAGATCCAGAACAACCGATGCACATCAACCAATTGCATGCGATGGAGAGATGCATGTGGTAGTGATCTCTCTTTTTTCTTGTAATTATTCTTTCCAATAAATTCCTGTCATAACATTCACATTTAGCTATAAAGTCAGCAAATCAAAGACGATATGCCGATTCAACCAGAGGGCAACCCATTAGGTATCAATCGCGAGTTGCGATTTTGACGCAAGCTGGTGGATAACGCAATCCTCTTCAAAGTAAAGTGCGCCATGACTATGCTGTATGACGATCGCCTGAAACCATCATGAGTAGCTAATCATACTGTTGGTTGATGATTAGCCAGTGGGAAATAGGTACTGTTGCTTTAGGTGATTCAAAATTACTAGAAATTTGTGGCGTTGACGAATTCGAGGTGCCTGATCATATCACTAATTGCGATCACCTACATAGTATCAATTTTAATAATATGCTCAAATGTTTTGTTCTGAACGCGGCTAACAATTACGTGTTAGTTTAGTTATTATACTGGTGTAGTAAGTTAACTTAGCAAGGTTACTTCATTATCGTACCTATGTTAAACGTCTTTTTAGACACAAAGACGTATAACAATAACGAGTATGATGGGTTTAGTGGAAAACTTCGATGGCGGTTCAAATAATTATTAAATTCAACTGACATGGAGAAGATATAATACAACGCATATGCAGGCTAGGTTTATATGCAGGTTGATGAAGCATTTAACAATTAAAAACAATTGCCTTGGCCAGTAAGACAAGTTTAAAGTTAAGACTACCTATGGAACTTCAGTTAAGAATATGACGAGTTATAAACTTTCCATAAGAATTTACTATAGTTAGCTTAATGATATTTACAAATATTTGGGAGAGGCAATTGGGACTAAATGTCAAATGATTTTCTGAATCTAATATGCTTCGTCTTTACCGTGTTCGGGTTCTTACTACTCCGGTAGCTGAAACGGGGTTCGCCTAATTATGGTGACGGAATTAGACGAAAGATTATTATTTATAGCGTATTCGTCCGTTTTTTCGAACTGGAATCAGATCAGCGAGACACTAGAAAAGATATTGTGTTTTTAGCGGTCACAATCATAAGAGTACATGAGGCAGAATTAATCTTTGCTAACGATGAAGATTCCTTTCCTGAATATAACAGCTAAGCAATGAGAAAGTATAGAATTTGTCTTCCACTTGTGATGTTACGCGTTTCGCATCATTAATTGTAGAAGCTTATTCCCCTTATTTCCTCGTTTAGTTATGAATTATACAGAATAATTCGCAGTTTCTCTCATACTTCTTTTAGGATTAACATAGGGCTTGAACATTTGTATTCCTGGCTTACCCATTTCGAGATTTGGTCTTGTCAGTCTCCAGTAACTTTCCAGATTTGTTCAGACTCAGATTCGCAAAGTAAAGAAAATAGGCCTACGGCCTATGTTGTTCATTTTCTAGTTCACAGATAGCTGCGCTCTGTACCTTTCCCAGGATATCTCAGTCAAATTTGAAGCAGGAGCATGCAGCATGGGCGTAGTTCTCAAGTGCTCTATTTAAAAGAACAACGGCGTTTTTCCTCCGAGTATGATTTATAGTATTAATATTTTAATTACGCAGCACGACTACTGTTTTTGCTTTAGTTGAATTTATTTCAGTCAAAGTAGTCTCCAAGAGTATCGCTTTTTTCTGGTGAAGTTTATAATCTGTATTTTTGAGTACAGATACAAAAAGGCACTGGTATTTGCTTTCCACGTTGAAAATGTTATTTAGCATCGCTTGTGTTCAAAGGCGTCAGGCTATTTTTGCAACTACTGAAGTCGGATTTCTTTATTGTGATGTACAGACCTCTATTTCATTCGTGTTCAGTGTCTACCAACTATCAAGGCTTGAAAGATACTTGTTCTAGAGATCACTTTTCGCTGTTGTTCTTCCTGTGAGATCACAAAACAATTTTATGGCCCAAGTGAAATATCTTTGTATCAGACACGCATGCTATTTCCCGGTCGATGATGGAATCTATGTGAATCTACGGATTTGATCTCGGACTCACATATCAGCGCAAACCAGACTATGGGGGAAGATCTGAGCTGCGTAGAGGATGTGACCAAGAGATAAAATAAGGTAAATGATTGGCTTACAGTCACACCCAGAAAGGGAAAAGTAAGAAAACAGACTGAAACCTCTGTGTCTGACTCCAAATAAGAATCGGATTGCAGGGAGATTTCCGGAATTAGAATTACACAGCGTGTTAAGACAGACCCAGCTGACAGGTCAGCGATTTTTTATAACTAAAATAATCTTTCGAAGAGGAACTAAAAGCTAGATTCGAGCACGACCGCAACCACATTAAGTCTTTAATAAGCAAGCTACTCCCAGAAACAGTTTCAGGAGTCAGAATATGTAAGCTTCATAGAACATGACAATAGATGGATTCTTAAGGTGCTCAGGTTAACGTTACTTCGGCTGAAAAAAGAAACCTAATACTGGGAAACTCACACAAACTGATTTGATCCGGAATATACGTCCGTGAGCACCTCAGTCTGGTTGACTTTATTCCGAACCGATCAGCAGAAGTAAAAATAAATGGTGAAAAAACATAGCACTTAAGGGTTTTCAATTTGTAAAAATTCGGAGCGAAACGATCTCCGAATTATTCTGAGTGGTAATGGAAAGTTCTCCACAGAATTAAAGATGCGCTACACAAATGCTCACAGCCTACTAAATAAAATTGTGGAGCTCAAGATAATGGTAGTTATCGAAAAACCGGATGTCACTGCTATCTCGGAAACATGGTTAACGTCAGAAGTGTTTGATAATTAAATTCAGTCGATCGGATTTTGATCCAGTAGGTCTGATAGACTAAACCGTAGGGGTGGTGGGGTTATCCTGTACACAAAATTGCCTTAAACATACGAGCTGTTGAGACAGTGACACACGATTCATGGACATATGAAAGGGTGCGTTGCAGGCTGAAATGTAGACGACAAGATATTGAATTAGTCCTTGTATACCACAGTATACCGATCTTCATGATTGAGAACGAGCCAATCAGTCTGTGATATAGAGATTGTTCTCCTAAGCTCACCATTCGGACTCAAGCATACGATATTATACTGGATTAGCGATTCTGTCAAGATAACCTATAGCATGCTAACCTGAACTTTCACACTAGGGCTGTATGGCTGGGATAAAATGGATAAAAATATGAAGAACTGAAGATGTCCAGAAAATGGAAGACACAGTTATTAGTTTCTTTAACACTACTCTGTTGAAGCGCTTTCTGTTCTAATAACCAACCTTCCTAATTCTAATTTCTACTTTCCCTCCATCATTTGAATTTACTCCACCTTGATAAATATAATGAGTTCTTGTTATTCATCATAGAATACTCTCATCTAGAGGCTCTAATCACATTTCATTCTAACAAAAACGGCTAGCATGAGTTTAATCTACAAATTTATCCTACCTCTGTCTGTTCCACTACAAAATGTTAAGGATTGTTTAGCGCTCATGTCCAAGTGCCTTGCTCCTCCTTTGTTTCTCTTTTTTCAGCATCACACTCTCAGAGCACAGCCATGGAGCTTTTGACGCCTGGAACAAACTTGACGTACAAGTCTTCTCAAGGTCATAGTTCACATCAGGCACTCTGCAAGTCTACTTAATAACAACTATGAACTTGAATAGTTTTAACGCATTAATACTTAGCATGACCAGAATTCTAACACATTTATGCCGAGCATGGATCCAGTGTGTAACGTGGACGCGATGCCGCTTTGAAAAATATTTTGAAGACTGTACTCAGTGTAATACTAAAGCACGAAGCTAATCATTAACGCTCCAAAGCATCTGCACGAATATACTGTGAGTAAACTAATGTTAAATTTCGTATATCATAACTGTAAAATGATGTGTGTCTGCCCTGACGGACTTCAACAAAGCATTTGATAAGGTGCCAATAAATAGACTGTTCTTGACGCTGGAAAATCCAGGCATTGCCGAACCTCTCTTAAAATGCATTTAAGATTTCCTTAGGTTAGAAAGTTTGAGTAAATCTGGAGACCGGTTCTTAATGGAGTATTGCAAGGTTCCGTCCTAGGTCCTTTACTTTTTTTGCTGTATGTAAATGGTCTTCCAAGTATATCTGAGTAGCCAATGTTACTATACGCTGATGACGTAAACATCTGTCGAGAAATAACAGGAGACGTATATATATGCACACCGCAGGCAGACTTAAATATTGTGATTAAGTTGTCTAAAGAGTGGCTGATGTCTATCAACGCGGCAAATTGTGTCTACATGTACTTTGAAGATACAAAGATAAATAGGTACAGCATATAAATTCTTGTACCCGTGGTCCAGTCTCACAAGGATCTTGGGGTAACAGTGAGTCATGATCTTAAGACGACGGCGCACTGCCTCGAGGTTGGAGCTAAGGGGTTTAGAACCCTATTGGCTAAAAGACAAACACTCACCAAATTAGGTACTACCATGTTCACCACAGTATACAAAACCTTAGTGAGAATTAAGCTTGAGAACTTTAATTCTCTTCATTTTCTCTTTCTCTCGAAGTAAAGAACACAAACATTTTTTGTTGAACCATGATGTGAATTTTTTCATCTACGTAGTTTTTTTCCGAAGTGCGTTTAATGTGGTAACTTATATTTGCGAATTCCCAACCATTTTCAGAGAAGGATTCTGGTTCTAATGTCCAATCCCCTGAGTGCAAAGGGTATGGAATTTCTCCCATTTTGCTTTGAAGATGTTAGTTCTGACTCAAGCTGACACATTGCTCTTGGAAACGACATAGAAATCAGCAACTAAAACTATGATTACTAATGCCTCGGAATGACATATGATCAGACTATATGAAGATAAATAAATAAAACAAAATAAACTTAGACGTCATAAGTACCTAACGTCCAAATTCACAGTTGGGTTATTTACTTTTTCTGAACAATCAGATAACCTATAACGTTTCGCTTCCACGACCTTTAGCGGCGGGAAGATGGGTAGAGGATGTACTACGTTTCTCGTCGTTTCATTAATGACGTTTAATGTAATATTTCTCGTAAGTCTCCGTAATCCATATTCATGTGACTAAGTACTGAACATATTTTCGATGTGCGTTCTTCTCCAGAACCGTAAGATTAGCTTTCTAGTATTATCGTGTTCATCTAGTTGACTGAAATATAACTAAAGATTTATTTTTCATTCTTTGTGCATGAATAAATATTCCAAGTTATGATATATCTTTCATCACATATTCAAAACACATACGTTCAATAAATAACATACTTTGGGGAAGTTTCTACTGTTTTTAACCTCGGTCATCTTCGTCTGTGTAGTGTAATTGATCAGTCAAACAAATGGTGAATTTACATAAACGTTCCTTATTTGTACGTTTATAGGGGATTGTAGACAAACAGAGAGGTTGGTGCAAAGACCGGATGTAATTGTTCGATTGTCTGGACGCGAGAATCATATCCACTCACTCAACAGTAGTTTTATCTAGACGGAAATAATGTATGCTTTAGAATTTAGCAATTATTAAAAACATAGAGTATTTATAGTTTTTAACATAAACCAGCCCAAGCATTCTGGTACCAATACTTGTTTTACGGGTATCGAGTTCTGATTAACATCTGAGGTTATAGTGTGTCGTGGCAAATTGTTAGACATATTTAAGAACTGTTTTTAATTGTATCCGTAATTTTAGCTGATTTGTGTTTGGTTTTAGTGTCAGTCACTGTACCACGTAGTTTGTCAAGCCAGAACCTCTAGTTCTGCTTCAGTCAGGGTTACTGGATGACATTACCCATCACATATAATTTTAGTTTGAGACCTACTACATAAATCTACACTTCCTAATACGTTTCACGACAAAGGAATAAAACAAGAATGAAAAAATTGTCTCAAGTTTCATATGAAATTAATAACTTGTTTTTCAAGATTCTGGGTAAAATTAATCATTATCAGAATAGGGGTATCTGGAGATTTTAATTTCAACAGTTGAATTCATAAGCCAATCTAAGCTAGACCACCTTTAGGAACCTGAGAGCACTGAACAGCTATGCACTCCTAATATGGGGTTCCTCAGCAGTTCTCATCCACGACTACATACTAAGACGAAACAGCCGTCCAGTGCTTCCATATTTTCACTGGCGGTCTAGTTTAGATTGACTCATGAATCCAACCGTTAAAATCAATTAATTGATTCCCATTGATTGCCCATAAATTACATATAATGCCCACATTATTATAGCAGGAAATCAATAATTAACTAACGACTTGAGATCGGTGCACATTTCAACCTCATCAGTAGTTTCAATGGACTGAAAAAAGTCATTATATTGTTACTCATTTTCTGCCATCTTGTTTTCTCTTTTTATAACATTATTCTCTTGTGTAAAGTGTCTTGAAGGTCGTATTATACTCTGACAAAAAGGTTTATATATGAGTTGATTTACGAATAAATATTACGGGAGGTCTTTGCTCTTATTCTTTCAGATACTTTTGGAATAGCAAACTGCTTCCCAATGCATTCTTGAAATTTGAGGTTGATTACTCATTTTAACTTATCCAAGCTTACACCCAAATAGTATACCTTTTAAACAAGCAGAGAACCTAGTCGGTGACATTTATGAGATATATATACAGAAAGAGTTCCTGTTGAGTGTTGTGACTGATTTTTCGATCTTATCTGGCTTCGATTCCCTAGGGAGACGAGTCATTGTTTGACTCAAAAGTCTACAAATTGACGATATAGAAGAGAAAACCGATTTGCAATGAGTTTGGAAGAAATTTATCCCCGTAGGTACTTAAGTAAATAAATAATCTCAAAATTTTATCCAAAAATATGTCTGTGCCTGTGATTAACTGTGTTAAACGTTTCTTAACATAGTGACGAAGAATCTTTAATATTATATTTATAATTTTAAGCTGAGTGTACAGGGTCTTAAAAATCATCCCATAAAATTTTGCTCCTTGTTTTTAATTCCCAAGTTCCTACAATACTCGAAATTTCACACTTAGTCATTTTGTTTGACTCAAAATATATACTTATTTTATTTGTGACTTCGGTGATATACGCTTGTACACGAAAAGAGAAGTATACATTCGAACAATGTTGTGTTATTTGTTGTATTTATGTTATAAAAGTACAGAGACCAAACAAGATAACAAAATGTCCTCCTTACTGACTAACTGAATCACTTATCCTTTCATGTAGCTAATGTTTAATCAATTAGACATCTAAATAAGGAAAATCAAATAAACGTTTCTCGCAAAAAAGTAACCGAACTCATTGCCCAGTAAGTTTGATAGGATAAGTAAATAAAAGAAGGGATTTCACAATGAAACCATAATGTCATTGGCTGCTGAACTGAGTTGTTTATAAAAGTGTATTAGCTGGACATGTTTTTTCACCCCATTCTTCGACCACAAATTTTTTCATTCAACTTTTTAATCAAATTGGTATGATCGTTTTTCTTGTCCTCTTTTTTTCTGTCCCACTTTAAGGTGATAACTTGAGCCAGTACATATTTGTGCCGTCTTTGGTTAAGATAAATTTTATTATAGAAATTAGAGGTCGGTGTCATGACCCTCCGTTCTGTTTTGAAATCAAAGTACTTAAGTTTAGCTTTTACAGTTCTTGTTGTTACTTCCCATGTGTTATTTTGAAGTGTTTTGACGGCTAACAAGCTAATAAATTACTCAAAACTTACGGTTATTTCAGTCATTTAGTGGACCAAACCTATTTATTATTCAACCAATCTATTTAGTCTGTCAAAATCAGTCATCGCTTAAGTTTTCTCGATTGCACATGGATTAATTATTTTCATATTTAACAATATATTTTCACTATTAATAGTTAATTGGTGCCGCAATACTATGTTTTGCCGTATATTGTTATGTGGATTCATTAATTCAAAGTGCAGTATCTCGTTCTGGACATGCCGATAAAATGCAGAACTTATTATATGCTCTTATCGGCCTAGGCCTGTTAACGATTGTTGTGGCTGTTTTTGGATGTTGTGGAGCATATCATGAATCTCGCTGCCTACTTGGAACATACTCTATTTGTTTAACTATTATGTTCGGAGTTGAAATAGCTACAGCAGCCCTGTGTTTAGTATTTAAAGTTGAAGTAAGTAAATTGTAACTACTTAACCTATACTAGACGGAAAGAAGGATTATTCAAGCTTTAGAAAATATTATAATGCGATTTAAAAATGAATCAGTTGATGAAAACTTTGACAAAAGTGATTCTTACCGTGATTGGATACAAAAAAGCGTACGTTTTCTTCATATTCACTATTGTTTAATAACCAAAATAATTGAAATTTATTCTATATTTTGATGTTATATGCTATCAAATTAAATTTTAATCTATGACGAAGGAAGCAAAAATGACGATACAATATAATTTTGATGTAAATCCCCTAGTATTTAAATTCTCTGATGTTTTTTCAGTAGATATGGCCACTGAAATTTTGTCTAGAATATTATCTTTCGTCAATCTATTTTTTGTCAGCAATCTCATAGGATTAATTTAAGGCATATCAATTCATCAGAAGGTTGTGTTTTGAAACAACTGTAAAATCAAGATTTACTAAAAACTGGAAAATGTGAAACAAACATTTTTCATGTTATTGAAAATTTTGTTCTGAGTTTGAAACACAGTTGAGTCGTGATATCAGTACGACTCAACAACCAAGTAACGGGTTGTGTAGTCGACTTTGGCCATATTCGCAAGTGTGGGGGTTGATGATACTTCTGGACTATGCGGTGCAAATAAGGTTGTGCAAGTTTCGGCCTTGTAACGCACCAGTTAAAAGTCGAGTAATTTAATCATTTTTGATGAAGTTTTCTGTGAGCTTCTACCTGGAGTTTGTGCTGATGATGTCGTTCAGACGAACGATGAAAGCTCCACGACCAAACCATCCAGTTCACAAAACAAACGTATCAAAATCATCCACCTGAGTTACAAATCTCCACCATCTCAAAATCGTATGAGCGTAGTACGCTTCTCGTTGTTCGAAAATGGGACAATTTCGCCAAAAGGTAGACTTCCACTCTAGAACAACTGTGTTTTCTCCATGAATGTCTTCGTCAGCATGTTCTACCAACAAGTGTAAGATACAGACCTCCAACCACCTGCCCACCATGGCACAAGTCCATGAAGTCATTGACAAGTAGACTGAGCCATGTTGGTGGGTGTAAACTACCTGGTTGGGGACCGCGAGATGATAGCAACCAGTGGTTAAAGATCTTGAATGACATGGCTCAAAATCGTTTGCAATGGCGCAGGTGCATCCACTCTTTGTGTTCTCCCAAATTCTAATCTGAATTCGTGTTCCTTTTTTCTTCACTGGATTATACTCTTTGAATAACATCTTCAAACCCTAATCTTTCCGATTAGTGCTTATACTCTTACAACCTCTACCACTATGGGATTTGAGTCGACAACTGCATCTCTGTGCTAGTGTGGTGTGGCAACTCGAACTGATGTACGTACGTACGAAGTTCTACGTTGTTACTAACTGACTGATCAACTGCCCATTGGGATGGAGAATAGCTGAGCAAAGTAGAAGAAAAATGGTACACTTAATTATAACCGATGCACATTACAGGATCCGCAAATACCAACATGTCATTAAATCTAATCACTAAACCAATACTATGCAACTGTTTATATGGCAGGGTAAATATTTCCTTGCCTGACGTTACAACTGTGTAACAAAACTGGTGACCTTCACTCGCTCACTAGCTAACACTAGTAAGGCTGTACAAGCCACTCAAAATATTTGTATTTCTTGGATCATGAAGAAAACTTTTTAAACTTTTGTTCTTATCACTCTAGTTAAATATTATACTAAAAGGTTTAAATGAGTGATGGAGACGCAGAATTCGGAATTAAATTTATGATAAAAGATTAAAGTTGAGCCAGGTCAGGTTCATAATTTTTTCGATATTTTAGACATTCCGTAACGAATACTGTCACATAACTGTTCGTTAGTCTGGTCACATGGGTTGGAATCCCATTGGAAGCGCCAGTTCCCTGAAGATTACAGGCACGCCTTATTAAGGAGTGCCAGCTGAAATGAAACTTTAGTGCAGGGTTTATTGCC
Organism: Schistosoma guineensis; assembly: GCA_944470375.2. NCBI lineage: Eukaryota > Metazoa > Platyhelminthes > Trematoda > Strigeidida > Schistosomatidae > Schistosoma > Schistosoma guineensis. The sequence continues at coordinate 43,461,950 of OX103892.1, read as the reverse complement.
GACTACCTGATAGAATTCAATCAGCGTTAAAAAATTCTCCGGACAAACATGACATTGTTCACTACTAAATGATCAATCACTTATTAAGGTGATTATAAAACTCAATTCATTCGTAATTTTATTAGAAAATAAGACAGTCGCAGTTGTTTTCATTGACATTTTTTCATTTATTCTGTTCTTTTGCTTCTACAGCTTCATTGTTGTGGTATCAACGGAATGAATGATTATCCAGGATTAACTGTCCCATTATCATGTTGTATTCCGAAGCATCGAAATTGTCCAGACAAATCTGCCTCGCACACTATAGTAGGTGATAAGTATAATTTCTCTCCTAAATGAATTGTGATTGCTTATCCGTTTTGTTAAAATGGTTGGTTTTCATCAAATAAGATTTTCACCGATATTCTATTGTGTCAATACCTTAGTTTGACCATAGAAAATGAAATGGTTGAGCTTGCTAATCACTTCACTCGTCTTGGGAAATCTAACAACTCAAACCATTACGTACCACTGCTTGGTTTACATTGTTTTTTTATGACTGATTTTCTAATTACAGTTTTAATATACCAACACTTGATGTTATTATTTCAATTCTAACAAATAATTCAGACAAATATGTAACCTATCTATCTCTTTCTGCTAAGAGTGTGAACAGTCAGTGGATAAGTCAACGGTTCCTCGCTTCCGACTATTCTAATTGGTTAGAACTATATAATAGGTAGTTACTTGTTTCTATTGTAATAATTATGATTGACGACAGTTCGTAATACTACTTCTTCGACTACAACACTCAGTCGATTGAAAGTAAATAACCAAGGCAGTTAGAAAACGAAAAAAAACCCGAATTATTTACTTCTAGTTAACCGGTTACATTCAGGGGATTAGATAAAAAAAAGCATGGGTCGTTGAAGCGGTTAGGACATATGGTACTCAACCCTAACCATCATTTACGTCCAATGTGCAATGCTGGCTAATATGTCTGTATATGGGAAAAGAAAGCTCGATTTCAGCATCACTTACCTACGTCTGTTATCTCTCATGGAATATAGGTTGCCGATCACCACCGAAGCTTAACTGTACAGCGTAACTTTGGCCAATATGACTTAAAATATTTACTATGGTGCAGGTGCTTGCACTTTTTATCTTCTCGATATTGAATTCTAGCACTTCTTCATACATAACCTTCCACTCTATCTTTCCGTATTATACTACCAGTATTCAGTTTTTTTCATTGCCATTTTTATTAAGATTTTTTTGACTCTGCTATTTATCTCATTGTGTTACTGTGGTACATAGACTTGGAGAGACATACACCTGTCTCAGGCTCTACGTTGATGATGACTAACTTTGTTATTCTACAGTGCATTCTTTGGGTTGACATCTTAAACCTACTAATAACGTCAGGAATGTCCTCGATAAGGTATTCTAAGCTTGTATCGGATAATATTAGCTTTATGCTACTACAAAACTCGATTGCGAAATAGTTCCAAAGTTCCTGATTAGTCTTAATCATTACAACATGTAGGGCAAATATGAATTGATTCAAGTTGGCACACTCGAATTATCAATAACAAAACGAAGTTAACGAAACACAAACAGGAAAATTATTAATAGTGGTATTCGTATTAGTTAAGATAAGTTAAACACAGGACGCGTAGTGCGAAACCCTGAAGGAAATTGGGAAATGAAGACCGGTGAATCGGCATTATGTCACCAATCGCAGATGTGGAAACTCAAGTTTTATTCACAGTGTTGATGAAGTTGTCGTTATTCATCAGTTGAGGTAGTTAGAATATGTGTTAAGTATACCAAAATAACGTTTACATCAACGGGTGATGTTGGCTTGTGCGGGAGTGAGCTAGAAAAAGTTAGAGTCGGACTAAAGAAGATATTGAATCAGTCGATGGGTTCATAGACTGTTGGTTTGAGCTGAGTAGATAGCTACAAATTACGTGGTTAGGGCTCGCTTAATAAATGCGATCAATGGTTAAGGACTGTGTGATCTAGGCCACGATCAGTCACATTGATACGGATGCACTCTTTTTGTGAGTTTCGGTATTTCTTCAGACATAATTTTCTGCTTTCTTTTTTCGAATAATCTCAACTTCCAATCTTTCTCGACGTCATTTATGGTATATTATTTTGACTTATTTTGGTATTCGTCTTTTTTAATTATGTTAACGTAATATGGCGACTTGGACTGAAGTACATATGTGCTCGGGTGTACGTTGGTGGTGAATGAGTCACTACTATCAACATGTGACATGCTTCGAAGTCACCTGTTTCCTTAGTATGATTTGATGAGGGTGGCTATTAACAGTACCCTCAAATCGATAAGGTCCCCTAACAGATATCTTCCCAACAATGTGTTAAATATCTCATTATGAGAATTTTATTTCAGATTTCATCGGCCTTGAACTAACCAGACAAGGATGGAAGGATCAAAAACCATGGGTGACTGACTTAGCCATGCTGGTTGTGTAAGGGTTAGTGATTCTACCACTCTCCTAGCTACCATGACAGAAATAAATGCAGTGGGGTTTAAACCGGAAGGCCACTGGCTGAAAAGCTGGTTTTCTAAACACTAACTTACTAGTGGAGGAATCGGTCACTCAGCCATAAACATCGTAGAACCTGGCATATGTGCATCGGCTCACGCTGGTACGTCACATCAGCTCAGCTAAGTGAAACTAACAAGGTGAATGCCGAACTAATGGTAGGACTAGTGATAGTAGTAAAACATGCGAAGGGAATTCTTTTCGAGAAGGTTGAATAAATCTTCAGAATAAGAGGTGTATAATAAATTTGAAAATCAGCATATATTAGGGGATAAAAAGTAAATGATTCTGAGTTATTGCACTGTTATGAGCTGTGTCGCCCAATATTTCCAACCACTGGTCATAGTTATCGCTCTGGCCCCAACCAGATAGCCTACTTCTTCCTGCTTTTGTGCTTAATTTCATCCATCCCCCATTCTTTTATTCCGTTTATCTTCCCAAGGCTACATTCATCGTGTTTAGCTTTCTACTTCAGTTAGTATTACTTGTCTACCCCTATTTTCCATCTCTATTATTCCATTACTTTCTATACTGATGTGATGAGCTATGGGGTCTTGACGTGACTCATATTCAGGTTAGATGCTATGTTATCTGTTACTGACTGAGGGTTACAGGTTCTGTTTCAGCTATTATACGTGGTAACCACATTAACAAATGCTTCAAACACAACCACGGATATATCTTAATCAATAACTTATATACCTTGCTCCATGGTTGATAAACTAGTATGCACACATTTGTTATATATCTGTCAGAAACTATATATCGATGTATACGTATAAGCCATTTATCAGTTTATAACTTGCCTTACACTTTTTTTACTTAACGCAAAGGATTCATATATAGTGAATTATTCACTAAATGACCTTGTGCATTTCTCTACCTTTTTTGACATTTTAGGGCAATATAATTTGTAAATTGATTATGGTGATGATGGTGGTAGTAGAAGGTAGAGATTTATGTTTTCTCCTCCTGTTTCTTCTTCCTTCACCTTTCTTTATCAGACAAGAGATTAAAAGTAACCTGTCTTACTTTTTCATAGGTCAATTATGTGCATTTTTCCAGAGTTCTCCTATTTCTTTATGTCTTACAGAATTTTTTTCCATGCCAAATATGTGGGTATTTATAGCTATTTCATCTCTTGGGTCTCATTTTGACTAACAGTGATTTCCTCTTGTACATATATCTGAAATGAAACTCACTTTTAGGATGGATTATTCACTGTTTTTCAAAATTTATCTTTTCTTCAGAGTTTGTTAGATATTGGATTGTGTACCGAATAAGAAATGGACTGTTCAACAGTTATTCCCAATGCTAACTTTGTTGTAACTCACAAAGTATAAATTTATTTACTTGACTTCAAATCACACCATGTGAAGGGTTAAGCGTGGTACAAATCTGTAATCCAATGGTTGAAATTCGAATACTATAACCATTAAGCCTCCAGGACTACTTTAAGACCATATGGCATGACATCAATAGGTTGATTAAGTCAGAAGTCTACAAGACTGTACATAGAATTTTTCGGCAGGACTGTTCTTTACCACTTTAAGCGACTCGAAAATTAACATTCGAACTTAGCCCAGTCATTAAGCATTCATAACTCAAGTAGTATAAATAAATAATTTATTGTAGTATACTAAAAACGTTAAGATGAGAGGACACATTGTAGTCAAATGGACAGTTAGCTCTTTGATTTCAAAGCTCAAGAAACTTTATGTTAAGTTTGTGAATCATGTTAAAATATAATATGTACTTTAGTTTCATTATTTTTTTTTAATAAAAAAACTGGTTACTTTCTAACAATCAGTTTGTAATAAACGAAGACTTAAGCGGGAACAACCGGTTGCATTTAAATACAAGATTACAGAATTACTTGGTACAATATTAGAACCATACACTAAATACTTCATTTAGGAATTTCCATCATTTGTCCTTCACATTCTCCATGATCTTTCTATTCAACAATTTCTTTCTATTTTACCTTTTGTTCTTTTTAACTCAATCTTCTTAGCCTTCTGCTATCGGGTTTTCCACTCCCGGTTGGTGTTACATACTACTTATTTCGATAGACATGAGTAGCATACATCACAAGTTTATTTTTGGTATGCTTATCTATGTTAAGTGTTTTTATAATCAAATATTGAAAGGTTTTACTTAGTTATTGGTGAACTAGGTACAAATTACTTGTTACGGTGTTTTAAATTCGAAAAACTTCAAGAAATATTATATTAAATATAATTGGTTGATCAGTGTTGTACTGTTTAATCAATCCTTTCAGATTACAATCTGTATGATGATCAAAATCTATGACTAAAGATATGAAATTACACGATCTGTTGGGAATGTTTGTTAAAGTTGAAATATTCCCAATAATTTTGTGTTTTACCAACTCGTTATTCTTACTTATCATTTGTATGTGTAACGATTGTTTTAGAATATTTACATAACTTATAGCTTAACATCATGGACTGACTTCAGTTAGACAGTCATTGAAAACCCGAATGTACTGGACAGGTTTTCCTTTCTAGTAGTATGTCACTGGATGCCAACTTAATAGTCCAAAAGTGTCCTAAAGATCTTGAAATCGACCCTGTTAGCGGAGGTGTACGTAGATATGTATTGTTAATGAGTTCAGTGCTTCCTGTTTTTCAATCTGACCATAGTTGGTCTAAAATGTGAAACTTCAAATTCAACAATCTCCAGAACATCCTATAAAGAAATTTATGTAAATATTACCAGTAATTATTTAATTGCGTATATTTTTTAGGGGTGTAAACAAGTAATTAATGATTTGGTGAAAGAAAAATTTCTCATGGCAATAATCCTTATTATGAGTGTTCCAGCATCAAAGGTTAGTCTTAGTTTGTTTGAACTGCTATTTTAATTATAATTTTACGTATGTGTATTGTTAATGTAAATAATTGCTACTGCTACTACTACTCACTTAAGATGATGATCTGGATGAAGTAGTGATTTCGGAAGGTACGGATGGACGATTAATTATGCGAAGCCATGTTCTGCAGTGCATTGGCTCATGTTGGAGTGCTTAACAAAGGAAATTTAAATAAATATCAAGTAGGATTTAAATGAAGTGAAATGGGAGGAAAGCAAATATATTATTTCCCGAAAATTCGACCCAAGCCATTCGACAAAGGAATTTTTAACGGTTACTGTTATGGCTTTAAGTTTGCTGGTCGATTTCTACCCTGTGTTATCGATCGATTACAGTGACACGTAAACACGTACGGACGGCCTAGAGTCTCGATTGGTCCCACTTCCCTGTCCAGCCCAGTTAGTTGAGTCCAGAACACAAGTCACAGCCTCGGAGATATGAATCATTATATTTCAAACATACTTTGTTTATATACCAATCAAGCATACCACATCGTACCATAAAATAGAAAACAACATTTTGTACAATATTCAACAAGTGAACAGATATCGACCAATAGGAAATATCCATTTAAAGTCCAAGGACACCACTGGACTTAACATGATAATTATTGGTCTATTCCTCTGCATCCACAACAGTTACCATTTTGAATCAAGCGCCTACCGTCAAGTCAGGCTCTACAAAACATATCTTAGATGAGTGATTCCCAAGGATACTCTAAAAATGTATAAATACTGACTTTCTCACTCATGGATCACGAGATGACCCTTTGACTTCCCAATGTTTTCTCACTTGTTTAGGTGTCGAGTCGAAAGTTGATGGGAGATCAGTACAGATTAATTTGAGAGTTTTAGGATATATCTGTTCGTCGAGTTTGCTTGTGTATCCATCTTTCGATTTTCTTAGTTATAACCAGGTTATAACAGTGACGACAGTTTTTACGCCAACAGAAGAATGACTTGTCCACGTTTTAGAAGAACATAGTTATATCTGCGCCACTGAGATACTTGGCTTACAGTTTTTTAATCATTAATTCCTAATATATCAACTTTATCCATGAAATCTCCACTTCGACAGTGAGTAACTTCGTGTATCACGAATATGTCTAGTTCTAGGAAGACCTATTAGTCCCTTTTATAAATTTTGATAGAGCAATCAAAAGACGGAGTTGATCTGAAAAGTTTGATATATTTGCGTTGTACATTTCGAACAAACTGTTTTTATAAATATTTGTTAATTCCTTTTTACATGAAAGTTAATAAAATTCAAATAAACAAAGGGGTCATTTTAAACAAAAGGAATGAAAAAGTTCATATTAAAAGAACAGAAATTCGTCACACCATCCTAGGCTGTAAAATGGCCTAGGCTAGATGTCAAGGTTACAACAAATTATTTCTGTACACAAAAAGGAAGTTTGAATTTTTCAATAGCCAAGGCTTCCACAAACCTAAAAATTTGTTCTTGTCAGTTGATGTTGATGTTTATCCTATACTCCATTTCAACTATATGTTTTGCTATTGATAAACATGGTTTTCGACTTCCTATGTTTATCGGAACAGTTAAGACTAACTGGTTCTGAAGCCATATATGTACATGTTCTATAAACATCCAATCGGAGGTTATGGTAAATGTGTCTAGACTACCTCATAATAAGTGTCAAATGCACTGAATTCATGTTCATTCTGATTTATGAATAATAGACACCTTTATGTTTGCTCCTAGCCTTACTTCACTATTGAAGTTTTAAATTTTAACCATATTCCTTCTAATTTAATAATCCCTGTCTGAAATGTCTTATCAGTCACACTCGAAATAACTGAATAGCGACTATTGTTATGTTTATCCAGTAGTAGCCACACTGCAACTTGATTGATAGAATCTAATCAATACTAAGGGTTTAGATAAACATGATGCTGGTTACTACTCAGTGATCAGCCCATATAAAAATCGACCTGAAGGAGGTCAGTCGCTCACTGATAATATCTCTGACTGTCATAAAGAATGAGGCTAATGATAAGCGCTAACTAATTAACACAAAATTTAAGTTTAACGGGACATTCTTCACAATTGTTTCCAGTTATAATCCATGGATAAACATTAAATTAGCCAATCAATGAGTCACAAGGGACGTAGAATCTAGCATCAATATCCATATCATCACAGGAATCTGAAATTATTAAGATGAATCCTAAAGTAGTAAAAATAGCAACTGTATCAGTGATAGTTGAATACATTATGCATAGACAATATAATTTAAGAAGAAAGAATTAATTCGTGGGCTAGGAAAAAATCTTTTAAAACTCGAGATTTAAGAAAGGAAATAAGTGAGTTCATCTGTTCAAATTTAACCAATTCTTAGCCATATCAACTAACGTCTCCAACCGTTAGTTACTAGATTCTACATTCATCTAAACGGCTTTTCCTCAATAGTCAATAACTTGATGGATTAATGTCAAGTTTTAGTTTGCCTGCCCATGAATTTCCTCCAGCTAACAACGGTCATTGAGGTAGCCAGTGATTGGACATACGTAATACGTATATTTTGTTAATCATAATGATCATATTTTTCTAATATCTCAACTTTAATAGCAAGATTTATCATTATAATAAGTGATTGAATTAATCCAAGTGGATCCATATATTAATTGTTTGTATGAAGTTAGTAAAGGAAATACACCCATTAAGACATTAAATAAGATTGATTCAGTGAAGAGTTCACTTTTCAGTGAATTCATTTTCAAAGCTGTACAATCACAAATATATATATACCTCTTTTTTTTCCAGGATGATAATAATGATAATAAACCTCTGTTAGACATAATGACAGTGAGGTAGAATAAATAAAGGTATTAAAATTATTTTTTAAACAGGTAAACTAATAATCGTTCCTATAATCCTCCTGATTACATTTAATCTTAATTTCAACATTTTATCTTATCATACTGAGCCATCCTTTCCCAATGATAATTTCCTTATCTATCTTTTGATGATTATTTAAACCGTTAACAATTAAACGTTTATTAGCTTGCTAGGCACTCGAGCAGTATCACAGCCCTCACACAAATCAAATGAGATTTGTGTAGCGTATATGTATCTGGTGCCCCCCTTGTACCAGTATTTATCTGTTCAAATAAATAAATAGTTTGCTTAGAATGCTTGTGAATTAAGACAATATCGAGGCAATAGGCACAGTATACACATATGCCAATAAGACTGATCAATCGCCGTTCTAAATAACAATGGCAATATATAAGCAAATACCACCTTGAAAAAAAGAAGTATATATATTTACTGTTGTACAGCTTTGAAAATCAATTCGTCGAGAAGTGAGCTCTTCACTGAATCAATTTTATTTAACGTATGAAATTAATCAATAGTTAAAATCCGACCCAAAATGATTATTTATTCATTAATGTAACTGTTATGTTGTGATTTAGAGAAAAGATTGACAGTTTGGTTTGTGCTGTGAATCGAATCTATGTATATGTGTATTCACATTTAATGTCGCCATTTATATTTCTGTGACATATGAATTACTGTACTTCATTTTTTAATCATTAAGGTTTACTTTACTTAACACCTTGTGTTTTCTGTGTTCATCAATTGAACATCAAGAGTATTTTTTTCTCAATCCCATACAAAGTTTGTCTGTTTCAGACCAAGTTACTAAGTTTCTTTTATTTTTTATAATAATATTTATTTTGGCGATAACATCATCTGTAGGTTTCAAAAAATTGTGCAGGGTACCCAAACCATGATCCGCACAAGTGGATTGGAAAGAAAAAAAGGTATAAATGAACAATATCAATGTGCAATAGGGAATACAATTCAGATAACAACACAACCACAAATTCATTCCTTTAATTAAGGGAGTTTCTTTCAATTTTATGAAGAGTTAGGTAAAAAATTACATCTGGATCTCCGCTGGCCTCAATCCTGAAATATATACGATAACGTCTCAAGCCATCGAATTAAGCATTGTTTAAAATCTCAAGTGAAAAATGGTGATGGTCTTGATCAGTAAAATTCGTTCAGCTCATTAAAAACTAGATAAGCATGTTATTGATCACTATTCAGTGTTTAATTAAAATGTTAATATCTCAGTCCTACAGAAATTCAGTCACGTCTCGTGATAACGTTTCAAACTCCGAAGCTTGGTGATATGGGTTTCTAGTCCTGAAAGGAGTTTCATAAATATTACAAATAAGCCTTGCTTATGATTATGATCTGGAACGAAGTCTTTAGTTGCGATTCACTGACGCATGCAAATTTTATACAATTGCCTTTCATATCATGGTACCATATCATTAACTAACTACCTTTTTACACTTAATCCCAATCTCAGTAAATAATGCCTGGTTTGAAAAGCCCTTATGATATTCGCGGAATATATACTTAACTCACTCAATTCAATGTTTCAAGATGGTAACATATACAAAATCACACTCAGACGGGTAAAACATCCCACTCATCTATACGAAAAGTAAGAACATCTTACTATGAAACAAATACTTATTTCACAAGAGATAGTCAGTTTCATTCAGTAGTGATAAAAAAACAACAACTAAACTTTACTGACTAGTAATTACATTTAGATGATGGTGATAACGGTCCAATGGTTAAACACATTCCATTTAAGTGTTACACAAAAATCTAGTTTCAATACCAGTTATATAAACTTATGCGTTTGGTAAATGAATGATATAAAAATTGAACCTTCTTAATGAAAATAAAAACTGAAAATATAAATTTGACTATTTATTCAAATGGATCATATGATAAAATGATTATGTAGCAATAGTTGTTGTAATTATTATCATTACAATCTCAACTAGTTGGTTGCAGATTTGCACTACACTCTATTCAACTTCAATTTGGATCTGTCTTATTTATAATAATAATAATATTCTTAGGAATAAAATCAATGATAGATGTTGTAGTGAACAGAACACGAGTGGGGACAATCGAATGTATTTGACTCGAAATTACAGAACTTGTCAATAAAATCTAACAATCATAAAGTAAATACGTAATTTGCAAAATGTCCATTGATTGTCTCAAAATGACTCAGATTTCATTGTTCTAGCATTCTGTTCGATTCCTTACTGCTCGATCCTCTTGTCCCTTTGCTGCCAGACATTCTGTTCCTGACTAACGTCATATACTATTTATGTCAATATAAGTAGCACACACCACAATGCTATTAAAATTGACCTCATTTATCTTATTCATGTTTGTATAAACAGGTCTATTTTTAGAATAATAATACAAAATGGCATTGATAAAAATTAATACCAGGGTTTCAGGATACTTTTTTATTTTCCAGTTATTGATTGTTCAATTAAAAGGACTTTTCCTGCTCATTCTATCTCACTCACACACACACACACTCTCTCTCGCTCGCTCGCTCGCTTTCTTTCCCTTAGTTCTTATTTGTTTATTTTTATGGTAATGTATATATGTACACGCGAAGAGTAGAGAAAGAAAAGAAAATGACCTTGTTAATTTGTCAAGTTTATCTAACCCCTCATATATACAAAAAGATATACACCATACAACAATATGGGTTATGTAGAAAGTAAATTTAATCATGTTATCGAGATCATGAACCGATCAATGTTAAACTACTATTAAAAACCTAGGATCACTGAATAAATATGAGAAAATAAAAGATATAGTTGTACTCCATGCTTTTTTTGTGCATTACGCTGGGGTTGTTTTTATTTTTCAAACTATCTGATAGTTTTATTTGGTGAAGACGCTGACAAAATGCAGAGTCTTCTGACCACTCTAAGCAACAATGCAAGCATGTTCGGGATGCGATTCTCTCCCTCGAAATGCAAAATGTTGCTTCAGGATTGGGTTACATCGACACCCGAACTAGTGATAGGGAGTGAAGTAGTTGAGTGTGTCGACCGCTTCACTTATCTTGGAAGTCTCATCAGCCCTTGTGGTTTGGTGTGTGACGAAATCTCAGCACGGATACAGAAGGCTCGACTAGCTTTTGCCAACTTGCGTCATTTATGGCGTAGGCGAGATATCCGTCTATCAACCAAAGGACGTGTTTACTGCACAGCAGTTCGTTCCGTCCTACTTTATGGCAGTGAAACATGGCCGGTAAGAGTAGAGGATATCCGTAGGTTACTAGTATTTGATCATAGGTGTCTTCGAAAAATTGCTCGTATATCATGGGACCATCGAGTAAGTAACACAGTTGTTAGGAAACGGGCACTAGGTAAGGATGGCAAATCAATTGATGAAGTAGTGAAACTTCATCAGTTGAGATGGCTGGGACACGTGTTACGTATGCCCTACGACCGACTGCCTCGACGTGCTATGTTCAGTGGTATAGGAGTAGGTTGGAAGAAAGCTAGGGGCGGCCAAACCAAAACATGGCACAAGTCCATGAAGTCACTGACAAGTGAACTGAGTCATGTTGGTAAGTGTAGACTACCTGGTTGGGGACCGCGAAATGACAGCAACCGATGGTTAGAGACCCTGAATGACATGGCTCAAAATCGTTTGCAATGGCGCAGGTGCATCCACTCTCTGTGTTCTCCCAAACTCTAATCTTCTGAATTCTTCATGTCCCTTTTTTCCTCTTTCCAAATTTATTTCACTGGATTATACTCTTTAAATAACATCTCCAAACCCTAATCTTCCCGATTACTGCTTATACTCTTATTACCTCTATCACTACGGGATTTGAATCGACAAGTTCATCTCTGTGCTAATGTGGTGTGGCAACTCGAACTGATGTACGTACGTACGAAGTTCTACGTTGTTACTGACTGACTGAAACTATCTGATTTGATAATCATGGATAATGCATCAACCAGAAATTTCCCCTCAACTTTTACTAAGTGATTCTGTAATTTTCGCATCCCATTTCTTTCGGTTGTCCCCAATGGTGTTCTCGTTCACTTCAGTACTACTTCTTGTACTTCTCGATCTTTGAATTACTGACCAGATGACTGCTGTTGAAACTGTCTTTATACGCGATTCTGGCAGAATATTCTGAGTTGAGAAAGACCTTAAATAACGAAACAACTGAATTAAATGACCGTTTATTCCATTCAGAGTGTGCTTTGAACACTTGAAATAAAGATAAATAATTTTATTGTCGAAAATTCGAAATATTTTAACGATTCAATTAATGTATTGGTAATTTCATAAAATTAAATTGCTATGACCTCAGTTCGCGTATTTATTAGGCAGACTGAGTAGAACCATAAGGAATGTGTCAAAGACTTTTAGGTATATTATTGACTCAGTAGTTAAATTGTACGATTATTAACATTCGAACGACTAACTTTGATGCAGTTTGAACAACTAGCTAACATCATGAACTTTGACATATATAGAAGTATAACTTAAAGTTTAGTAATCGGATGTGATTATTGAGTTGCACTGAAAATTATTCGTTTGAGTTGAATACTTTCACGTTATTACCACTACCTGTTATGTAGCGTTGTCTTTTCACCTATATCAAATTTATTATTTTTCTTATTGTATAAGAACCATTCATTTCATGATACAAAGTCGCAATTACCAAGGATGTTAATGAATGAACACTAAAATTGATAAATAGTAATGCCTCTTTTGTGAAGAAACCCAATTATCGTCTAATTTGCCAACTTGTTTACGAGTTGCAAATTCATGTCTATAAGCTGCTGAATACTATCCAGTTGCTGAACCCAACGTAGGATCCAAACCTGCCATTTAGTGGCTTGATGTTGAACACGTAAATTCCCTAGTCACTGCCTCACTTTCGTTTAATACTTTCATAAAATATGAATAATTCAAATGAAAAATGTGTTGTACATGAAATATCATTATACCAACTCCCTTGACATCACATAGTGTCTAATGAAAGCCTAATTAATGAAATCTAATATTACATTCAAATTAAGAGATACCTTCATTATAGACTACTAATAGGTGTGTTTCCATATATTTAAATTAGTCTTCAAAATATCAAATTAAAATTGGAAATTATTTTTTTGGGTATCTGTAACACAAAGAAGGTTTGTATGTTCAAATAGGTCCACTTTACTCCTAGAATGAGAAATCATATTTTTGATTGCGCAAGTCATCATTGTCTTTATAATGTCAAAAAGCAACTTCCACTTCTAAAATGTTCATGTATATCATCAATTTACCTGGATTTACAATCCGTTATACGAAAATCAACTGTTTATTGCCCCACCAAGTTCGTTGATCGACTACTGCTTATCTATTAATTGAACTTGGTGACGTATGATTTCTTGTTTCTACTTTATTTATACGCTTATAACAAATTAGTCGTTTCTAGTTAAACGCATTACTTACATATAGTACTTATCTGTGTTATACTTTATCTACATATAGTTCTGCGTCATCATTTATTTTTCATGAAAGTGTTATAATTCATTATCTTTTAACTCTTAACATTATCATCATATAACCCTTATCTTCTCCCAAGTAACTAACTACCTTACTGGTGGAAAATAATTACTCTGCTGAACGAACAAAGATGTTTAATTATGTTCCTGCTGCCGACTACTGACTGTTTTTAGGTAAAAAATATATTTATTAGGTGAAAAATGATCACTTGTATTTTCATTAGTCTTGATTACGTATATATATATATGATAAATGAGAGTAACGAAGCAAGTATAACCTAGCTAGTCAAATAACAAATTGCGGTATTAGAATGATGAATTAATCCTAGTTTCTGTATATAAAATGTTTAAATCGATAATATCTTTTGTACTTACTTACGCCTGTTACTCCTCGTGAAGGAGCATAGGCCGCTCACCAGCATTCTCCATCCAACCCTGTCCTGGGCAATCCTTTCTAGCTCCGTCCAGTTGTAATTCATCCTTTTCATATCTGCTTCTATTATCCGACGTAATGTGTTCTTTGGCCTTCCTCTTTTCCGCTTCCCTTCAGGATTCCAAATTAGGGCTTGCCTCGTGATGCAGTTCGACGATTTGCGTAATGTATGTCCTATCCATTTCCATCGTCTTTTCCTAATTTCTTCTTCAGCTGGAAGTTGGTTTGTTCTCTCCCACAGAAGGCTATTGCTGATGGTATCCGGCCAATGGATGTTGAGTATCTTGCGTAGACAGCTATTCATAAATACTTGTACCTTCTTGATGATGGTTGTTGTAGTTCTCCAAGTTTCAGCTCCATACAGTAGAACTGCCTTGACGTTCGTATTGAAGATTCTCACTTTGATATTGGTTGAAAGTTGTTTTGAGTTCCATATGTTCTTCAATTGTAGGAATGCGGCCCTTGTTTTGCCGATCCTCGCCTTTACGTCTGCATCGGATCCTCTTTGTTCATCGATGATGCTTCCCAGGTATGTGAAGGATTCTACATCTTCCAGAGTTTCGCCATCAAGGGTGATTGGATTGCTGTTTTCCGCTTTGAATTTGAGGACCTTAGTTTTCCCTTTGTGTATGCTGAGGCCTACTGATGCAGAGACTGCTGCTACACTGACTGTCTTCATCTGCATCTGTTCGTGTGTACGTGATAGGAGAGCTAGGTCATCTGCGAAGTCCAAATCGTCTAATTGGTTCTGAGCTGTCCATTGTATTCCGTGTTTTCCTTCAGATGTTGAGGTCTTCATAATCCAGTCGACCACCAGAAGAAAGAGGAAAGGAGAGAGTAAACAGCCTTGTCTGACTCCGGTCCTTACTTGCAATGCATCTGTCAGCTGTCCTCCATGCACTACTTTGCACTGTAGTCCGTCGTATGAGTTCCGGATAATATTGACAATCTTCTCAGGAATTCCGTAGTGTCGAAGAAGTTTCCATAATGTCCTCCTATCTACACTGTCGAATGCCTTTTCATAGTCAATGAAGTTGATGTATAATGATGAGTTCCACTCAACTGATTGTTCGACGATGATCCGTAGTGTTGCAATTTGGTCTGTGCACGACCGATCCTTACGGAATCCAGCTTGTTGATCTCGAAGTTGGGCGTCTACTGCATCCTTCATCCGGTTGAGCAACACTCTGGTAAAGACTTTCCCTGGTATTGACAGTAGTGTAATGCCTCTGTAGTTTTCACATTTGCTCAGATCTCCTTTCTTTGGAATCTTGACGAGGTGTCCTTCTTTCCAGTCCATCGGCACTTGTTCCTCCTTCCAAATCTTTTTGAATAGAAGATAAAGCATGCTTGTGGTTGTTTCGATGTCTGATTTCAGTGCTTCAGCTGGTATGTTGTCGGGTCCTGCTGCTTTCCCGCTCTTGATTTGTCTGACGGCCATTCTAATTTCCTCCGTAGTTGGTGGATTGACATTTATAGGAAGATCTATGTGTGCTGCTTCGATGTCCACTGGATTCATTGGAGCCGGCCTATTCAGGAGTTCCTCGAAGTATTCTACCCATCTGTTCCGCTGTTGTTGAATTTCGGTGATTGGCTTGCCTTCTTTGTCTTTGACCGGCCTCTCTGGTTTACTGTAATTCCCTGCTAGTTTCTTCGTTGTATCGTGAAGCTGTTTCATATTTCCTTCTCTAGCAGCTTTTTCCGCCGTCGTTGCTAGTTCTTCCACGTATTTCTTCTTGTCGGCTCTAATGCTCCTCTTCACTTGTTTGTTTGCTTCTATGTATTCAGCTTGTGCTTGGACTTTCTCTGCTCGTGTTCGGCTGTTGTTTATTGCTGCCTTCTTGTTCTTCCTTTCTTTGATCTTGTCCAGTGTTTCTGTAGAGATCCATTCCTTATGATGGTATTTCTTTAGACCGAGAACCTCTTGACACGTTGAAGTTAATGCTTCTTTGATGCTTTTCCAGTTGTCCTCCATAGTAATTTCTTTTTCTTTCAGTAGATCTTGTAAGGCTTGGAACCTGTTGTTGAGAGCTATCTTGAATTAATTGAGTTTGTCAGTATCTCGAAGGAAGGCTGTATTGAACATTTGTATTGCTGTTTGTCCACTTGTCCAGTTCTTTTTTAGCTTCAGTTTTAAATTGGCTACAACTAGGTGGTGATCTGAAGCTACGTCAGCACCTCTCCTGGTTCTCACATCTTCCATTGTCCTTCGGAATTTTTTGTTGATGCAAATATGATCTATTTGGTTCTCTGTAGTGTGGTCCGGTGAGATCCATGTAGCCTTGTGTATACGCTTGTGTGGAAATATTGTGCCTCCTATGACCAATTTGTTGGGTGCACATAGATTTGCAAATCTTTCTCCATTTTCGTTTCTTTCTCCCAGTCCATGTCGTCCCATAATATCTTCATATCCAGTGTTGTCTGTTCCGACTTTGGCATTTAGATCTCCCATCAGAATAGTTAGGTCCTTTCTTGGGCATTTCTCAATGATTGACTGCAGCCGCTCGTAGAACTGATCTTTAATTTCGTCGTTGCTATCATTGGTGGGTGCATAACATTGGATAATATTCATTAAGACCCCCTCCTTCTTTGTTTTGAATGATGCTTTGATGATTCTGGATCCGTGAGATTCCCATCCTACAAGTGCATTTCGTGCTACTTTGGACAGCATAAGAGCGACTCCCTGAGTGTGTGGAGCATTGTCCTCTTCGTGACCGGAGTATAGCAGCATCTCTCCAATAGCTAGCCTTTTCTGTCCAGCTTGGGTCCAGTGGGTTTCGCTGATTCCCAGTACTACCAAGTTGTATCTCCTCATTTCCGTTGCTATTTGACTAGTGTTTCCAGTCTCCCACATTGTTCGGATGTTTTATGTACCTTCAAAAATTGTTGCTCTCATTGTTAGAAGAGGTATAGGCCTCGTGACTTCCGAAGGAACTCGGCTTTCACCATGAAGCGTCATAATTCTTCTAAATGAAGACCTTCTAACTCCCAGGGCAGAGTTAAAATGGTTTGGATTATTTTTTCTGGTAAGCGTTTTTTTAGCGAGTTAGTTTTCTACGGGATGGGGACGCTAACCCCATGAGCAACCCTCCTCCTTTACCCGGGCTTGGGACCGGCAGCAACCCTATAAGAGCTACAGGCGGAGTTATCTTTTGTACGCTCATACTTAATTATGCATTAACTTTTTTATTGTAAGTTACGTAGTTTTTGCAAAGATTTCGACATCAGTTTCTACTGATGATAATTAAAGAGTACTGACCAGTTGGTTTATCCTATCTATTCGAGATGGTCTCGAGTTCTGTTAGTCTGTTTCAGCCAATATTAATAACTGGATTTGTTACGATATGTAATCCTGACTACCAAGTCAAGTGTGCACTTGCAGTCGAGGTGTTATTTTAGTACTACTCGTTAGTCCATATTATTTACAATCTCAAAATGGACGATCAAATTCCGAATTGTTTCATGTTTTGCTTAAATACTCTTATGAGAATTCAGCTGAAATCGAATTCAAATGAAGTTTTTACGATTGATTTGTAAGTAATGTTGGCGTAAACCTGATTACGAAATGTCAAATGTCCATTGCGTTTATGCTGGAATTACATTTAAAAAGGTAATCCAGTAAATTTATACCCCCATTATTATTAGATAGAACTAAATAATAAACTCCAATAATGATAAGGAGGTTCTCTATATTATTATTATTATTATTATTATTATTATTATTATTATTATTATCATTATTATTATTATTATCATTATTATTATTATTATTATTATTATTATTATTATTATTATTATTATTATTATTATTATTATTATTATTATTATCATTATTATTATTATTATTATTATTATTATTATTATTATTATTATTATTATTATTATTATTATTATTATTATTATTATTATTATTATTATTATTATTATTATTATTATTATTATTATTATTATTATTATTATTATTATTATTATTATTATTATTATTATTATTATTATTATTATTATTATTATTATTATTATTATTATTATTATTATTATTATTATTATTATTATTATTATTATTATTATTATTATTATTATTATTATTATTATTATTATTATTATTATTATTATTATTATTATTATTATTATTATTATTATTATTATTATTATTATTATTATTATTATTATTATTATTATTATTATTATTATTATTATTATTATTATTATTATTATTATTATTATTATTATTATTATTATTATTATTATTATTATTATTATTATTATTATTATTATTATTATTATTATTATTATTATTATTATTATTATTATTATTATTATTATTATTATTATTATTATTATTATTATTATTATTATTATTATTATTATTATTATTATTATTATTATTATTATTATTATTATTATTATTATTATTATTATTATTATTATTATTATTATTATTATTATTATTATTATTATTATTATTATTATTATTATTATTATTATTATTATTATTATTATTATTATTATTATTATTATTATTATTATTATTATTATTATTATTATTATTATTATTATTATTATTATTATTATTATTATTATTATTATTATTATTATTATTATTATTATTATTATTATAGCAATTAGTAATAGGATTTAAGACATTTCATTGACTTCAGTATTCGTTATCTGGATACATCTGCATCCCGCTGCGTATATATTAATCTTTTTTACGTATTATTGAAAACACTCTTACTGCGTTATTCGCAGATGTAGTTTTATCATGAACATAACATTACTACTTAGTAAATTATGAGCAACACAAAACCTAGCACATGTATACATTGATTCAAGTCACCACATCATATGATCACAACAAGTTGAAATTCTCAAGAAAAATTTTAAAATATTAGAAATAGCAACTGTATCAGTGATAGTAAAATATATTGCTCATAGACAATATAAATCAAGATGAATGAATCCTCGAAATAAATAAAAACCAGTGGAGTTCAACCAGGTCTGTTGTGAGATATCAGCTCACTGAAGATAATGGTGTACGGTGACGCAATTTCGTGGATTGGTTGAAGTTAAACATTAACACCGTTAGATGCCGGCTGAGTGGTCTAATGGTTAAGCGCTCGCGCGTGAGACTGATAGGTCCTGGGTTCTAATCTTGCGAGGGGATCGTGGATGCGCACTGTTGAGGTCTCCCATCAGTCAGTCAGTCAGTCAGTAACAACGTAGAACTTCGTACGTACGTACATCAGTTCGAGTTGCCACACCACATTAGCACAGAGATGCACTTGTCGATTCAAATCCCGTAGTGCTAGATGTAGTAAGATTATAAGCTGTAATCAGAAAAATTAGGGTTTGAAGATGTTATTCAAGGACTATAATCCAGTGAAATAAATTTGGAAAGAGAAAAAAACGGACATGAAGAATTGAGAAGATTAGAATTTGGGAGAACACAAAGAGTGGATGCACCTGTGCCATTGCAAACGATTTTGAGCCATATCATTCAAGGTCTCTAACCATTGGTTGCTATGATCTCACGGTCCCCAACCAGGTAGTCTACACCTACCAACATGACTCAGTCCACTTGTCAGTGACTTCATGGATGTGTACCATGTTTTGGTCTGGCCACCCCTAGCTTTCTTCCAACCTACTCCTATACCACTGAACATAGCACGTCGAGGCGGTCGGTCGTAGGGCATACGTAACACGTGTCCCAGCCATCTCAACTGATGAAGTTTCACTACTTCATCAATTGATTTGCCATCCCTACCTAGTACCCGTCTCCTAACAACTGTGTTACTTACTCCATGGTCCCATGATATACGAGCAATGTTTCGAAAACACCTATGATCGAATACTAGTAACCTACGAATATCCCCTACTCTTACCGGCCATGTTTCACTGCCATAAAGAAGAACAGAACGAACTACTGCGCAGTAAACACGTCTTTTAGTTGATAGACGGATATCTCGCCTACTCCATAAATGACGCAAGTTGGCAAAAGCTAGTCGAGCCTTCTGTATCCGTGCTGAGATTTCGTCACACACCAGACCACAAGGGCTGATGAGACTTCCCAGATAGGTGAAGCGGTCGACATGCTCAACTACTTCACTCCCTGTCGTTAGTTCGGGTGTCGATGTAACCCAATTCTGAAGCAACATTTTGCATTTCGAGGGAGAGAATCGCATCCCGAATATGCTTGCATTGTTGCTTAGAGTGGTCAGAAGACTCTGCATTTTGTCAGCGTCTTCACCAAATAAAACTATGTCATCTGCATATTCTAAGTCAACAAGTGAACCTCCTGGTAGAAGTTCAACCCCTGGAAATTTAGATGAGGAGAGTGTTATCTCTAAAAGTACGTCGACCACAAAGTTGAACAAGAATGGGGAGAGTGGACAGCTCTGACGAACACCACTTGAGGTAATCAATTCTGATGACAGTTCGCCATAAGCTCCCACTCTACCAGTTGTGTTGGAGTAGAGGTGTCCCATACTAGGACAAAACGGACGTCCAATGTTTCCATTTTTTCCATGGTGATCTAGCTTCAATTGACTCATGATTTCAACTATTGATATTACTAAAATCTCTACAAAACCCCTTTTGATAAAAACTACGTTAATTTTAAGAAGCAAAATATTCTAGAATAAAAATACTGAATACATTTATTCTAATACAATCCATTTTTTAGCCAATATCTTCAATTTTTGCTACGGTAACTACGCAAATCTAAATCAGATAATCACTGCTACATCTTTATTTGGCTCTCCGTATCATTCTTCTGTTCTAATTGAACTTTTCTAGCAAGTGAATAAAATACTCACTTATCAACTAATTAATTACTAATTTTATACTTTATACATTAATAAACAGAAAAGGTGACATAGCAGGTTAATTTCTCATTGGCATTATTGGACAATAGTTGATATATAGATCTGTCTATTCACTACATATTTATTGATAGTATCAATATGTGTATTCCAATGATCAGTTTGTTGTTTTCAATAGACTAAACTTTGTGTTGTTTCTATGTGAATTTTGTACTGTTATTATTATTATTGTTATTGTTAATCTATTTTTATATCTATACAAGTGAATATACAATACATCATTACATAGTTTGTACTTCTCTGTTAGAATTTAAATCATCTTAACTCCTCGTTAATCAGATTTGTAATATTTATTATTTATAACATTTGTATTTGAATTTTCTACATTGTGGTTCCCGAGTTCAACCGGTTAATATCACTTGTACTGTTACACATACACACACATTGTATGTCTTAAGGCTTAGAGAATACATAAATTTGGTTTAATTATTTAAACTATTCTTAGTTCATGTTAACACTATTACATGGATGTGTAAAATTAAGTAGATAAAGTACTTCTTAGTTTATGAGGTTCGTGAAAATGGTTGAATTTTCTATTTTTACATCACAGACTGATTATATTTACACAACGATTTAGATCCTGAAATCACTGAATAGGTCCTCAATTTATTTTCCGTTGGGGTCATAGATACAGACTACAAAAGTGTTTCATACTGTTCAATATTTCTTGGCTTTTGATAACTTTCTGATTATAGTTAATGCACGATGTAAATTGCAATATATGGAATACTTGTTAGGAAAAAGATGAATGTAATTTTATTCGCGGTTGATTTGTATTGTTCAATACTGTGTTTTATCGATTGCCGTATCAGTTCACTTTGTCAAATCAATTTCGTATGGATTGTAATTTTTTTTCCATTTTCTTCTGAACCACTAACCTGTTTTGGTACATTTTGAAATGAATATTTTATAACTCAAGTACTCTCCATGATCCACGTTTGTGGTCACTGAGAGGTGGACGTGTGATTAGGTGATTTTTCTGTTGCTTAAAATGCTCAGTATCACGTTGTGTTATTGATCTTGACATTATAACTAATGATATTTTAGAAATTGAGCAAAATACACCTATTCTTGCGTGGATCACGAAACAGTTTGAGTAGTGAATTTCCTTTACATTTCTGTCGTTAATCATTAAAATGCTGAACGCAATTTGTGTTTCCTCTCAGTTATTTTATAGTTGACTTGGTGCTCGGCTGATTGAACTGAGGTTTAATTAGTCTAGGAGAAACACTACTGTGGTCAGTCTAGAATAATCAATACAGCTTTGTGATGAATATTTAAGTAGTATCAATATAATAGCTTTAATCTCTCTATTTCATAACATATGGTTGTTTTACAGTATAGAATACTCAAAACAACATATCTGATACACCGATAATTCCCAGTAGTTTATCCACTTAACTTGTGAATTTTCAAATGTATTTGTTTCTCAACAGCATTCTACTAGTGTGCAAACCTATCACCCTTTCAGTTCATTTTCAAACTCCAGATCAAGAGAAAGGTACACTAACTACAGTAGTGTTATAGCATGAATTTTGTAATATAGCTACGAAAAGTTTTCTAAAATTTCATGTGGTCAGCGTGCGTAACAATTCAGTTCAAATGAATTTAAAATAAACAGTTTATTGTCATATTTCCACAACTAAATAGTATGTACCCAAGACATTCGAGCAAATCAACGTGATCTTGTTTAAACTATGAGGTATTGGTGATTATAATCACCTTAATAATCCCTCAATAACACGAACTGTTAACTCCTGAAGGCTGTCTTAAATCGTAAAGGGAAGAGTTGCAAGACAATTTTACAACTTCTATCAAAGTTTTAAATAACATAAAAAAGATACAGCTTGTACTTAAAAAGATAGTATTTTAACTAGATACCTAAATAAAATGTTTGCCAAATCTACGTATTTAACAATATTTGTTTTGAATAAAGATGTATGGTGCTAGCAGTCGAATCCAGGACATGTGTTTCATCCTACTCGGAACTCGTCGACTGGATGTACCTGAACCCCAAAGTTGATATTTTCTCCTTGACTCGAACTCAGTACCGTCTACTTCAGACGCTATCACCTTATTCCAAATGAGATGAAATGTGTGTCCTGGATTCCACTGCTAGCTACTATCCATTCTTGCTTATAATGCTGGTGAATTAAAGCAATATCGAGGCAATCCACATGTGCCAATAAGATACTGTTCAATTGCAGTTCTAATCGTCAATGGGAAGAGGGAGAGCTGACTTTCCCTACCCTCGACCGTACTAGGGCATTAGTTTTAAATTACTTATTAATAAATTTGAATAATATAATTATAATTTATGATAAATGGATTACAGTTAAAAATTTCACTGACCATTACGTCACCTTTTGTTTTATTTATTTCAATGATATCATACTAACAAATAAAACTTGCTTTAAATTTCACATTATACACTAAATTTGGCTAGATAACTATTGATAGTTAAGAAGTATTCAGGTATTGTTTCTATCTATTATGGAATTGATCAGGAGTGCTTTACTATTTCCATTACTAATAGTTTGCAAGTTGATGTTAATTTAGCCCCCAAATGCCTCGGTATGGCCGAGAGTGGGGTGAGCCCGCCCTTCCTCTCAAAACGCTCGCACACGGCCACGCGTATATAGCCTCTGCCAGGGAAGTCCTACTCACTGCCTTCTCGTGGCGGGGGTGTTGTTTACGAAAATGAGAAGACGAAAAGCGAATGTTTGGCGCTTTAACCGGATTCCAAACCAATGGTGCACATGGGCTCCAGTATCCTGCGGGAACAAATGGCGTATGAACCAATCGTTGGTCACCGGTTACCATGGGACTGCATCTCTTCAGAATGCTCCATTGCCTTGTGGGTCAGACCTTTAGGTCAAAGGATCGGGGTGTGGCCCTCTAAGAAAACCACCTGCTTCAGTCTGGGCACCCGGGCAGTATCACAGCCCTCACACAAACGGATGATTTATGTGGCGCATATGTACTTGGTGCCTCTTTGTGCCAATGTTTATGTGTTTAAATAGGTAATGATGTTAATTTAAACTGTAAAATTTTCTTCAAAATTATTTATTATTGATAACAGTTCAAATCTATTTACTTAAAGGTCAAATTGAAATGTTGGCAATAAACACTTAAAATAATAGTCATTCACTTTTGAGTGAAAGTTAAACTTCTATAAACATTTAGATATTTATACACATTTATTAAGGTTATAACAGTTTATAAATTGTCAAATCTATTGTCTGACCTCTATGTATCCAAAGTAGAGACATGTTCAATTCTTTATTTTACTTCATTGAATTTATTAATCAATCAGTGCCTATAGGCACTGAATGACCATTTCATCCTAGTATTATGAGATTATTCACCAATGTATATCCACGATCGTTCATCCATAAATCGAACCCAGGATTTTCGATCTCGCGCATGAACTTTTCAACTCTAGATTATTGAGCCAGCAATTTTATGTATTTCATACTTGGGAAATTTGTTGATGTGATACCTTTGACTTTTTAAATAATGATAAATATCGTTGGTAAATAGCTGTCGTTATTATTTAATATATCTATTCATTTATATAAAGCAAGTTAGACGTAATTAATAAAGTTCCAACGTTTAGTACATTAAATCAATCAATGTTGACTTGAATACATATAGTTCCAATGTAAACATCAGTCATGAAGTGTAACTTCATCCAACTGATGAGTCTTAAATAGGACTGGATCCGACTGCTAGCTACTATCCAAATTTACTATTAAAAAAAGATCTTCTGAATATACAACAGTGTTGGTACAATCCACTCAGGATGACCGTATCTCAAATGAGACTAATCCATTTCAGTCTTTAACACATCAATGAGTAGTTACAAACACTTTCTAATAAATACTTATTGATATATTTTGATGGTTGAGATCATGAGTCAATTGAAGTTAGACCATCATGGAAAACCTGGACGGCCGTTTCGTCTTATTGTGGGACTCCTCAGCTCAACTATAAAAATTACTATAATCTCCACAAAACCTTTTTTGATACTTATTGATATCTTTAAGATAATAAACTTTATCTAATTGTATTAACCCTTGAATATGTTTTAAATAAGTGTCGTTAACCTGAATAATTTAATTTAAATTTTGGCATTATATTTGTACAGGTCATTTGATTAAACCTTCTCATTAAGTTATACACAATTATTGTTGTAAATGAGTCATTGGAAAATCCTGACAAATGAATGTACATTTGTAAACTGTCAACAACTCATGAGTCATTTGTTTACGGACTGTATGTTTTCAATGATGGTGATTGTGGATCGTTCCGGTTGTTTTTTGTTTCTGTGTTATTACAATTAGAATATGATAATTGCTAGACCATACTAGTCCACTTGTTTTAAGCCATTCATTTGTTTCAAAAATAAGGAATATATAAGCGAACAATCCTTTCAAATGAATTTATCACCATGATTTACCATTATAAACCTATGATTAATTTAGAAAGTTTGTAGATATTGTTGGGTTGTATAATTCCCGCCCTACATACTAACCTTAGTTAGATAGATATTATAATTCAGTAAGCACTGGACAGCTAATTTGTCGTAGTATCGAATTTTTCAGCAGTATACATCCACGATCCCACTAGAAACCAAACTCTCTACGAGCTTCTAACCGTCACACTGAGTTAGGGTCCAGTAGTTTACATTTTCAATTTATCTGCTATATTTTGTAGCAAATTGTGATTATGGTTCATCGATCATTTTGCATCTGCCTATAATCCCCCCACCATCTGAATGCGAACGAAGAACTCGCACCCACAATCAGTGGCTTATCTGAATCACTAAATACAGGATGTTTTGAAAAATCTACCTCCAGGATTGGGTTGCATCGACACCCGAACTAACGACAGGGAGTGAAGATGTTGAGCGTGTCGACTGCTTCACCTATCTGGGAAGTCTCATCAGCCCTTGTGGTCTGGTGTGTGACGAAATCTCAGCACGGATACAGAAGGCTCGTTTAGCTTTTGCCAACTTGCGTCATTTATGGAGTAGGCGTGATATCCGTCTATCAACCAAAGGACGTGCTTGCGGTGCAGCAGATCATTCCGTCCTACTTTACGGCAGTGAAACATGGCCGGTAAGAGTAGAGGATATTCGTAGGTTACTAGTATTCGATCATAGGTGTCTTCGAAACATTGCTCGTATATCATGGGACCATGGAGTAAGTAACACAGTTGTTAGGAGACGGGTACTAGGTAGGGATGGCAAATCAATTGATGAGGTAGTGGAACTTCATCAGTTGAGGTGGCTGGGACACGTGTTGGAAGAAAACCAGGGGTGGCCAGACCAAAACATGGCACACATCCATGAAGTCACTGACAAGTGGACTGAGTCATGTTGGTAGGTGTAGACTACCTGATTGGGGACCGTGAGATGATAGCAACCAATGGTTAGAGACCTTGAATGATATGGCTCAAAATCGTTTGCAATGGCACAGGTGCATCCACTCTTTGTGTTCTCCCAAATTCTAATCTGAATTCGTGTTCCTTTTTTCTTCACTGGATTATACTCTTTGAATAACATCTTCAAACCCTAATCTTTTCGATTAGTGCTTATACTCTTACAACCTCTACCACTACGGGATTTGAGTCGACAAGTGCATCTCTGTGCTAATGTGGTGTGGCAACTCGAACTGATGTACGTACGTACGAAGTTCTACGTTGTTACTGACTGACTGACTGAAATCTCAGTCTCTATGGGACGCTTTTTTTATTCTTCACGTGTGTTCTACATAAAAATCATCCTCTTTATGATGGATACAATGGATAATGGAATAATAAAAAGTTCCATTTCTGTTAATTGTGACTGACTGTCCTTATTTTAGAAATCGAACACTCACAAAATCCACTTAAACGATTCTCAGTTTCTCCGTTCGAAGTAGACGTTTAAAATGATGTTACTGAAATGATAATAATTGGAAATTGGTAATCAAATCAAATAGTTACTGCTTTTGTTGATCTGAAAGTGGTTTCTGATTATATTTACGTGTATTTATTTAACTTAGTTCGCTTCTTAATCATTTCAAACCTCGTCATTTTCCGAACGATTTTTGCAAGGTTGTTGGAATTATGTGTGTCTGAATTAAGAGATTTGGAACTGTAGAAGTAATCTAGTTTAGAAAAATGGATCTTCTTTCTCAGTTTGGTTTCCATAACTTACGATTTAATTTAGTAACTATCTGGAGTTTTAAATTTTTGACCTGGTGATATATGTTTTTTTTGAGGGCCAATGGTACTATTCAACTAAGCGAAAAGTTGATATTTTTTGTCGATGATCCAATCATAAATTTTCGATCCATTATCTTAACCATGTGTTTAGATCAAATTACAACGGATGAACTTTGAGAGCACAGACGGTGCTCACCATTGAGTTCATCGGGTTTTGGTTAATACATACACCTACAAAAATTGCCATGGTTTTGTCAAAAGTTTTTTATTTTAGTGTACACCGAAGTAATCGATATTATCAAGATAGCGTTATATATATATATATATATATATATATACTTGGCTTATGTTTCATGCTAGTTGACAAGTGTCAGAAAGATAATATTAAGGAGACTGATGCTTCTTGTGGTGTGACTTGGACCCACATTATCCTTTCTATCTCTATGTTAACGTGAAGTATGTCAGCTTGTACCGATCGACCTTTGTATCACTTCTTACGTCGATAATGGTTGACCGATCTGAGATACATACATTACATGTAATTGTCTTATCGATTCCACATTCCTATACTCAGCTTTGAGACAGATTTTGTATGTAAGGACCAGTAATACCATTCGGATGACTACATTGAAGTATTTGATATGGGACTCGAACCTGAAACTTAGTAGATAAAAACTGAACATCTTAGTAATTAAGTCAACGCCCTTCATCTGGAATTCTCATGACATTACAGTGTTACTATTTATTGATATTTTGACTAGACAGTAAAATCTATATATTTATTACCTTTATGAGATTATTTAAACGTCATAGTTTATGTTGTTTGTTTTAGTTAACGAGAATTCACATAGATTTATATTCAATACAAGATATCTTAAAATGTTATATTGTAAACAAATTAGAATGTCCAATTTATCACTTACTAGATTATTTAGTAGTATAAATGAATGAGGTAATATGTGTAAGTTTGAATAGACATTTTTAGAAAGAAATATGTATGGAATTAATTTCTTTTCTTCATTAAACAAAATTAATACTTGTTAGATCTCATCTTCTCCATTATCAAGTTTTATATGCTGTTTGTCTAATAACATATATGTTACATGTAAAGTACGTTTAAAAGGTTGGTTAACAGTAGCTTTTAGATGAGATAGGGCGGTAATCAAAACAAATACATGTTAGCAGTCCATAAAGTATCATAGACTGCTTAAATGAACTTTATCGATATTCGGAAATTTCCGAATTTATCGTCGGACATTTTCAATGCTATGACATGAAATCAGTTGCAATAGCAAATATTTATAATTAACTTTCCACTTCAGTTGATATTTTCCCACTTCTGTTCTTCTTTATGTTGTTAGTCCCTTCAGTTCTATGCCTAAATGAAATATGAAAACCTGAATCCATATAGATACAAGTTCTACATTATCTTTAACTGTTAAGTTTAAACTTTTATATATCTTCTCGAAATTAAGCGTCTTAGTAATTACTGGGTTAGTGAAGTATCCATTTGGGTGTTTAAAAAAATAAATCATGCAAAATCAACTTATATGTTACGGGAAATCCAATATGTATTCATTCATCAGAGCGATAGAATTTGAACTGCTGGTTTTATAAGTTTCTTGTATTTTTGTACTGTTTTTTTTTCTACTTATCAAACAGCCTATTTATTTATTTATTACTTAGCATTTCATTTTGCACTGTTTTATCGGTAAAAACTGTAATTGTGATTGTAAGCGATATATGTAGATTGAATCTAGACGTTATTCGCATACGAAGATATATTTTACTTATCTGCGAGTTCCATTTCCTCCACGCTCAGTAGTATTTATCATAAGTATAGGCTGACAGAAGTTTGGAAATCAACAAATAAAAATAAGATATCATTTCATGAAACAGTTGTCTACTGAACTGAAATATCTAAAGTTTCAAAATTTCTGGTTAGGTGTCATGCGATATCTGTAATCAAATGACTAATGGTCTCACTAGATTTTTAGAAATAGTCTATAACAAACCCTGTTTCTAGGTTTCTTGCTAGTTGGCACTCATCAGAAGGTCGTACCTCCGATCCAGTGAGAAATGATGCTTTTTCTGGGATTCAAATTAATGTCACTCAATTTCATAGTTTGAGATGTTACTACTGAGCTAGCTGTTCGGATCACGATTGACTTCTCGTGGGACAGGTGTTTGGGTAATGCAGAAAACTCTCAAAAGACAAGATAAAAACCCTATATTTTCTGTACATAAATAAACCTTTGAAGTAAAGTGCTCCTCGCATATTTTGCGCCTTTTCTCTCGTGTTCAGGTTGCTGTGTAATTCTAGCTTGGGTGTTACGAGAATAGTTTAGGAATCGAATATAGCGTTCAATTAACAAGACATATCAATAGGGACATTGACAATTGCTTAATCACTAAATATTTGTAACCGACATCTCAAATGATCTAACTCAAAATCAGTTCTTTATGTCATGTTTCGTTTTCTATTATTAATATTACACTATTACACTGGATTATGTTAATTTTCGTGTTTTTCTTTATCTGAATGATTGACTGATTTTATTATCATTCTGTATTGATAGAATAACTTTTTTATTGACCTTCCCATTTCATTTGTGTTGTTATTATCATTATTATTATTTAGAGTTATCTTCTTTCTGATAATTTATAGTTACATGTATATATCCATTCATTCATTATCATTTACTTATTCATGATCAAGGGGTGTGAAACATATTTAATCCATTACATAATTTTGTAGATTTCAGTAAAATAAAGTTTTATGCTTAATTGATATGATAAGTTTTTTTTTTTAATATTTCTTATTGTATTGTATAAAAGACCAAATTAGATTTTCATGGAGTTTTGTTCTTTGAGATGGATGATCTGGTCGTGGAGCTTTCATCGTTCTTCTGAACGAAATCATCAGCATAAACTTCAGGTAGAAGTGAAGTGTTTGGATTTTTCCACATGTGATTCACAGCTTGTTGTCCTGTAGACCTCGATGTTGATTGGTTATCCCATGGAAGATACAACCAAAACAAAGAAGTAAATAATGACTGGTTTAAGGTTAACATGAACCACTCAACATCGACGTCTACAGGACAAACTATGAATCACATGTGGAGACATTTGAATACTTCACTTCAACCTGAAGTTTGTGCTGATGATGTTGTTTAGAAGTACAATGAAAGCTCTACGACCAAACCATCCAGCTCAGAGAACAAAAGTGCATTAAAATCATCCACCTGAGTTACAAATCTTTACCATCCATCTCAGACTAAATTGGAAGATATTTTTCTGGATACTTTTAGGACTCTTTTTTTAATTATAAATTTATCAATCATAAATCCTTGTTTGTTTGTTTTTCATAAGAATTTTTTAAATGGATTCTTGTTCACGTTTTACGATTAGGGTTATTCATTTTACGGAATACCGACTGTTCTTTGTGCTTAATGCATACGTGCCATTTAACTATACAATTGAATTATCTATTGAGATAATGAACCGATTGATATTAGACCATCATTGAAAACCTAGAAGCATTGGACGGTCGTTTCGTCTCATTGTGGGACTCCTTAGCCATCCAATGCGTCCAGTTTTTCAATGGTGGTCTAACATCAATTGGTTTATGATCTCGATCAAAATTTTAATAATCTCCACAACCCTATAGTGAATCATCTTTATTAAATGAAATGGAGTTTTTTTTCTATAGTTTTTCGTAAAGTTAGTCGACCATTTGAACTTAATATAATTTGAATTTTTCATCAACCTTAATGAATTGATGGCTGATAATATCTCTGCATCCATATAAAAAGCTTCTTTTATATTGTCAATTTTCACCATTTGTTGTGGTTCAGTCAAGTTGTCTATTTGCTTACCTTGCGGTGCGTATACTAAACAGTATTTTACTTTCAAGTTGTGGAGTTTGATCTTTGAACGCAGAAGATATATTTTTGATACTTTATGATAGACACCTTCGAAACATTTCTCATGTATAATGGGAAATTCGAGTAAATAATGATGAAGTGACATATAGAGTTTTAGGTTGTGATAAATCAGCTGACGAGATTGCTAAGGTCTAGCATCTGAATTGCCTGAAACATTTACTTACACATGTATAGCGATTACCTAACCTGATTTCTATATGTATCTTTAGAAAAAAAAGCTAGATACCGTTAGTCCATGTTTTCACTGACTATTAGACTGGACCATGTTAAAAGATGCAATAAATAAGATAATCATATTTGATAATCGGCAGCATTAGATGACATAAATCAAAACTGCATGAAAGTATCCATCCTTTTTCTTCCTATAGTACTTGAATGTTAGCGTACTTTTAATGTGTTCGACTCTTCTCGTTCTTTTTCAAGCTTATTCCTTTATGTTTATTCTCTTTTTTTATTTTGAACTATTCATAACATTGTTATGCTGGTTTTTTTAGTTTTCATTTTGTTACTTATCTCAGTGCTAACGTTATAACGATTAGTTTTCTCCAGGATACTACTGTTGATTTTTGAGTTGAAACATATCGATCCAGTATTATTTTCAAAGTATCCATTTTTATCTAATAAAAATATATCCGATTTCGAAATATAATTTAGTGCTTAAGTCTGTTTAAAAATTGTCCTGTCGCCAATTTTATATAATGAATGAATTAAAATTATTTCTTCTTTTTTCGATATACTACTATAATACAATACTGTATTAAGATTGATAACCGAGAATATAGATTAGATGCTGAAACAATACTCTATACACAAAATAGATCACTTGATATCAGATATACGATTCATGACCAAGAATAGAGAATCAGAGTAACACTAGATAATATTTTACTCAACACAGTTACAAGCAATTGCTCTCAGAGAGTCTAGAGTAGAAATCAATAAGCGGAAATCACATGTTTAATAGTTAATAGACTAAGTGCCTATTTCTCCACACTCAGTGACCAATCACATTTGATTTTCATTACCACACATCAGTGTGTGTGTGTGTATGCTGATGTAAATTTTAGAGATCTGATCTGATGCCAGGTCCTACTTTGTCTATAACTGACTAACTGTTTTAATAACAACATTAAAAAACATCTGATTTTAAATATACTGCTTAGCACTGTTTAATTCACGTAAATGTATTCTTTTCTACTATTTCAATTGATCTGTTGAAAAAAATACCGTAGTTATACATCTATTATGTGAACTTACTAAGTTTAGATTTATATATTATAACGATTTATCGTAATCAGCGGTTGTATCGTCCCCTAGATATTAGTTTCATTAAAATTATTTTTTTACTTGAAAACAATTCTCACGATAGAATAATGTAGTCAACTATGAAGATTATTGAAGAATAGTTAGCAGGATGAGAATACTTGTTCACTGGTGTGAATCCGTGTATTTGTCTTCAAACCACATTCTAAGTATATGAGAGCTAGCGATGCACATGGGCTCCAGTATCCTGCGGGAACAAATGGCGTATGAACCAATTGTTGGTCACAACTATGACTTCCTAATTTATGAAGTCATTAAGAAAATGTGTCACCTTGACCTCCACTTAAAGATAAATGGTAAGGTCTCCAGTGTCTCTTAGTCAATTGAATAATACAATATAATTTTCAGTCCTATCGGTGATAAACCTGTTTCACTTCACAGGTCACTGATGTCCATGTGTTTATTGTCATATATATTAGTTTTGTAGTGCTATACAATTCGAAACAATTGGAAACCGAAAGAGAATAAATTCATTCAAGAATGTCGAAACAAATTTTTAATGATCATATACTTTTATATACGAAATAATAATAATTTGATTCAAATCAAGTCGGTAATGAATTAGTTACCCTTCTTCCACTCATTTTATAACACTGAATGAAAACAATGTTGATCATTGGATTTCTGACTTAACAATTCACTAATCCTGTAGACTGTGGATCCCGTTTGCTGTTATAGGTGTACATCGTTTGAGCAGTGATAATCTACCAACAACAAAAAAACAACCAGTTATAAAATCAATACTTATCGTCCCTCTAGAGAATAAAAGTTCGTGTCAAAATTTATCTCTAAGTAAATTTACACATATCTCTGTATTATATGCAAAATATTTTTCTTAAACTGTAAATTGTTTGAGAAGCATAATTTCGCTTGTATACTCTCTGATGTGAATCAGAGGGTGCCTTTAAAAAAAACGAATTATATAACTGAAATAATGATATGCTAATCGACATAACATTATTTTTAATGAGGATGTATGTTTATTTATGTGTGTATGTGCCTGTTAGGACTGATTAAAACATACATATGTTAATGCTTTACCAACGGTTAACATTTTTGTTTATTTACTTCTCGTTCAGTTCTTCTTTCTTCAATTTTGATTGACAACTTATTCTTGTCTACTGGTACTAACCTCTCTCCTTAGATTCCTTTTTCTACGATAAAGTGAAAAATGTTGGATATTTTTGGTGACAAACTCTTTTGAGAATTCGTTGCTACTATTTTTTTCACTATTGTTATTCAATATATACGTTATCATTGTTTGGTTTTGGTGAAGATCGGTTCGATTCTTAGATTATATTCTCCGAGAATTGGGTTAAAATTTAAAGCCAGGTTGTTCTGAACAAATATTTCACATTATTATGACTCCTTAGCAGTATAGTCTCACAATCCCATCGCGAATTGGGCTCATGACCTTCACGTCTCGCAACAAACCCTTAACTACTAGAAGTGCTAGATCGGAGTCCTGTTAAAGCGTCTTATACTGTGGCTTATTAATTGTCCACTGCATGTTTGCTTTCTGTGGTAACCTAACTAAAATCAATCTGCGATGAATACAACTAACTTCCAAATGCCCTGGTAAAGCTAATAGTGGGAGGGTCATCTCTTCCTCTCGAAACGCTATCATATGGCCACGTGTTTACAGCCACTGTCAGGGAAGTCCTACTCTCTACCTTCTCGCAATGAGAGTGTTTTTTCGAAATTGAGAACGAAAAACGGATGTCTGGCGCTTTGACCGGGTCGGTGGATGCAGAGGACCCAACCAGGGGATTGGAAAACTCTGATTTCAAAACAGTAGTCCTCATGTGCTTCAGGATCTTGGTGTATGGACCTGTTCTTGGTCACTGACTATCATGGGACTGCATTTCCTAATGTTGCTCCACTGTCTTGTGCATTAGACCTCAAGGTCAAAGGCTCAGAAAGTGCTCCTCTAAGAAGATCAACTACTTCGTCATTCTAAAAGTATATATGCCATTCAAACTGTCCTCCTTCAATGTTTGCGCACTAATGCAGAACAAACAACAGATAGAGTTTCCGAAGTATCTACGCCGATTTACGTTGTCTATCAGAGACCCGTATTAATGACAGGTGAAATACTACAGATTCGCTCTCCATTCATCACTTCGAAAAGCTTGTTTCACGTGTGCGTATCCTGGATCTCTGTGGCATCTTCGTCTGGTTTTGCAGGTATTGGTATCACACTAAGTGCTAGAATTGAGGCAACACTAATCGATTGGATTCCTATTAACGGTCGATTATGTACTGTTAGATTGGAAAGTCCCATCGAAGTGCGAAGAAATCGGCGTAACAAAATATGTCTGTACCTCCATAGACAGCAGTACTGATGAGATCAAGGATGAGTCCTACCACCAATTAAGTGTACTCGTACGAAAAATGCATCCAACAGATAGTGTAGTACTAGCTGGAGACTTAAATGCACTGGTCGGGCGTTCAGGCACAGAGGAAAGTAGTTTGGGTGCCCAATGGGGATATTTTAGTAGTAGGTCAGATAATGGTGACCGTCTACTGCAACTTTACGCGGACTGCAACCTATTTCTGGCTAGCACTAACTACCAACACAGTCATCGCCAATGTGTTACCTGGTGTACTCCCTCTGCATTTCGGAGCTGGGCGGAGACTGATCACGTGACCAGCTACCACTAGCGTGGTTGTGTACAAGACTGCTGCACTGGAGAACACATCTGGATTCTGATCTTGCCTTTGTTTGCTTTAATCTTATCTTACGTTTCAGTAGCCAACGAATTCATCGTCCTAAACGGATCGATGTCAACAAAACGGTTGCAGCTACTGTTGTAATTGACCGAGCTAGGTTCAAGTTTATCTATTAACCTATCGAACACGTATAGATGAGCATTTGCTTTAGTCGCATGACTCCATGAAAATGACGAATAAAGTCGCTTGAGTTTTTGGGAAACATTCCGCCTATAAGCACTGGGTTGCTCTAAGATCCTTTCAACTTGTGGAAGCACGTCGGTTTACTCCGGGTTACCGCATGTTTGAGCATAAACGAAAATGAAATCGTGCAAAACTTGCATGAGGGCTGATAAGCCTGGTGGTCGGAACGTACTAACAAGTTGGAAGCAGCAACTGTTTCAAGCAACTGCCGGAAGTTCTTTCAACTCGTCCGAGTCACTAACAGCAAGATGTCCGGTGTGAGTGAAACAGTCTGTGAAACTAATGGGATCGAAATCGATGGCATCTACCGACGTCCTGGACAAGAAGCAGTTCAACTGATCTGTCCCGGTGATATCGATCAGACTGTTCTGCCCTCCACCGTTCGTGACGACTAATTCACCCAACGGGGCGGAAGTCCTTAAGGAACTCCAACTCTTGGAGCGCTACAAATCACCAGACCCAGATGACTTACCTCCGACCCTTATTAAAGATGGTGAAGACTTTCTGGTTATTTTGCTGACTGAGGTATTTACAAAAGTCTGGCAATTAGGAACTGTCCCAACATCATGGAATGAGTCGATAGTTATTCCTATTTTTAAAACCTGTTCACGTCTTTTCTGCAATAACTATCGAGGGATAAGTCTACTTTAGATTACGTCCTAACTATTGGTTTCCGTCATACTTCGTAGATTGTTCGAAATCCGGGAGAGATTGACTCACAGCTTACTGCTCATTCTGGTCGAGGGTATACTGATCATATCTTCACCTCCCGTCATTTTAAATTCATTTAGTACTGTTTGCTTGGATCTTCCCATTGATGTTTAGGACTGCAATCGATCAGTCTCTTATCGACATATGTGTGTCCTGTATGGGTTACCTCAGTATTAACTTAATTCACAAGCATTATAAGCAAAGATGGTTGTACCTGCATCCCAGAGTTGATGTTCATTCCAAGACTCAAACCAAATTGAGATGGATAGTGCTTGTATATCATCTCGAAAAATAAGCATACTTAGTTGCTTAGAGTTCCTCTACAGATCATAAAATGTTGCAATTTCCAAGTTAGTACTTTGGAATCAGGAATAATCATTCCTAAAACTGTTGTTTGTGAATTTCTTCAGTCATTTACTCCTCGTATATTTTTTAATTTAGCTTCCAAATTGATAGGATTATTAACAACATTGGTCTATTTTTTTCTCTCATTATATTAGTGATAATAAAACTACCTTAGGACATAAAATATCTATAATCTTTAGGTGTTTTATTTCAACTAAGAAACAATGTTCATGATAGTTTTATGTATATACATTTTCATGTATATACATTGTTCCATTTCTTCATCTGATCATTTTATCTCTAATTACTGTGTACATATATTTGTCTATATGTTGTTGTACAATACACAAGTTATGATTGCATAGACTTAAGGCATTCTATCTGTAAGTGAAATCAAAATAATCCGAAAAAGATTATTAATCGATCTAAGAAGTTTATGCTTATCATCATTATTCTTTTCTTGTAATCTACTACTTCATTTCTTGATTGTTTAACCTCATTATCATATATATAGGCACAAAAGAAGGAATATTTAATTAACTTGTAAAATTAGCTTAAAGATCTTCTGTAGTAGGATGCTGTTAATATGAATATTAGGTAGTGGAAAAAAGGTCATAAATTGCAGCATGGGACAGTTTTGTATGATTGGTTGACTGACAGACTAGTTGATTGGTTGATTTATTCAAGGTCAAATATCCTGGTTTTCGTCGTCCTAGAATTGACAAAGAAATCCCTCCTTTTTTAATTAAAAATTAAGGTGAAAATTAATTAATTGTTGTTCAGTGACAATTCAATTGTGTATGTTTTTATTATTTTTCATTCAATTGTCGGTTGTCACAGAAGATAGTTGGTTGTATGTACATAATAATAATAATGAAAGGATTGAAAGTAATAATCTAACATAAATAAACCTGTTTAACAGATATATAATCAATTGTCTGTCAACTTTGACTTATGTATAGAATTGTGTTTTAAGCATTACTTTCAATCATACAGTTCTATACACTTAAATGTCGTATGATTCATTGACATGATTTATTTCATTACATAGTTAGTCCTCGTGACACATAAATATTAGAAATTTCACTGGTTGAAATCATGAGTCAACTGAAGCTAAACCACCATGGAAAACCTGGAAGCATTGAACGGCCGTTTCGTCCTAGTATGCGACTCCTCAGCAGTGCGCATCCACGATCCCACCCACCCCCCGCGAGATTCGAGCCCAGGACCTATCAGTCTCGCGCCAGGCGCTTAACCAACTAGACCACTGAGCCGACATCCAATGATGTTAATGTCTAACTTCAACCATTGAAATTTTTAAAATCTCCACGAAACCCATTCACATAAATATTAGCTGAGGGAAGCAACTGATAATAATTATGATACGTAGAAAAATATGAATCGAAATCACAATCTAAGATTATGAAAGCATATATATGTATACTGCCTGGTCAACTTGTTCAGTCATAAGTATATCGTACAGTTTTGATGTTAAATTTTGTCAATGTATTAAAGATTACCATCACTATTCTACATTTTCATCTGTTTACTAACATATATAGTTAATAGATAAGATAGACAAGAATCAAGCCTATTTGTTAGGTCTTTGATAATGTTTTAATGTAAACAGGTATTTATGGAAATCATATTATGCTACAAAAATTTTGAATCTCTCAGATAATATCATGATGTCTAAAAGTATGTAGTCTTTCCGATGAATAAATAGACCAAATTAATAGGCAACATCAGTTCTCTACATTAAGGCTATGCCAATCATTCTTTTTTTATTTAAATATACACCATTTGTGGAATTACACTTGTACCATATATGTTTTTAATATATACCTGAAATTATTTAGAAATTAGGCTATTGAATAACTTCATGGTTTCACCACATACTACCATCATATGTACAGATGTTTTACACCAAAACTTAATTCTTCGCCAATTATTTGAACAGTCAATTAACTATTAGAAGGCACATTAAACTGTGTGTGTGTTTGACTTTCTCATCAACACGAGAAGTCTATGGTCGTCCTAACATTTCATCATCCTTATATCTTTCAAGATAGTTAATGAAATACTTAGTTCACGTAAAAATAGCTGTTTTCTTTAATAAGCTATCTCAAAATTCCATATATATATATATATATATATATATATATATATATATATATATATATATATATATATATATAAACACATAAAGATTGCTATCATAGCGCACCAAATAGATATGCACCACATTAATTATTCGATTTTTTGTGTGGGCTAGGATATTGCCCAGGCGCCCAAACCAAGCAGGTAGTTTTCTTAGGGTCCACAGCCGGAGCCTTTGACCCTGAAGGTCTAATCCATAAGGCAGTGGAACAACGTCAGGAGATGCAATCCCATGGTAGCCAGTGACTAACAATGGGTTCATACGCCATTTGGTCCCTCAGGATCCTGGATTACGTGTGCACCATTAGTTTGGAATCAGGGTTTTCCAACTCCTCTAGGT
The DNA here is from genome assembly GCA_944470375.2 of Schistosoma guineensis. Lineage (NCBI taxonomy): Eukaryota > Metazoa > Platyhelminthes > Trematoda > Strigeidida > Schistosomatidae > Schistosoma > Schistosoma guineensis. The sequence continues at coordinate 43,422,843 of OX103892.1, read as the reverse complement.
GGACTCTGTAGCCATCCTCCATATTCACCAATCCGGTTAAAACACCGGACATCCGCTTTTCGTTTTCTCAATTTCGTAAACAATACCCGCGCCGCGAAAAGGCGGTGAGTAGGACTTCCCTATCATTAGCTGCATACGCGTGACCATGTGAGAGCATTTGGAGAGGGAGAACTGACTCTCTCTCTCTCTCTCTCTCTCTCTCTCTATATATATATATATATATATATATAGTGTTTACAACAAACTTACTAACTACTAGTTAGTGTATTTAAGCAATTGACAAAACATGAATGTTTTGATATTGTTGAAGTTCACACATTCTGTTTAGTTAGTTGAAAATAACAAAATAAAACATTTCTACCAAATATTTTTCTCTTTAAAGTTGTCTCATGGCTTCTTCCCTCTAAAATGTAGTGATACATAAAATAGTTTATCTGATATTCATAAACATTCCTTTCAATCTGCCGTTCCGATAAAATGTGTCAAATTAAAAACAGATTCATTATCTGTGCAAAACTCAAGGTTTTGTCTCCATTTTATCTAATCAGTAGTTTCGTGTGTGTGTGTGTATGTATGTATGTTGGTGTTCATCAGTCTCTCTGGTTTTCGCTACTATCTACGTGAGAAATCTTTTTCTCTCTATTCAAAAACCCTTTCTGTGTTTTTTGTTCTTTCTATGATAAAAAAAAATGTTTGTTTTTTAAGAGACGGATAATAACTGGATATGTAAAGTATGTTTTGTTTTGTTGTTCGTTGTCGACAGAATGCAATAAATGATTACAGTAATAAAAAATTAAGTGATGACAACTTAGGTGATGTTGTACTATGTATAAGATGGTCAATCATCTACGAATCGATTGTACATCTTACTCAGTTATCATAATTGTATGTACAATGTGAACAACGTAGTTGGTTTATGTTTTAACTTGAGACTTCTCACCACTATTAATTATCAAGTCCTCAATCAAAGTCTTTAATTCTTATCTGGCCTGTTTCACGTCTACTATTTACTCTATAGTGTAGTGTCTCTAACTCAACCAATAATATACCCTCCCGATCGGCACCGGTGACTATGAATCGATGCAACTATGTTACTACTCTTCCGTTATTCACTATCTCCTGTCTATGCCCTAACTTGAGTCCATAAGTCAGCAACCAGCTTCCACCATACATTTTAAAAAGACATAATTTATATACGGATATAATGGACTGAATCACACCATTAAATATAAGATATCAACTTTACATGAACAAGCCAAATATGGCTGTAAATATAGGAGATTGTAAATAATAGACTGGCAACAAATCATAAATAGTACGTCACACAACAATAGTTAATGTGTTATTCGAAAGCTTATTATAAATGGAATATACAAACATAATAATCAAGTCACTTGGTAACTATGCGACAAAATTATAATTATTAATAATTTGGAAAAACCAGTTCTAATTTTTATAATCTTCATTTTAAATTGAATTAGATCAAATGACATTAAAAATCGTTAGATCAATTGACATTCAACTGTTACCTTATAGATTCAATCGGAATTCTCATTTAGTCTGACTTAGAACACAAAGTGTTATCCGTAGCTCTGATGCGAAAAGTACACGAGTTTGTGCTTAGTATTATTTTGTTTATTTAATTTAAAAAAAACTGACTGGCTCCTAAATTTTACTACAATGTAGTTTAAAACAATTAGTCCCTTTGATAAATTTCGATAATGCAATGAGAAAACGAAGTTTATCAGAATTATGTGATATATTTGCGCAATACATGTCGAACAATCTGATCACACACATATACTTGTTAAGAACATTTATATATGAAAATTAAAAGGTCAACTAGACTTACCCTTAGGTAAGTCATAACAACAAAGGAAAAAATAATAAAGTACACAAAAACAAATGTGATTACCACTCTGGATAATAAATCAGTATTACCAGGGGTAGGTTAAGTGTAAGCACAAATTGTTTTTGAACACATAAAGGGGGTTTCAATTTCCGTATAGCCAAGGCTTCAATAAACCTTAGTATACGTCCTTGAAAGCTTTTGTATAACACTACAAATGCTGATTTGATGTCAACCTTATGACCCGTCTCAATCAAATGTTTCGCAATGTAGTTGTTTTTAAATACAATGTCATTATGATGGAGTGAAGTGTTCGAACACTTCACTTCTACCTGAAGTTTATGCTGATGATGTCGTTCAGAAGAACGATGAAAGCTTCACAACCAGACCATCCAGCTTAGAGAACAAAACTCCATCAAAATCATCCACCTGAGCTGCAAATCTTCACCACACAATGTCATTATCTGTACTATGTACACTGACTAAAATAGTAATTTATAGAAATATTTAAGCAGAATAATCTTCTACTCGGTAAAAATACATACTTGAATAGTGGTCGAAATGATTTTTTTCCGGTTGGCATTTTTTTTAGCAAGATTATTTCCCAGGGGATCGGTTTACTATATTCATTCCCAACCCTTCGTTATCTAGGCTTATTAGCGACAGCAACTTTAGAATGATTTCAAACGAAATGTGAATGGACAACGAATAAATGAAGCATAAAAATTGTTGAATTCATATTATTTTGTATAGAATAAATTAAATCTTTAAGAATTTTCACTCTCTCTGCTTTACAACCTTCTCAAAGAAGCTGATCTAATTAAATATTACGCAAAAAATAAATAACTATTCAACATATACTATTAGCCTCACATAAATGATACCATGAAGTATCATAGTGGGAAATAAGATGATTAACTCATCGTAAGATTATATCTTTTTGAAAAGTTAAACGTTGAAATAAAGATGATATCTATAATAATAAGTAGAAATTCTAACATGGTGAAAATATAGAAAATAATAAATGGTAAATTATACTTTCAAGAATTCTAAACAATTGAAATATTTCAAAACAAATTTCAAGATTTCTTTCAACAATCTGATATAAACTGCTTCAATAAAGTATATAGACGTTACAAAACAACTATTTATACTAATATCAGAAGGTTTTTTTGTGTGGATATTATAGTAATTTCAACAGTTGAGATCATGAGTCAATCGAAGCTAGACCATCATGGAAAATCTGGAAACATTGGACATCCTATTGTGGGACTCCTCAGCAGTGTGAGTCCACGACCCCGCCTCTCGTGCACGAGCGCTTAATCACTAAACCACTGAGCTGGCCGGCATTCAACGACGTTGATATCTAACTTCAACTAATCCACGAAATCGAGTGACACATCCACAAATATTCAATCTTTTTAAAACTTCTTAAAACGAAATTTCAAATTTATTTCTTTTTTTTAAATTTTGGTAGATTTTTCACAGATTTTAATTTCCTTAAATAAAAGTTATATATATATATATATATATATATATATATATATATATATATATATATATATTTTTTTAATATCCCAATGAGTAGAAAAACTAGATTTTCTAACGTTTCGTGACTCAGTGTAAGCCACTTCTTCAGAGAATCAATAAATAACCAAATCAAAACTAATCCAAGTTGTCTTGTCAACGTTTTTTATACATTCGACTTTTAACTATGATATGAAACATTGAACTAAAGATCGTATAAAATAAAAAAAATTTAAAAATAAATCTAATTCGGCGATTTAAACAAACAATGTTGTCAAGGCTTAAAAAGCATATAATGTGAATATAAAATCTTAACTTTAGGGGATCATTTTAAATGTATAATTTCATAAATTACAATTAGGAAATCTATATCTTCGTGTACAAATGTTTATCCAATCATCAATGGTTTCTTAGATTAGTGCCATAAATTGATTTTTTGTATTAATTACCCCCCTTTTAACCAGTATAACAGATATTTCAGAATAAAAATACTCTTATTATTATTGTTTTTCATGTAGCTATTCATATGTTTTCACTGTTTTTAACATCTATGTTACTGCTCCTCGTACTATTACTTGTAGTAGTAGTAGTAGTGTGTGTGGTGGTGGCATCGCTACTATAATTCAGTTTAAGACACATTTATAGAACAACTCTTGACATATATATATGTAATAGTCAATTTGTAATCTCGATAAGAAACGTGTGAATAAAGTGTTTTACATATATACTACGGAATTACAAACGTATAGAAATGTAAAACACAGTAGTTAAAGTAGCAGTATTAATAGTAATACACTTTTTGTATCAAATAAAACACCATTTACAGTGTGAGATATTTTTATAAACTCTTATGAATTGACTTTTATCTGTGAGATATTCAATGATAAATGGTTTATACTTAGTGTCGTTGAACATGGTTAAATATAAATAATAGACTGGATGTTTGTGTGTATGTATGTGTGTGTGTGTGTGGCGTTTTAACTTTGACATCCATTGTTGGAATAATAAAACAAATCAGTAGATTTATCCTTTTTGATTAGACTCTTCAACAGAATCCTATTCACTAATTAGACATCCTGAGTGATATGTTACGAAACCAGTCACAGTAATATGACTTTATTCATTGTGTTTTTCTTTCTTTCTTTAAACTTCAAAATTGAATATTAGTTTGAAGTGTTGATTTATTTTCCCTTTTCCAAGTTTCTATGTATAATCTTTTTTTTCTAATTGAAGAGAGGGTTTGAATATGAACAAAATACTTTCAAGTCGTTTTAAAGTTATGAGGTTAGTTGTTACTTCTCATTTAGCCATATTATGGAAAACTGCTATTCTGAAGCATGCCAACTTGAGTTGATATATATTTACCTCTGTTTCTCCTATAATTCCATCAGTGAGTTGTTGAGGATGCTATATCTCCAGAAATCACCTGGTAAACTTCCCAATTCCGTAATTTAATTGTGGAATTTTGAATTTCTCATTTTCGCATCGAAAGCACCCCTTTTTACCTTCAGTTCGTGTTTCCCACCTGGAATGACATTTTTGTATTGCATATATACGTATAAGTTGTGTGTTTGTTCTTCCAGATTGCTTGTGGGACTATATGTTTTTTTCGGCTGAATCTGGTTCTTCCTTTAGTTAACAGAGGAAGAACTTAGCTTGTCTTGTTGTTGTGTTCCTGACTTTCGTTCCGTTCGCCAGTCCTAGGTGATATCTGAATCCTTCAAATATATATATATATATATATATAATATATATATATATATATTCGCTTATTCGCATTTTTGTCAATTGAAATTAAATATCTTTGTTTCAATTCCATTAGAATTCATGGTTGCCTACTACTGACTACATTTAAAGTTGAAGGAACAACTCATCTCTACTGTCTTGTTCCCTCTACCCAATGGATGTTTAGTTGGGTTTTTTTACCACATAATGTTCAAAGATATTTACAGTTTTATTGTGATGAATTGTGTCATTTGACCTTTTAACGATGTCAGTTATCAGTCTGCACTTTGATATAACTCTTCGATTTGACAATCGATTTGTACTAACAAATTATTAATAATTCATTCCTCGTTATTTATTTATTTTATAAACAATCTAGGGGCCGCAAGTAAAATTACATGGTTGATGAGCATAATAATGTATAATTAACACTTATGTGATAACTTATATATCATTGATTGTGTTGGTTAAGATATGTAATACATGCATCCCTACGTACCTCTTACTTCGATGCACCATGTCTATTAGTGTTGAAGTAGGTCATGAGAAATCTAAGGTGTGGCATTAGTTCATGTAGACATTAACTATTAGTCAAAAATATGTTGGCAGATCCTAACTAATTGGTTAGGGTCCGCTCAATTATCTCAATAGTTGAAAATTTTGGATGATATGATTTAGAATCGGTCACAATAGCGCAGATCCATTCTTTTCTTATCACTCCTTAAATCTTGAGTTTTAAATTTATATTGTGCTGTGTTATTCGGAGAATTCGTTCTTTCCTAACAAACCATATTGTGTGCGTGTGTGTGATGTTTCCTGCTATCCCTAATTCTATCTCTAGTTCTGCTGTTCTGGGATTTATCTTAATGATTTTATGTCTTTGTACTGATGTTGTGTTCCGAATTGAATCGATACATGTATGCGCTAGCTTGTAGATCGCTTATAACTCATTGTTTGAATTCAATTACAGATTAAATTTATCTAAAGAAACGCTAAGAACTTGATAATTTGGAAGTCTAATACTTCACATTTCTAATTATCAAATAGATTCATGACAAAAGGTTCCTTGTGAAATAGTAGAACAAAAGTTTATTGTTGTTGTTGTCACTATCGAACGAGAATATCGTTGAACAATTAAAATAACGCAGCTTATTGATTTTATTATTAATATTTATTCACTATTTATCATTTAATCAATTTTTATTATTCATTATTATTTCTTTTTTTTTTATCTTTCCCTTTATTTTTTTTTCTAGTTATTCGCATTACTATTTGCTATACTTTTATGTTGTTCAGTAAAACAACGAAATGAGGTCGAATATACTGAAGTACAGGTGAATGTTTAAAAGTGATAGAGAGAAGAAGAAAAAAAGAGAAACACTAAATAATTCTTGTACGAGAGGGATGATTAAACAAACTAACAAACAAAAATCAGACCAATATTCATTCATCCATCTATCTATCTGTTAGCCTCTTTTTTTCTTCTTATGATTATCATCATCATCATTATCATATCTTATTAGCATTTTTCATTGTTGTATTCCCTTCTCTTCCTTTCTTTGAAGTATATTTCAATAGAATTACTGTGATTTATAGTTCATGTCAAATGAAATGAATCTTCAAACAATACAGCTGAACAAATTATTTGACTGAAACTCCATTTGGTTTCTGTTGTTTAACTAATGAACATGGTATTGATGATGATGATGATTATAATAGTAACAATAATATATAGTGAATTAAATTTTGATCTACATCAGTAGTGAATGTTTCCTCAAATTAATTTTAAAAATTTCTGTCTTCCTCTTCTTTGTATTCTTAGTTGTGTTTTTATTTTGGATTCATTCTCTTCAATGAACATCAAGATCATCTGTATATGTATTCATACACTTACACACACACACACACACACACTTCCATTCTATGGATAACATATTTCATGTTGTTGAAAAAAATACCCATAAATTAGTCTTAGTGTTGATACATTCCGATTAACACTAACGTCATATTTGTTCATTATTTTAGTGTTTCGTTAATATGTTCTATACTTTTTCTTCGTTTGGATACTCCTTTTTTCTTTTTTTCTTTTATTTTCTTTCCTCTAGTAAAAATCATTTGGAATTCTTTATTTCCTAAGAAATTAACTTTGTAAATTATTTGAACATAGTACCATCTTTATTTTTTTTTCTTTTTTTCAATGAGTGTCCTACCAAAATGGGAATGATTGTAAATGATGAACAATGTGAAAACATACAATTGTAAGCGCCACCACTATTAATTGTATTTGTAGTGGTAGTAGTAGTAGTAGTACAAACAATATTGCGATATTTTATTAATTTATTCTGCAAATTCAACATTGAAATACAATTCAATGCATAATAATGATGAGTGATTATCATTACTATGATGATTGTTATTTGTTTTATTCTTCCTTTGTGTTATGATATTTTGATTTACTTTTCTGTATTTATGTATAGTATCAGTTATTTCTAATAAACAAAGTTGTTTTTAAAAAAAAATCATTGTTTCCATGATTCTTTTCTTCTTTTCACATATTCATCTTTCTTTATGTATCATTAATAAACTGGGTATTATGGACGCGCATGTATGTATGTATGTAAGCAGGTAGGATATGTGTATAAGATGCAATGAAAGTGAACATTTTCCCTTTTCTATTCTTTATTCCTTTAAACATTAAATAGAAATGCATTTCTCTTCTATATTAATGTATCATTATTAGTTTTTTTCTTATTCAATGTACAATAATAATGATTATTATCATTTTTAGTTTTGTGAATTAGAAAAAAAAAAGGGTTTCTTCTCTTTTTCCTCTAAATTGTTGTTTATCATACTTTTTATGAAGTAATAAAATTGCTCATCTTTCTTCTTTTCCTTAATTAAAAGTTGGGATCTTTTTACTTAATTGCTTACTTACTTATTAGTTATTTTTCATTGTCTTTTCAATCCATATTAAACAAATGAATCAACATAGAAATCTTAATCTTTTCATTGATAATTAATTCAAACATTGTGCAATAAAATCTTAATTTGAATATCCAGAATAAATATTGCTCATTTATGTATTCAACTTAAAGTTTATTAACTTTTGAAATAATTAAAAAAATTAACTTTTAAACAGGGTTGATCAAAAGACATTGTTTATTTCAATCAATATTTCTTAATGTATATGAGATGACTACTAAATTATCTATTTAAGTAGTATATCTATATATATATTCTCTCATTGTGTACACATCATTGTTTAGTGGTTATTTTATTGTTCTCAAATTTTAGTATTATCACTACTGTTATCATGAATACTATGATTGATCATTATCATAGTGAATTGTGCTTGTTTTTTTTTACAGAATGAAGACTTGATTACATATACACGTTTCTTACTACTTTCCTTTTTTAGTACTGATACTTACTTACGCCCGTTACTCCTCGTGAAGGAGCATAGGCCGCTCACCAGCATTCTCGATCCAACTCCGTCCTGAGCAATCCTTCTTCCAGTTCCTATTTATCCTTTTCATATCTGCTTCTATTATCCGACGTAATGTGTTCTTTGGCCTTACGCTTTTCCGTTTCCCCTCAGGATTCCAAGTTAGGGCTTACCTCGTGATGATTTCCGTAATGTATATCCTATCCATTTCCATCGTCTTCTAATTTCCTCTTCATCTGAAAGCTGGTTCGTTCTCTCCCACAGAAGGCTATTGCTGATGGTATCCGGCCAATGGATGTTTAGTATCTTGCGTAGAGAGCTATTTATAAATACTTGTACCTTCGAAAGGCTCGTTTGGCTTTCCCAACTTCGTCACCTATGGCGTAGGTGAGATATCCGTCTACCAATAAAAGGACGAGTATACTGTTCGGCAGTCCGTTCTGTTTTAACTTACGGCAGCGAAACATGGCCATTAAGAGTAGACGATACTCGTAAGCTACTAGTATTTGATCACAGATGTACTAGAAATATTGCTCACATCTGCTGGGATCACCGCGTAAGTAATAGTGAGGTTAGACACTGGGTATTAGGGAATGATGGTAAATCAGTTGATGAGGTTGTTAATCTTCATCGACTGAGATGGTTGGGCCACGTGTTACGTATGCCTGAACACCGATTACCACGTCGTGCAATGCTAACGGGTGTTCGGGATGGTTGGAAGAGAATTAGTGGCGGCCAAACCAAAATGTGGTATCAGTGCTTGAAGTCATTAACTTCTGGTCTGAGCCATGTTGGTAGATGCAGACTACTTGATTGGGGTCCGCGTGACTATCGTAACCAATGGTCGGGACTCTGGATGACATGGCTCAGAATCGATCACAATGGCGTCGGTGTATACACTCTCTGTCTTCCCTTAAACTATGAGATTAAAATCGCTTCGTATCTGTCTTTCTATGAACTAATTCTTTCTTCCTGTACTATGTCCTTATATGCAATCTTTCTTTTATATATTACCATCTCTGAATTAACTACTTTTATGAATCCGGTGTTCATCTTGTTGTGTTAATGAGGTATGGCAACTTGGACCGATGCATATATGTGCCTGATCCTACGTTGTAGCTGACTGACATGATCTAGTATAGTGGTTTAATTATCTATTATCGTAAACTAGTGTGCTCATTCGTATCATCCAACATACTTTTCGTGTCTAAATCGTATTATGTTATGTCGATTAATTTCAGTTCTGTATCATTTGTCCATTACAGTTTAGATAGTTGCCATTATCATGATTGTCTGGTACTTAGTGTAGATCGAATTGTATCGATCAAGTTAAAATGCAGCCTCTAGTCTAAGTGACTTGAAGTCACGTCGATCGCGCCTTGATGTTGGGTGATGGGCTGTAATCAAAAGGAAATCCTTAACATAGGGTTCGCGTTAGTGAACTGTGACCAGATGTAACTTCTGTATACAAATGACTGATAACACCTGTAGGAACTTAACCTACGTCACTCAACCTTACGTTGGGGAATGATACCGTAAATCATGACATTAGACGAGAGGAATGTATAATTATTGTGACAAGTCACAAAGCATTTACATAATGCATATACATAACCTTCAATCACCATTTACATATTCTGTTATGTTCTGCAATCCAAACTGTTTTCTTAACTGACCTCCAAGTGTTATGCAAAGCCGTTCTTTCGATGCACTGAAGCTCTGCACTCTGTGCGACCATTGTTGCAAGTCTAACAACACTTTCCGTTACACACTACTTACAAACATCCTTGTGAGTAGCATCCGCTACATTACCACTGAGCTATTCTGTTCAAAAAATACGTATATACACTGATGAATGCTAACTGTCACGAAACCTAGGTCCAAGATTTTCCTGTGTGCAACCTGTACCAGCCTAAAGTACCAGTGCTATATTGACATACTTAATTACACCTGTTACCCTCGATGGAACATAGGCCACCGATCAGCAGTCTCCATCCCAATCTGTCCTGGACCTTCCTTTCTAGTTCTATCCAATTATTGTTCATTCTTCTCATATCTGTCTCCATTACTCGACGTAATGTGCTCTTTGGCTTCCTCTCCTCCTTTGGCCTTCTATTGACACATATATACAAGTATAACAAATATTTTCATGATGTCAGTTATCAATGTAGTTCCTTTTTTTAAATCAACAAAATAACTTGACAATACGAATCTGATCAATGACAATCATAGAATTTCTAGTTGTGTATTGAATACTATGTGTTTGTGCACTGATGAAGGTTTGAAGTTTTACTTACACTTAGTTCAATACTGATCTAAAGTAGTTATATCAATGAAATGGTTTGTTTATGTTATTCAGTACTTGAACAACCTCTGTTTCACTTAACCAATATCTTAAAATCTTTGGAAAGAAATTAAGAATGTATATTTTTGTACTCCGAACGGATAAACTGTACATACTTCAATTGTAGATGATGGATCATATCATCTAACTCGTTTGTAGTTTGTTAAATTCTTTAGGGAATATACTAATCAATGTAACAGTGTGGACAACCTTTACGTGAAGATTTAAATAATATTGTTATCCTATAGTTACTTGAACTGAATTCGTAGAATAATCTAAAATGACTTATTGTTATTTCGCATGTTTGTGAACCAGTTCAATCTCTTGTGAGTCAGTCATTCTCAACACAGGTTCTATGACAAATGTGCAACAATCGAAATCATCACACCTCCCAATCAGCAAAACAAAAGGGATACAGTAACATAAAAAATATATATAACAGGGCATCTTATCATAAGAAGTGGGAATATACAATTGAGAAATACACTTCAAAATGATTGAATGCGATCAAATAATAAAGAGTCAGGAATATGCAGCTATATGCAATCATCCGATCAGTTACAGACATATACGCTGTTCATACGTCATGGCACCCTATTACATGAGAGGCAAAACAAAGAATGAAAAACTTTAATTCGAAATGGTAGAATTATATACACAAATCCTTGACAGACATGTAGGATAGATATGTATATCTTTTCCTCAGATATATAAGTCAAAACCGTGTTAAACTGCATTCTCAACCTCATCAAATAGCCTGACATGTTTAGTCATCGATTATATGGCTATTGACCTCGAGACATGTGAGCATTAGTACGTTCTGTGTCTGGTTTCGCTCAAACTATCACCTCTTCCGTCTCTAAAAAAAGGTCTTTGTTCAGGTGGGAGTATGTCGGCATGATACATAATTCAAGCTTTGGAGGAACATGGATAGTGAATGCGAATCTGTTATTATGAACGTTTTTTGTCTTGTCAACCAACATATCCAACTATTGCATGGATTCCAAATAACAAGTCTCCACCTCACTAAATGTCTCAGGCCAACACGCAGCGGCTTTATTAATTAATACATTATGTTGATTTGTATAGCACTAGCTTTTTCATTCTACTCTTATTTCAGAACTTCGGGAAATGGTGTGGTCAGGAAAGCGTTCTCCATGCCCTAATTACTTTGCCCGACAAGGCTTTATTGTTTCGCCTACGGACTTGATTTTTCTACCAAGTAACCAGTTTATAACCTCATCATTTCTAACTCATTGGACCCAATATATTCAATCAATCCTTCAAAGATATTTATAGGTGAAAGTCTAAAAAGATTTCATATCTTTTATCCTCAATACAAAGTCAAATGCTATAAACTATACTCTACTTTTCATAACACAATCAACATTTCGCCTACACTACAGATGAAACAGATTGGTAAAACGCAGAAGAGATCTCATTTGACATCAGCCAATCAGAGTTGTTAAGACTTTCAAGATAAATGAAATGGTGAATTAAGTGATTATTATGAGATAACATTTACATTCTACACACCAACACGACACTGAAAAGTTTGCTTGATCTGACTTACAAATTCAGTTCTCTAGAATAAAATATGACAAAGCTATTCTGAAGTCAAACTTATACCATAGTACTTTAACTCCCAACTTACCATAATACAGATCGAATCACAAAGAATTTTGTCAAGGATAGTAAAAAACCTCTTTTCCAATCTATTATCAATACTAGTGACCTAAACTTTAAATTTTACTGTAGCAACGAAATTAAATAATTTAAATATTAGTTATAAAATTATATTGCTTCATTGTTATGCTCCGATAAGCATAATGAATGGTAACTTTTGGGATTCATTTATGGAACAATATTATGCATATGTTTTTTTCGTCTAATTGTTAAATAACTAAACTATGAATATTCATGTCCCTCTTATTCTGAGCTTCATTTTGACCTATGAACTATTATTATACGATTACCATTCTTGAATGATGCCCTGTCTGTTAGTTACTACCTCCCATATTCACAGACACATTTGGCTATATCTTGTACAAATGTTATTTCCTATTTTTATTGGTACGATGTGGTCTGATTGGTTGGTATATAAACCCAGCATGTTTGAAATAAACGATTCATATTGCAGAGTTTGAGATTGGTGTTCTGGACTTAACAGGCTGGGCTAAGTAGGAAGCAGGACTTCTCGTTCGTGTCTTATGCGTCACTGGTCCGATCGATAATTCAATGCTCTCTAATTGGCGGTATCATTACGTTATACATTAGCAGAGCGCACAGGCCACAAGTTATAACATTCCTATTTTACCTGGTGATACTGTAGTTCAGTTCTTCTCAATTTCTTGACTACATGTTTACTTAAGTATGAAAAGATTTTATCATAGTTGTATCATGTTCAAAAATTTCATTAAGAGAAAAAGAAATTACAGACCATTTGTGAACAAATATTTAATGCGGCAGAGATCAGTGACCCTGTTAGATAAATTTAAAATGTTTAAATTTCCCTTCCTAGTGAATAACTGAATGTATGTCCAGGATAGAGATTTTCAGGAACTAATTACCTAAAAGCAACTGGCTTCATAGATATGAAAGTTCTAAACTAATTCACCTAACCTCACTATAATATTTCATAGCCATTTCTGAGCATCTATTTTGTTCATTAGATAATCAGATATCAATGTTCAGGAAAATGTTTGTATTGTTGAAACATCACCTATCAACCCACTGACAGCTAATCGTCTGACCGAATCCATTTTATTTATAACAATATGAAGAATTATGTTCTACTATGATATAAGTACTGCTCTAATAATAGACCTAATCCTATAATTGTAGATTTGTCATGATGTAACTGCCTAATCTATAAGATCTTACGTGGAGGTCACATCATCGTCTACACCAACTCACTGCATCGTAACAATTACCAATACATGATAGAGAACAATCTTAGGCTAGATATGGAACAATATATTTAATATGAATAAAAGATATAAGGCAACATTCAACAGGGACCATGCCTGCAAGGCCGAACCATGCCATACGATCAACTCTAATTAATTCAACTCATTCTTCCCGACCTCTTCATCATTGGGTTTTTCTCCGTGTTAAATGTTAAATGTCTATTTCCCACATTGTCTCGTACTAGGGCCCAATGTTACCACAAATATTTTAACTACTTAAATATTGTTAGTAGTATAATTAAGTTAATAAAATTATAATGACACAATTTTCTAGTCCATGGCATTTAAAGTTGTTTATTCAAGATTTTGGTTATCATAACTATTATGAATGTTTAGACTTTAGAAATATAAACAAACAGTGTATGTCTCTCTTCTATTAGTATCTATAAATTATACCTTCTAAGTGTCCATATAGAATGTAACTAATAGAAAATTACGAAAATTGAACTAGTATTTCCAGTATTTCTGGTCAGTTCATATAATTAAAATTATCCGATAATGATAAAGATAGGATGATGAAGAAGTTAATTTTCTATTGTTGGTTATAACTGATCTGAAAATTTGCAAAAATAAATCAATTGATACATTGAATCTCGTATTAATAAAAATAAGTTACTCACAAGTTTCATTGAAGAGGACTCAGTAGCTAAGTGGAATACGTGATGGTGTTTGAAGTGAACAGTTCTAGGTTCGAGTTCCGGAGTGAACATCAACTATAAGATGCAGGTACATTCAATTGACAAGCCCGAAACACGAGTCCTGGATTTCACTACGAGTCACTATTCATCATTGCTTAAAATGCTTGTGATTTAAGACAATATCGAGGTAATCCACACAAGATGCACATGTGCCAATAAGAGACTGATCAATTGTAGTCCTAAACAACAATGGAAAAGTACAAGCAAACAATACCAAGTGTTGTGTTGAAATTGTTCTATGAAGTCTTATCACATTTATGCATTCATAAAATTATACTCGTTCAGCTTAGTTTGAAAACGTTATTTCTTTTAGAAATCTTCTAACGAACTTACAGGTTGTTTGAATTAACAACAAAATAAAATGACTCATTTCTCTTATATGTGCACTTGTGACACCAATATTATTTTGCTGTGTTTCTATGCAGAAATCTTTGTCTCCTGATGTCATCAATTTTGTTTTATATGGATATAATGTCAAGGCGTGGTACGTGACATGAAATAGTCAAGAAAATAATATACTTCGGAAAGACATATATGTAGTATTTCATATGTACTAAATACCATTGATTTATCTGCTATACGAATCCACAAGGACCTAAATGCTATTATCATTTGAGCATGAGAATAACTGCATATTACCAAGTAATAATCATAAATGATATCAGGTCTTACTTGATTGTTCATATTACTTTCAGAAACATAAATGTTAGGATGTTTATTGACAGTGTACACTGTATTTGTTCATTAAAAACTAGATTGGTACATTCAACCAGCAGATATTTTCTTAAGGAGGAATTGTTAGTTGGTGGGATTATTCCCAAAAACAGTGACAAATTTAGTTTCAGGTATACACATGGAAATTTTTTGACTCTGAAATGTCTAAAATATTTTCTCATAACTATATAGAAAAAGTCTAAGAGATCTGTTTATAACCCTCAAACTTCTTATTGATAAATATGGATGTGATATCCCTTGATTTCTTTTGTATTTCAGAAAATCAAAACAGTTTCATAATCTTAGGACCAATTGGTTGCTAGACAATTACCAGAATTTTTCATATGGTCATCAACAGTCAGAACAATCAAACATAACATTCATGAGCCACACTTTACTTGACTCCATTCAAAATAGGTTGATAACAACCAAGAGATCATTAATAGCAGGACTAGTCTTTATCAACTAGAATTCACGTTGATATAATTTACAATGTAGAAGCATTGCAAATGAAAATTTAAATTCAAAAGTAGATAGATAGATAGATAGATAGATAGATAGATAGATAGATAGATAGATAGATAGATAGATAGATAGATAGATAGATAGATAGATAGATAGATAGATGTGTGGATAGATAGATAGATAGATAGATAGATAGATAGATAGATAGATAGATAGATAGATAGATAGATAGATAGATAGATAGATAGATAGATAGATAGATAGATAGATAGATAGATAGATAGAAAGATAGATAGATAGATAGATAGATAGATAGATAGATAGATAGATAGATAGATAGATAGATAGATAGATAGATAGATAGATAGATAGATAGATAGATAGATAGATAGATAGATAGATAGATAGATAGATAGATAGATAGATAGATAGATAGATAGATAGATAGATAGATAGAAAGATAGATAGATAGATAGATAGATAGATAGATAGATAGATAGATAGATAGATAGATAGATAGATAGATAGATAGATAGATAGATAGATGTGTGGATAGATAGATCCATAATATCCCATTTAAAGAGAGCAAGAACAAAGATTGGTGCAGAATAATAAATGGATTCATTTTATTTCGTTAGGTTCTCATCAGCTGCTTACAACCGAAATTATTTGAAATTCAACGTTATTACAGATATTGACATATTGACATACATAAGAGTGTGATGAAGGATCAATACATGTGTATGATGATGTAGCAAGCAAAGATTCAGATAGAGTTAATGAGCTCATAAAATGTTTGATTCGAATAAATAAATAAAGTTTGAGAGGGAAAGTTCCAGAACATTGAAATAGTGATTAGAACTCATGAAAATAGATTAATGGTAATAAAGAAAATATGAATTGAAATCAATCAGTTATGTATGATGTAATTTATATTTCAGAAAGAGTTGCACTAATGACGTAATAACTAAATAAATAGGAGCAAATGAATAGAAAGAGTGGGGGTTATTGTTACCAGGGTAAAGAAAGATTTATTACTATCTGTTTTTGTATACATAGATCTGGTTTTAAACGTTTGATTGCTAACGCTTCAGCGAATTTCAAAAGGTTGGAGTTTAATTGTTTGTTAATCACATTGAAGGACTTCAGTATATCAACTTCATGTCCTGTATCAAGGAGATGTCTTGCGATAGCACTATTGAATGCGTTCAATCCATTTAATCTTAAACTTTTCGGAATATGTTCTTTGAATCAGACGTAGGCTCTCCTTTCTGTTCTACCAATGTAACTGCTTTGGCAGATACATGTAAATTTGTATACATTTTATGAGCTGATTAACTCTATCTGAATCTTCGCTACATCATCATACACATGTATTCATCCTTAATTACACTCTTATGTATAAATATGTCAATATCTGTAATAATGTTGAATTTCAAATAATTTAGGTTGTAAGCAGCTGATGAGAACCTAACGAAATAAAATGAATCCATTTATTATTCTGCACCAATCTTTGTTCTTGCTCTCTTTAAAATAATGAAGGGAACTATGTGTATGAAATATCCCATTTAGTTCAACTAACATTGTTATGATACAACTAACCAACTAACTGACTACTTTGTTAATAAGTTAAGTTAGTTACTCAGTTAGTCAGTTAGCATTCATACAGATTAACATTAGATAGTTATCATTAAATACCTAGTTAATTGTTAAATTGATTAACTAAAAAGCTCTAGATAGATTTAATCTTACATGCATTTTACATATAGATATATATCTATCCATAGGGTGACATGTAGAATGCTGCACATAAACTATATACTACATACAACATTATAAGTAGTAATATAGATCTTATTGTTATTATTGTTTTCTTTAGTCAATAGTGATAACTATTTTAAGAAATAGAGTTTGAATCTATTAGTCTGAGTTTATCAATGATTTAAAGTTGTTTTTTGAATAAAAATTATCACCATAGAAATGAATGATCACTATGTAATATTTAAATATACCCCTTAAATATTAATAATAATAATAATAGTATAATTATTATTATTATTAATAGTAGTAGTAGTAGTAGTAGTAGTAGTAGTAGTAGTAGTAGTAGTAGTAGTAGTAGTAGTAGTAGTAGTAGTAGTAGTAGTAGTAGTAGTAGTAGTAGTAGTAGTAGTAGTAGTAGTAGTAGTAGTAGTAGTAGTAGTAGTAGTAGTAGTAGTAGTAGTAGTAGTAGTAGTAGTAGTAGTAGTAGTAGTAGTAGTAGTAGTAGTAGTAGTAGTAGTAGTAGTAGTAGTAGTAGTAGTAGTAGTAGTAGTAGTAGTAGTAGTAGTAGTAGTAGTAGTAGTAGTAGTAGTAGTAGTAGTAGTAGTAGTAGTAGTAGTAGTAGTAGTAGTAGTAGTAGTAGTAGTAGTAGTAGTAGTAGTAGTAGTAGTAGTAGTAGTAGTAGTAGTAGTAGTAGTAGTAGTAGTAGTAGTAGTAGTAGTAGTAGTAGTAGTAGTAGTAGTAGTAGTAGTAGTAGTAGTAGTAGTAGTAGTAGTAGTAGTAGTAGTAGTAGTAGTAGTAGTAGTAGTAGTAGTAGTAGTAGTAGTAGTAGTAGTAGTAGTAGTAGTAGTAGTAGTAGTAGTAGTAGTAGTAGTAGTAGTAGTAGTAGTAGTAGTAGTAGTAGTAGTAGTAGTAGTAGTAGTAGTAGTAGTAGTAGTAGTAGTAGTAGTAGTAGTAGTAGTAGTAGTAGTAGTAGTAGTAGTAGTAGTAGTAGTAGTAGTAGTAGTAGTAGTAGTAGTAGTAGTAGTAGTAGTAGTAGTAGTAGTAGTAGTAGTAGTAGTAGTAGTAGTAGTAGTAGTAGTAGTAGTAGTAGTAGTAGTAGTAGTAGTAGTAGTAGTAGTAGTAGTAGTAGTAGTAGTAGTAGTAGTAGTAGTAGTAGTAGTAGTAGTAGTAGTAGTAGTAGTAGTAGTAGTAGTAGTAGTAGTAGTAGTAGTAGTAGTAGTAGTAGTAGTAGTAGTAGTAGTAGTAGTAGTAGTAGTAGTAGTAGTAGTAGTAGTAGTAGTAGTAGTAGTAGTAGTAGTAGTAGTAGTAGTAGTAGTAGTAGTAGTAGTAGTAGTAGTAGTAGTAGTAGTAGTAGTAGTAGTAGTAGTAGTAGTAGTAGTAGTAGTAGTAGTAGTAGTAGTAGTAGTAGTAGTAGTAGTAGTAGTAGTAGTAGTAGTAGTAGTAGTAGTAGTAGTAGTAGTAGTAGTAGTAGTAGTAGTAGTAGTAGTAGTAGTAGTAGTAGTAGTAGTAGTAGTAGTAGTAGTAGTAGTAGTAGTAGTAGTAGTAGTAGTAGTAGTAGTAGTAGTAGTAGTAGTAGTAGTAGTAGTAGTAGTAGTAGTAGTAGTAGTAGTAGTAGTAGTAGTAGTAGTAGTAGTAGTAGTAGTAGTAGTAGTAGTAGTAGTAGTAGTAGTAGTAGTAGTAGTAGTAGTAGTAGTAGTAGTAGTAGTAGTAGTAGTAGTAGTAGTAGTAGTAGTAGTAGTAGTAGTAGTAGTAGTAGTAGTAGTAGTAGTAGTAGTAGTAGTAGTAGTAGTAGTAGTAGTAGTAGTATATGTAGTATAGTATAGTAGTAGTAGTAGTAGTAGTAGTAGTATAGTAGTATAGTAGTAGTATAGTATAGTAGTAGTATAGTATAGTAGTAGTAGTAGTAGTAGTAGTAGTAGTAGTAGTAGTAGTAGTAGTAGTAGTAGTAGTAGTAGTAGTAGTAGTAGTAGTAGTAGTAGTAGTAGTAGTAGTAGTAGTAGTAGTAGTAGTAGTAGTAGTAGTAGTAGTAGTAGTAGTAGTAGTAGTAGTAGTAGTAGTAGTAGTAGTAGTAGTAGTAGTAGTAGTAGTAGTAGTAGTAGTAGTAGTAGTAGTAGTAGTAGTAGTAGTAGTAGTAGTAGTAGTAGTAGTAGTAGTAGTAGTAGTAGTAGTAGTAGTAGTAGTAGTAGTAGTAGTAGTAGTAGTAGTAGTAGTAGTAGTAGTAGTAGTAGTAGTAGTAGTAGTAGTAGTAGTAGTAGTAGTAGTAGTAGTAGTAGTAGTAGTAGTAGTAGTAGTAGTAGTAGTAGTAGTAGTAGTAGTAGTAGTAGTAGTAGTAGTAGTAGTAGTAGTAGTAGTAGTAGTAGTAGTAGTAGTAGTAGTAGTAGTAGTAGTAGTAGTAGTAGTAGTAGTAGTAGTAGTAGTAGTAGTAGTAGTAGTAGTAGTAGTAGTAGTAGTAGTAGTAGTAGTAGTAGTAGTAGTAGTAGTAGTAGTAGTAGTAGTAGTAGTAGTAGTAGTAGTAGTAGTAGTAGTAGTAGTAGTAGTAGTAGTAGTAGTAGTAGTAGTAGTAGTAGTAGTAGTAGTAGTAGTAGTAGTAGTAGTAGTAGTAGTAGTAGTAGTAGTAGTAGTAGTAGTAGTATAGTAGTTAGTAGTAGTAGTAGTAGTAGTAGTAGTAGTAGTAGTAGTAGTAGTAGTAGTAGTAGTAGTAGTAGTAGTAGTAGTAGTAGTAGTAGTAGTAGTAGTAGTAGTAGTAGTAGTAGTAGTAGTAGTAGTAGTAGTAGTAGTAGTAGTAGTAGTAGTAGTAGTAGTAGTAGTAGTAGTAGTAGTAGTAGTAGTAGTAGTAGTAGTAGTAGTAGTAGTAGTAGTAGTAGTAGTAGTAGTAGTAGTAGTAGTAGTAGTAGTAGTAGTAGTAGTAGTAGTAGTAGTAGTAGTAGTAGTAGTAGTAGTAGTAGTAGTAGTAGTAGTAGTAGTAGTAGTAGTAGTAGTAGTAGTAGTAGTAGTAGTAGTAGTAGTAGTAGTAGTAGTAGTAGTAGTAGTAGTAGTAGTAGTAGTAGTAGTAGTAGTAGTAGTAGTAGTAGTAGTAGTAGTAGTAGTAGTAGTAGTAGTAGTAGTAGTAGTAGTAGTAGTAGTAGTAGTAGTAGTAGTAGTAGTAGTAGTAGTAGTAGTAGTAGTAGTAGTAGTAGTAGTAGTAGTAGTAGTAGTAGTAGTAGTAGTAGTAGTAGTAGTAGTAGTAGTAGTAGTAGTAGTAGTAGTAGTAGTAGTAGTAGTAGTAGTAGTAGTAGTAGTAGTAGTAGTAGTAGTAGTAGTAGTAGTAGTAGTAGTAGTAGTAGTAGTAGTAGTAGTAGTAGTAGTAGTAGTAGTAGTAGTAGTAGTAGTAGTAGTAGTAGTAGTAGTAGTAGTAGTAGTAGTAGTAGTAGTAGTAGTAGTAGTAGTAGTAGTAGTAGTAGTAGTAGTAGTAAAAATACTACTATGATAAGCGAGATTGTGATAAATTGTTGTTTCAATGAACTGATCATTGAATCATAAAGAATCTATTGTTGTTTATTACTAAATACTTATGATATTTAGTTGATAAAAACTTTTGTGACATTTTTCAGATAAATTTTAACGACCTCGAAACTGACTATGATCAACTATGTTATTTTAAATATACTTTGCTATGATATTATTGTATCACTTGGACTAATGATGATAGTGTAATTTGATGGATAGAATTTAATAAACAGTAACAGTTAAACAATACAAAATGCATTACTACTCAATAATCGATTAGTACGAAATTAGAATTTGTTTAGTTAGACATCAACACCGTTGAATGACGATTAGCTTAAGTGTTTGCATGCGAGACCGAAAGTCCTATGATCGAATTCTGCGTGCATGATTATGGATGCATACTGCTGAGAAATCCTATACTAGGACGAAACGGCCGTCTAGTGCTTCTAAGTTTTCCATGATGATATAGCTTCAATCGACTCATGAATTTATCTATCAAGTTAATTGATTTATCAAAAACTTAATAAGTCCAGTTTATTTCTTCCCAATAGGATTTTTTTTTCTTAAATCATGCAATAAATCTTGTAACTCACTGAAGACATTGGTGGACGTCTTATTCAATTTCATTGATTAGTTGAAGTCTGACATTAACACCATTGAATGCCAACCAGCTCAGTAGTCTAAAGGTTAAATAATCACGTGTGAGACCTATATATCCTGGGTTCGAATCCCACGAGGTAGGGTCACGGATATGTACTGTCAAGAAGTTCCGAACTAGTATGAAACAGCCGTCCATTACTTCCAGGTTTTCTATGATGATGTAGCTTTAATTGATTCATGATCTGAACTTACTAGAATATCTACAAAGATCCATTCTAAAATAAATTTTCAATTGATTTATTTTACTCAATTATTGAAAATAATAATTTTAAATTTTTTTAAAAAAAAAAATACAATTATTGACTCGATTTCAATTTATTCACATAAATGAATGACCTTGATAAGAATATAGATTAAAACAACAACAAAAATGATCAATGATCAAATTGATTTGATGAGTCATAATAAAGAAAGTATAAAATAGATAAGTTTTAATGAATAAATATAATCAATATTAGAAGTAGTAGTTTTTTTTAAATATAAAAATGATGATAAGATTTCATACAATAAATTAGCGAAATACCATTTTAGAACATTTAAATTTGATGATTAAAGATTATTATCAGTAAGGGGTTTTGTGAAGAGTTTAGAAAGTTCAGTGGTTTAATTCATAAGTCAATTAAAGCTAGACCACTAATGGAAAATCTGGAAGCACTGGATGGCCGTTTCGTCCTAGTGTGGGACTCCTCAGCAGTGCGCATCCACGATTCCTCACCCTGAGAGATTCGAACCCAGGACTTATCATCTGTTCACTAGTGATTGACTTCAAGAGATACTCCTGGAGTTCCAGTGAGAAGCAGTGATCAGTGGAGTTCAACCAGGTCTGTTGTGAGAAATCAACTCACTGAATATAATGGTGTACGGTGGCGCGATTTCGTGGATTGTTTGAAGTTCGACATTAACACCATTGGATGCCGGCTCGGTGGTCTAATGGTTAAGCGCCTAGACGAAGACTGGTAGGTCCTGGGTTCGAATCTCGCGGGGTGCGGGATAGTGGATGCACACTGCTGAGGAGTCCCATACTAGGACGAAACGGCTGTCCAGTGCTTCCAGGTTTTCCATGGTGGTCTAGTTTCAATTGACTCATGATTTCCATCAGTGAGATTAAAGATTAAAATAATCAGTCCTGTAATAAGATAAACTGTTTTATTCCACAGGTGAAATTATAGATGCTCAATGTTGAGGAGTCTTAAAATAGGACGAAATGGTTGTTGAATGTTTCTTGGTTTTCAGTGGTGCTTTAGTTTCAATCGAATTATGATCTTAACGATTAAAAATTACTAATAATATCTACAAAACCCCTTGTGATATTTTAGTTCTGTAAAATTTATTCAGATTTATCGGAAAATCAACTGAATTATTTGTTATCAGAAGTGTTTTTGTGGATATTAAAGTAATTTTAATAGTTGAGATCATCAATCAATTGAAGCTAGACTACCATGGAAAACCTGGAATGACCAGTTCGTCATACTGTGGGATTCCTCAACAGTGCACATCCACAATTCCATCTCGTGAGATACGAATGCAGGACCTATTAGTCTCGCGCGCGAGTATTTATAGACTTAAATTGCTACATTCATATCAGTACTTAAGTAATGATTATTTCTCTGTGATTCTTGATTATACTGAGTTAGGTTTCATATATAAAACAATAGATTTACAGTTGAATACTTAAAGATGTGTATAGAATAGCGATACACAATCCACTAGTTAATCAGTGTTTATCCGTTAAAAATAATATTCTGAATTTATGATTAATTTATGTCGAAGTGTAATCCTCTTTACTTGAATGAAAATGTTTGATATTTTCACCTTACGAACCTCATTAACTTAAATAGAATATTCACAGTTAAGTGTCTAATGTTTACGGTAAATACATTTACAGTACTTGGAGTGGAAACCATGGGACAAGATTTGTTAGGTTTGAGACTTGCATACTGAATATACTTTGATGTTCAGTGAGAAACTTGGGATAAGTACACATTACATTAGAGAGTACTATATTAAGCGCTAGGATACCACATATTCAGTAGCAGGAACATTTACCATAATCATAAAAAATATTAAGACAAATGTCCATAAATGCGGCAAACTTTATTATAAAATTTATATCTATCTATCTATCTATCTATCTATCTATCTATCCACACATCTATCTATCTATCTATCTATCTATCTATCTATCTATCTATCCACACATCTATCTATCTATCTATCTATCTATCTATCCACACATCTATCTATCTATCTATCTATCTATCTATCTATCTATCTATCTATCTATCTATCTATCTATCTATCTATCTATCTATCTATCTATCCACACATCTATCTATCTATCTATCTATCTATCTATCCACACATCTATCTATCTATCTATCTATCTATCTATCTATCTATCCACACATCTATCTATCTATCTATCTATCTATCTATCCACACATCTATCTATCTATCTATCTATCTATCTATCTATCTATCTATCTATCTATCTATCTATCTATCTATCTATCTATCCACACATCTATCTATCTATCTATCTATCTATCTATCCACACATCTATCTATCTATCTATCTATCTATCCACACATCTATCTATCTATCTATCTATCTATCTATCTATCCACACATCTATCTATCTATCTATCTATCTATCCACACATCTATCTATCTATCTATCTATCTATCTATCTATCTATCTATCTATCTATCTATCTATCTATCTATCTATCCACACATCTATCTATCTATCTATCTATCTATCTATCCACACATCTATCTATCTATCTATCTATCTATCCACACATCTATCTATCTATCTATCTATCTATCTATCTATCTATCTATCTATCTATCCACACATCTATCTATCTATCTATCCACACATCTATCTGTCTACCTGTCGTTAATAATCATTAGTGCATTAACTTACACAAAGAAAACAGAATATTTTAACGAGGAATTTTAATGGTAGTACAATCATTATTAGTAAATACTATAACCGAGATTGTTCCATCAGAGTTGACTATTTAAATACATTTTTTTTAAAATGCATAATCATGTATAGACAAACACATACATAGACACCCTGTTTTGAATGGCAATCATTATAAGAATAAGAATAAGAATAAGAGTAAATGAACTAAGAAGATTCATTAATGAAGTCTTTTCTCTCGTCTCACTTTTTGTTCTGTGCTTCTATATTATTATTATTATTATTATTATTATTATTATTATTATTATTATTATTATTATTATTATTATTATTATTATTATTATTATTATTATTATTATTATTATTATTATTAAAAATAGGCTTATTGTGCTGGCAGTCAAGTTGAACAATCAATCTAGTCAATTAGTGACTAGTAGCCAAATTACCTCTTTGATAAATAATTTAGAATAATCAAATATGAAGGTAAAGATAATGAGAACTATGTGATATATATACATCAGTGTCGTACATTGTAAACAATCTGATTACACATAAGGCATTTATATCTATAGGAAAATAAAGGTCAATTGGACAAATTGATAGATAAGAGTAAAATAACATCAATAAGGGAAACAAAGTGTTCCACACAGCTCCGGATAACAAATCAATATGACCAGGGTAGGTTTGGTGTACACGTTTAGATTCAGATTCAGATTTGTATAGTAAAGAAAAAAGGTCAACGGCCTATGTTATTCCTTTTCTAGTATGCTTCTGTGTGTCCAGTCTTCTCTTGACTGAGTCAATTGAAGGTGTGGACACTACTGCTTTGGGTAACACATTCCAAGTATTGATGACTCAATGTGAAAACCTGTACGCAACGGGTATTTTGTTCGATCTTGGCTTTTCTACCCGCGTGCTTTATCCTCTGAGATGTCCCGATCTAGTGGGAAGAAAAAGAGAGAATAAGTTAGGTCCAAAATCATTTCTCAGTATTCTGTACATCAAAATCAGATCTCCCCTTAGTAGTATGTAAATATTCGTATAACTATCCTAATTTGATGGCAATTACTGTTAAGAATTCAGTCAATGTTGATATAAATGTAAGCCTAATCTCAATATATTTCCATCATATTGCTGATATCATATGTAAGAATTCCGATGAAGACAGTAAATGCATAACAAATAGATTGAAGTGGTTATCTATTACAAAAAAATATGGCAGGATTGGATAAACTGATAGAGTAAAGGTATTCTTTCTAACTGAGCCAGTCAGGATAACTACAGTGATTTTCACTTTTCCAAACAACGATTCAAAAGGTAATATTAGAAACTATTCACCTTATGAAGAGCATTGCAAAAAGTATCTGTATTCAATGATGAAACTGTTTAGAATTAATTAAACGCAATCTTTTGAATGGGTTGTGTCAATCAGTCAGTTACAGCGTAGGACCAGACACATACATGCATCGGTCCAAGTTGCCACACTTCATTAGCACAACAAGACGAACACCTGATTCATAGAAGCAGTTAACTCAGTGGTGTAGTATATGAAGGAAAGATTTCATATAAAGATACAGTACAGGAAGAAGGAATTAGTTCGTCGAGGGAAAGATATGGGTTATGTTATCTGAGCTGAATAGTATAGTTACGAAACTTTCATTTTCTTTCTAGAACATAGTTCACATAATTGTCTTTGAAGTATTATACACTTCAGAAAACGTAACATCTTCAAAATCTTCATCCTGAGCTGTAAATATTCTCCATCATGCAATAGATCTATTTCAATATCATATAGTTTGCCAGAAAAAAATATTACACTGGAAGCTTGTTAACTTTACAGCTTTTATCCTAAACATAGTTCAAAAAGTTTCCAACTAATTCATTTCATTACTTATCTATTAAATAATGAGCAATCTTGTGGTGCAAAAATACCAGAGAGGATCATCAATTCTTTCTTTCTGCACAATATCCTTACATAAAATCTTTCTTTTATATGTTACACCAGTGAGTTGACTGCAGGTGTTCGTCTTATTGTGCTAATGAGGTGTGGCAACTTGGACCGATGCATGTATGTGTTTGGTCCTACGTTGTAACTGACTGACTGATCACCAATCACTATGCATATTATAGAAACTAAACTAAATTATTTATAAGGGGATTTATGATTTGATAAAGCACCCAAACGTAAAGGGATCTATACTGTTGAATAAATGAGTCCTTATGGATAAAACAATCTGCTTCAAGATAAAGGAAACTGATTATAATCCTTAAAAAAAATAACCACCCACCCTATTCACATTTATATAAATACCAACTGTTGTGCCACACTTCGGTTTCCCACGATCTCCAGTCAACCTGAATGGCAAGTTAATGTAAGTCCTCCGTCCCTTTACGAAGTTGAAAAAGCCATAGGAAATCTGAAACAAGGGAGAGCAGCAGGCCCTGACAGGTTTACTCCTGAGATTTTTAAGGATGGTGGTCCAGTATTATCAATGAGATTAACCGAGGTCTTAGGTAGAATTTGGGAACTGGACGTAATCCCATCTGACTGGTCTCAATCACTGATTGTGCCAGTTTTTAAGAAAGGACAAAAGTCCTCTTGTGACAATCACAGAGGAATCAGTTTTACTAATATAGTGTCTAAAATATTAGCTTCAATAATACTTCGACGCCTAACTAAAGCTCGTGAAGAGCAGACTAGAGAAAACCAGGCTGGTTTTCGACCTGGACGTGGTTGTATAGATCAGATATTCACACTACGTCAGGTTCTAGAACACAGACACACATTCAGACGCCCCACAATGGTAGTATTTCTCGACCTTAAAGCGGCATTCGACTCTATTGATCGTGAGGTTCTATGGCAGTGTTTGTCACCGAAAGGAGTACCAAAGAAGTACATTAACCTTATGAAGGCTCTACTCGAACACAACTGGTAGAGTGAGAGCTTATGGCGAACTGTCATCAGAATTGATCACCTCAAGTGGTGTTCGTCAGGGCTGTCCACTCTCCCCATTCTTGTTCAACTTTGTCATGGACGTACTTTTAGAGATAACACTCTCCTCATCTAAATTTCCAGGGGTTGAACTTCTACCAGGAGGTTCACTTGTTGACTTAGAATATGCAGATGACATAGTTTTATTTGGTGAAGACGCTGACAAAATGCAGAGTCTTCTGACCACTCTAAGCAACAATGCAAGCATATTCGGGATGCGATTCTCTCCCTCGAAATGCAAAATGTTGCTTCAGGATTGGGTTACATCGACACCCGAACTAACGACAGGGAGTGAAGTAGTTGAGCATGTCGACCGCTTCACCTATCTGGGAAGTCTCATCAGCCCTTGTGGTCTGGTGTGTGACGAAATCTTAGCACGGATACAGAAGGCTCGACTAGCTTTTGCCAACTTGCGTCATTTATGGAGTAGGCGAGATATCCGTCTATCAACCAAAGGACGTGTTTACTGCGCAGCAGTTCGTTCTGTCCTACTTTATGGCAGTGAAACATGGCCGGTAAGAGTAGGGGATATTCGTAGGTTACTAGTATTCGATCATAGGTGTCTTCGAAACATTGCTCGTATATCATGGGACCATGGAGTAAGTAACACAGTTGTTAGGAGACGGGTACTAGGTAGGGATGGCAAATCAATTGATGAGGTAGTGGAACTTCATCAGTTGAGGTGGCTGGGACACGTGTTACGTATGCCCAATGACCGACCGCCTCGACGTGCTATGTTCAGTGGTATAGGAGTAGGTTGGAAGAAAGCTAGGGGTGGCCAGACCAAAACATGGTACACACCCATGAAGTCACTGACAAGTGGACTGAGTCATGTTGGTAGGTGTAGACTACCTGGTTGGGGACCGTGAGATGATAGCAACCAATGGTTAGAGACCTTGAATGATATGGCTCAAAATCGTTTGCAATGGCGCAGGTGCATCCACTCTTTGTGTTCTCCCAAATTCTAATCTTCTGAATTCTTCATGTCCCTTTTTTCCTCTTTCCAAATTTCTTTCACTGTATTATACTCTTTAAATAACATCTCCAAACCCTAATCTTCCCGATTACTGCTTATACTCTTATTACCTCTACCACTACGGGATTTGAATCGACCACTGCATTTCTGTGCTAATGTGGTGTGGCAACTCGAACTGATGTACGTACGTACGAAGTTCTACGTTGTTACTGACTGACTGACTGACCAACTGTTGTCATTTTCTTCATTAAGTGATCAGTGAAAACCAAAGATCAATAGAGAGTTGTTTCAACCTAGTTAGAGACTTCTTAACAATGAACACTTACGATCGCTTTAGATGTCCAGGTTAGTGTACTATCCATAAACCACTGAATACACACTCTTACATTGTCAGTCGGTGATATCGTTTGACCACCATCTAATGACGTTGGTGATATCTGTTTCGTTCTTGATGCATTTGAACTTCATGGAAATGTAG